>OZ012692.1:30216357-30291616 GCA_963942565.1 Maea johnstoni
CAGCTGAATTAATTTGCTTTCATAAAATATGAAATTCAAATAAACATATTAGCTACCGTGAAGGGATGAATAAATATCACAGGGAAGAAGGTGTTTATATAACTGTATGTGCAATAGCACCATAAAGGTCAGGGTGGCATTTCTTGACATATTGCTATAGAACATATTGTATCCCAATTTAACCCATTTACATCCTTGATCCTTTCAATGTTGAAGCTACTTTCGTCCAAAGCACAAGGACACAAATATTTTTTTAGAACCATCTAAACCCTGTCATGTTGGTATTCATTCACTCTTGCTGAGTACGCTCATATAAGTACCAATGTGCCAGGCTTTCAGTCATTTTTCAGGGGTTTTTAAAGCTCATTTTTGACTCATCATATAGAGTTATACTAAAAATAAGGTTGAATGTTAAAACCAACAGGAACAGCAACTTTCAGTCAAATATTTCTCAAAATACTGCTCGGCAGTAAATCAAGATATTGAGTCATGTGTAATCTCTGTATATGTGAAATGGATAAGACTTTACCCCGTTAGCCAACCAGCTGGTCATAAAATGATTGCGCCAACAAGTTCCTATTCACCCTCTAGATATATTCCACCACTGAAATCCTACCAAGCAGATCTACGTTATTAACAACATTCCTGGCAGATGAACGGTGTTAATTTCGCTCACACATAATCCTCTGCCTGTTCATGCTACGAGTAATCAGGTGGTCTCACAACAGGTTTTTCTTGTTTCTTTTTTTTTTTGCAAAATTGTTTTTCTTTTAGTCATGGTTAAAATATCTGAATGTTTTATGATAGAGGATACAATTTTCATTCAAATACTTCCTCAGATTCCCCTTGATTTGCTGAAATTGTGCACTTTCGTCAGACCACAAGAGCTGTCGGAACATGAATCGTACTCCCCCTCAAGGACTGGGAGTGTTTCTACTAGGTAGAGAACATCACTATGGACATCTCACCTCCAGGACTAAGAGTGAAAGTACTGATGTATTTCAGTACGGACATCTCACCTTCATCAGGACGCAGGAGAATCCACAGAGGACATCAGAAAATCTCGCCCACAGGAGTTACATTTATCCCGACCGGCCTGTATTCCTCGATCTTTACTCAGCTGTTTGTATTCGCAGCGAGCAATTTAATATCTCTCCCGCCGCACTGAATACTAACATTGATCCCTAGTCCGATTCTCGCACTCACTACATTACAACCACCACTGCTACGATCACTGCTGCAACATACGGCAATCTCCAACAAATAACGCATGCTCGCCCTCAATCCTACCCTTCCACTGGTTCACTTCTTTGGTTCATACATCGCTCCGTTCTCCCCGATTTCCTTCTCTCTCTTCCTCCAACCTGAGTGGTGCACTTCAAAGAAAACTCGCCCCTTGATGTGGCCAAAAAAAACTGTTCACTATCCTTCCGGAGTTGGGCCTGATTCATTGCTAAATATTTGGTTGAAAGAGTTACATCGGTGCTTGTATACAATCAGTGTTAGTAATTGGAAAATCTATAAGAGTTCTGAGTCAGAGATCAAAACTCTTCCCTGTCTGCACTTCATGGCTTAGTATATGTGGATGGAATCTCAGCAGCATGGTCTTAGCCAGCAGGGCGTCTGGGTGCCTTTTTGGACACCCAAACCTTTGAAATGAACCCCTCAAGACACCCAAATTATTTTGTTTGGAATTTCTAAAAATCTCAATCTCAAGCTTATGGATTGAATTTTCTCATGTCCTTACAATACCCATGACATTATTTAATGATATCATGCCTTTTTTTGATGAATTTACACATGTTTATGGTTGAAATATGAGTATATTGTGATCCCCCTTAAAAATTTGGACGCCCAAAAATTTTACAACTGCCAATTTTAGGCGCCCAGTTTCTAAATCCTGGCTAAGACCCTGCTCAGCAGAGATATGGGAAGGGGAGATGAGCTGACCAAGCCAGGCTCAAAGGAGTAGTAGTAAAACACTACTTGCAATTAATTGGCCTTTGAGACTAATCCCAAATATAGACAGAAATACCAGTGGTGAGATTCAAGGCCCGCTGGTGGAGTTCATTAAAGGTGTACTTGTACTTACAACGTGTCTCAATGTAGTCCAATCCTCAGCATAGACACAGAAAGAAAGAGATAAGTATCAATCCCAAGGTCAGATTATCCATATTATACCTGAGTATTCATCTGCCTCATTATCATCAGCTACACTCTAAATCTTGCTGCTGCTTGTTATACTGGTCCACATTGAGATTCTAACAATGCTTTTCAGAATGTTCATTGTTAGGAGTCAAATATTAATCCTGTATTGGGATCCTAATAATGCTCTAATGAGATGATGATGATAAATATATCCTTGTTGTGTAAATGGTATACAAGTAGATGTCTGCGAGAAGCCAGCAGTATCTATATAAAACCTATTTCATGTATATCAAACTTACAACAGTCAAATCAAGGGTCTGAATGTCTTCGAGTCTAACAACAAGGGTTTGCGGCAGAACTAACCCTATCTCTATCGTAATAGAGTTAGAACTGGAAGATCTGTCTGCCGTCTTGGCAGCAGGGGGGTTTGAGGTTGCAGAATTAGTGTGAATGATTAAGGGGGGATCTAAAAATAAAGGGTCTCCCGGGGCTGGATCAGGAAGTACTAGCAGGAGATGGTAATTACCTGTAGGGCCTATGATTGCCATTGATGGCGACCTGACATGCCACATCTCAATAACACACCATCAGATGCTGCTCATCTGGGGGCATAAATAACATATGCAAAGCAATGAAAATTCTGTCTTCTTTTATATACAACCTGTCTGGAATATGAGACTGGTAGACATAGTAGTAGTAGTAGTAGTAGTAGTAGTAGTAGTAGTAGTAGTAATAGTAGTAGTAGTAGTAGTAGTAGTAGTAGTAGTAGTAGTAGTAGTAGTAGTAGTAGTAGTAGTAGCAACAGTAGTAGTAGTAGTAGTAGTAGTAGTAGTAGTAGTAGTAGTAGTAGTAGTAGTAGTAGTAGTAGTAGTAGTAGTAGTAGTAGTAGTCTAGTAGTAGTTGTAGTAGTTGTAGTAGTACATGTAGTTGTATTTATCAATCCAACAATCAAATATTCCCCAAATGTTTCATAAGCTAGGATCAAACACCTGTGAAACCAGTAGGAGAACTCAAGATGTAATTGGGTACAAAAAATCTTAGATAAATATCAGGATGGACTGGAACCAGGCAGATTTGATTTCACGTGTGACATGGGTTGTCGGTCACAGTACGTGATCTACTGATGTACCCTGCTTGCAGCCAATAGGCAGGATCTATTTTCTTCAGCCTGGGCCTTGATGATCGATGATTGCACCACTAATAACACTGAAGACGCTGAACAACAGCGGCAACCCTCACACTGTGCACTGGGCCATAATGTGATTGTATGGTAATTGTCCTCAACCTCCCTGCTTTATCTTCTCCATATCTAACTTCTGGTGAATATAAATTACCAATGATCCAAACACATAGGAACATAAAAAGAACAACTCATCACCGAATGGTTTCAACAAGGTGGCAAACTTAAAAGGAAAACCCTTCACAAAGAGTGATTATGTTTACAAGTTATTGCATTGATAGTGGTGTGTATCTGAAGCGGTGCACTAGTCACCAACAATGGATGACGATTACAAAGGAAGCAACATGTCTTGTCCTCCTTAGTTGTTTCGTGGAATCATTAACCTGAAACCCCCCTTCCCCAGGCACCTGACATTTTTGTTGAAACTCCTTTGACCCTGAGACATAAAAGACATGAAAAGCCCCCATGACAATTATTTTCAATACACAGTTGTCTGGGAACAAACCTCAAGGGACGTATCATAACTTTCTTCTATTATACATTTCACGCATGATTAAGTGAAATAATCACTACATGGAAACATAGATATTTCTCTCAAAGGATCTGGAGCAGTGAAGAGAGAATTTTGTATTGGCTCCATAAAAATCTTTTGTCACCATATTTTTGTCACCAAATACTCTCATTGCTTCAATAGCAACTGAAGTGGGTCATAGATACATCCTTAGAAAGTTTAATTGTACACAAAGGCACCCATCCTTAGAAAGTATGCACAAAACCTGTAAAAGGCACTTTGTTTTCTATTGTGGTCTCGAGATAATTCAAAGATATTCAATACCTGTTGGAAGTCTTATTATTGATGTACATCACAAAGAAATCCTAAAGCAATTGGAAGTGTCATTAATGATATACAGTTCAAAGAAATTCAATAACTATAAGTCTTATTGATATACATTTCCGACAAATAGCTCACCAATCATCAGCCTGGCCATTCTGGAGGCATTGATTTACGTTCCTTTTTCAATTTCACTTTACAAGAGATGCCCCAGGCAGTGACACATTGCCAAAATAGCTGGGCCTTTCTTAGAGAATATGTTAATCAGAAACTTGCTAACATCTCTCCTTCAAATATCTATCAAAATTAAACTCCATTCCAAAGTTATTATTGAAAGTATGATAAATCCAGACGACAACTGTGCCTATGCTGAGCGGGCATGAAAGGGTTAAGACTCAGCAGAGTGGAACAGCTGTCTGTGTGTCTGCGTTAGGTAGATATGTACACGCGGCGGCATGCTGATCATATTGCACATTGTATATTCCTTCATTGCTCACTGGAAATATTGATTTCCCTGCCGTAACAGAGTACATATCTGTCTGCTCATCCTCATCTGGGAGACAAATAATACTGATGCACATTCTTTCATCCATTGCAGGAAATACAACTAATATGCTACCCCAATTACCCCCTCCCCCCCCAAAAAAAAAAAAAAACAACAACAGTTATTCTTGTTTCAACAGTATATACTACATACATTCTATTTTCTTTTGAATTCTCAAGATATTCATATGTTCCTATAATACGTAAAATCACGTCTATTTGAATTGTAAGGAATCTACTTGGTCAGAACATCCTTCAGATGAGCCCATGTTGTCATGCATATTAAACACCTGCCCTTCATATATGATCAAAATAAAGCTTACTAAGAAAGCTTTTCCCAAAATAGTCTGGCCTCTCCAGGCCTGGGGAAGATGAATGAATGGAGCTGAACAGTAACAGCCAATGAGAGAGGGTGGTAGGGTGTTAGGGAAAGAGAAAGGAACTTGGATTATTTCAGACATGTACCAGGGGCTATTTGGGTTTGTCAACTCCACTGTTATTGGCAGCACAGGAGCAATGACATAAGCCCAAATCAGTCGCTGACCCGAATGACAAGATTGACACAAACATATTCATCACGGCTACGATTATCCACAAAACCACCCTCCCACAATCGGTTCACCCACCTAGACGTGCAGCAGGCATGGCACCCTTTTCTACCCTAGCACCCCCTTAGGGTATGGGCAGGTCATGGCCCTGGTTAAAACAAGGTCAACCCTGTTGGTGCCCTAGGTCAAAACGTGGCCTTATTCTAGACACCCAGACAGGCCATCCTATAAAGCAGATATACATGTCTTAACCTGATCATGCCTAGAATTTCGATCACTCTCACCTTTTTTGCAATATTTATGCAAATTAGTGACCTAAGCCAGCTGTAAGTAGCGAAGGAAGCTGCAGTACCCGCTGAAAACCCCAGCCTAACCCTCATGTCTAGAGTTCCAATAACAAGGTAAAACATGATTGGAAATATTTTAGGAATAATACTTAAGTTTAAACAATAAATGATGGAAAGCTGTAGCATGAGTTCTGATAAGCAACCTTTTTTCGAAACCCCTTTAAAATGCTGCGTTGTTTTCAAAAAATTAGTGTTGAACCTGACCATTAGGTGGCCACAGAAAGGAATAGGGCGAACTGACTGCTGTCTCCCAGAGAGACTCAGACAGTACTAATCCAGACATGGCTTTCCTTGCAGAGACACGGCTACTCGGGTTAAATATTGATGGATTTTGTTGCGCTCACAGCAAGGAACATGATTGGTTAATCCTACAACCTGAAGTACAGCATTTCATTGGCCGAGATGGCACAGTGTTACACTGTAGAAGAGATCTACACCTGCCCTGTTAGTGCTATTAGAGCTAAAAATAAGTCATACATGTATTATATATTAACCTACACATACAGTACCTAAAATTACCCATGAAAGGTACCGTCAGCATGACTAATAGCAATGAAAAGTTAATTTAAAGTATTCTAGGCAAGAAATATTTGAAAAATATTTGAAAAATATTGAAGTATGTCCCAGGTGAACATTTATTCCTTCAAGTACTTTTTTCAAAGTATGGTCTTATCAGAGAGATAGGAAAATATGTCGCTAACATTTTGTAATACCCCATTATATACACATTAGGTTTTACATCCTAGCTATGGCCTTGGAAATATGCTCCACTGTGTCTTTATGGCCCTTATGTAGTTAGGTAACAACAGTGAAAGCATTGTAGGAATAATATGAGTGATATTTGTAGGTTTGTGTGTCACAAATTCCTCCAATTCAGTCATGTTGATTTCTAAGTACAGCACCCAAGGTCCCCAGATGACTAGTATAAACCAAATATAGTATACTACCAGGAATGTGATTTTTTTTTCTCAAAACGTGAAATTAAAGGGATAGTGCAAACTTTAAAATATTGTGAAAACGTCAAAGATGCAGACAATTTTTTTCCATGTGAACTCTATGCATAATTAGGCTAAGTTAGCCCTGGGCATTCCAGGTAACTCAGCTAACTGTGACCTTCTAGGTATCATCACCTGACTGCCTCACTGTTTCTAAGCACAACAGGTGTATAGAAAACACCTGAGAACAAAGCAGAGCTTAAATAGCACTCAAGCACTGAGTGGTATGTGTGTAAGGGATCTAAACCCAGCAGCAGAGTAAAGAAGTTATGTAAAGTGAGGAGAGAGATGAGGGCAAAGTAATGGCTCTGAGGAGGAAACACCTGGAAACACACGGGTGAGACCTGAACAGTGAGCGACAGTATCACAACAACAACAACAACAACAACAACAATGACAACGACACTTACGGTTGTGTGACCTTCATAGTGGGCTACACATTCAGAAAACAACAGTAGTTTCCAACAAAAAAGAAGAGGACGAAGAAGAAGAAGAAGAAGAAGATGAAATTGTCTATTAAGTATTAACTATTCCCTCTAAATATTTCCTGACTGCCCACCATCTTATTGTCCACTTGGCCTCAATAGATAAGGACATATATCTGACCTGCCTTATTATGATCCCTTTAAGGGTCTGGTAGGTAGATCTGAAGGTTTCTACAACCACTGAGTGTGGGTATGTCCTGGAGGGGAGGGGGTATGTATATGGGCAGCTATCATTTTCACAAGGAAAGACAGTTCATGTTCATTCACCAAAGAAAAAAAAATATTGCCTAATTTACTCATTTTCTCATCACTACATTTAATTATATAGGGGCAGCTATCACATACACATATTAATATATATAAAGATGGTCTATATGCATCCAGCAAAAAGAAAAGAACAAATGCTAAGTGTATATTACACCATTATCATATTAAATTACATATTATATCAATACAATGAATTACAATATTAGCATAGCATCTATTGTATTGTTGGGGAATAGGTATTACATACAGGCATGTACTGGATATGTTAGTAAGTCTTCAGATTAACCCTTTTATGCCTGTTTCATCTCTATAAGGTCATAATATTATTAGTGATATCTGTTTAGTGAAGGCTTATCTTTTGGGGAAAAAATATGATGGAAAAGTGTCTATCGAACCCAACTCCCTGAATCCCTTCTGACTTCATATTAGTACTACCATACATCAAGAGAAAACTATTAAACCCCTTTATCCACATGGCGGGGACGGTCTGGTCATGAAAAGGTTAAAGGGGTATAGCCAAGGGCAGTAACTATTAGGGAGACTTCAGAGGGGCAATTGCATTTGTTACCATACAAAGACTAATAGTAAATATATGATCACCAAGCAAACAAACAACTATCAGCCATGATAAAGAATACAAAGTAGCGGATATTTCCCTGAGTTGTCCAGTTATAAAGGTTATACGGAGACTTCTATGAGAAGACCCTCTGGCAGGCCAGACTTGCTTAACCCATTCAGGCCCAGAAAGCAAAGAAACGACAGACTATTTTTGTTAATATCTTTGTGACCGAAACATTTTTCAGGAAATATCTGATGGAGAAATGTTGAAGAGACACCAACCCACAACTCTCCTTCAAATTTTTTATGAATTTATGGTGAATTTGGGAGTTATTTCCATAAGTATCATAGGTGCAGACGACTCTTGTTGGGGCGTGAAAGGGTTGGTCTCTGAGGGCCATGTGCTCATGCACACAAATGGCTGTTGAGGGAGTGTTTTGAGTGGGCTGAGACCCTATTAGATGTTAGATCAGCTCCCGGCTAAAAGGGCTGGGAAACCAAACAACACGCTCTCTCTCTCTCTCTCTCTCTCTCTCTCTCTCTCTCTCTCTCTCTCTCTCTCTCTCTCTCTCTCTCTCTCTCTCTCTCACTCTCTCTCACCTTATGAGGACCCAGTCATGTCTTCCTAAACGTACAGACACCACACATTTATCAATAAGAACAAGTTTATCATTGTTCTGAAAATATTTTTCTACCTCCCCAAAAACTAAGGACCTTTGCCAAATGAAGCTGGGAATACCCAGGATTTCCTTGGAGAATGCTAGGATTTCCTATGAAGAGTCAGCCACATTCAGTAAGGGCACAAATGTCGATCACCAAATATGCAACCAGCAGATCTTGCTCAACAGCCTCGGCACGACTCCTAGCCCAGGTGATGACAATAACCAGTCAAGAGGTGCATTCTGCGCATGTGCATGTATATTTATTATGTAAACAAATATGAGAGCCTTCATTTAATGGGTACTATGGTAATTGGTCTGTGGCGACCAATCCATATTCTCTTCATCTTAGGTAAAGGGATCCCATGAATTTAAGGAATGTCCATTTAGAAAACCCAGTTTCATAACCCGAGCAGCTTCCAATGCCTGATCCCTCTCTCTCTCTCTCCAGCATCAACATCCTGCAATAGCAACCCTACATCCTGTGTGTGAAACTGACAGGTTCCGAGGGGAAATCTTCATCTTCCACGCAATATACACACAAACAATGCCGGACAGGATGCTGTCACCAGCCATAATCTAATGCTCTTAAACCTTATGCTGCTGGTGGCTAATTTGGCCAATACAAAATGATGCGTAATCCTGAAAAATGACTGAAACCCTGGCAAATAGGTACTCATCTGAGAGTACTCAGGGAGAGCGTTCCGATAAATACCAACATGACAGGGTTAAGACGGTTTTCAAAAATCCTTGGGCGTTAGCTTAGAAGACCAACACATGGAATGGAAACCAGCTGGTCAACCTGGACATGCTAGCCTCAACCAGTGTCAATTAATAGTCGCTAATAGGTGCTCTGGGCACCCCCAGCAGGTGGTGGAGATAAGGTTTCTCTGTAATGTAATCGATGCGGGAGCCCTGATTGGTCCTTGTTCCCACGTGACCTCGTGCAGCTGCCTTATCTGCTAGTCCTGGCATGAGGCTAGCATGTAACTATAGGGCATATAGTAATTGGTCTCTCGTTACATATCCATTCTTTTCTTAATCCAAGGCGTTAGCGAAAAGTAGCCTCAGCATTGGAAGGGTTAAACCCACTCATACCTGCCAACCTCAGCCAAGGCCAAAGTCGTCTGCACCTATGATACTTATGTATATTTCTTCACAAGCAAGCAGGAATTCTCAAGATATTTGAAGGAGAATTGTGGATTAGGTTCCAACTATCATTTCTCCTTCAAATATTTTTTTTGAAAAATATTATAGTAAGAAATATGTTACCTGAATAGTCTGGGCACTAGGAGGCATGAAGGAATCAGGAATAAACCTCAGAAAATCTTCATGTAACTGTTGATAGTATTACGATTACCCCATCTCCTTCAAATATTTTCAAAACTGTTTTCACCTGTAAATGACTCACCTGAATTCTCAGGCTGCTTTAAGCCTTGATGGGTTATACCCAGTGTTTTCAGCTGGTTGGCTGCTAATTGCAATGGTGGCACCAAGCTAGCTTGTTTTGGCAGGGTGTGACCCGGCTCAGCCCTGCACCTATCCAAACTAATTACTCCCAGACAATGGAGGCCTGAGTGGGGACTAAACAACCAGGTAACTGCAATCAGGAGAGGGGGAGGGGTAGGGGTATATGGCAATTTGCACTGTCAGGGAAAATTTGTCTCTCCTCCATCTTCTGCTTTCTCAGCTGGGTTAACCTTTTATCATCTAGATTGCACAGACATTATAAATAATCTGAC
The DNA here is from genome assembly GCA_963942565.1 of Maea johnstoni. Taxonomy (NCBI): domain Eukaryota; kingdom Metazoa; phylum Annelida; class Polychaeta; order Spionida; family Magelonidae; genus Maea; species Maea johnstoni. The sequence continues at coordinate 30,226,662 of OZ012692.1, forward strand.
AACTTTGAAAGTCAACTATTCAAATGATAGTTTAAAAAAATCAATATTATCAAGAGGGATTATGAAACCCAACAGGCACAACTTTCAGTCAAATCAAACCTTATGCCAACTCATGTTTTATTCCTCAGTTATTCAAAAAGGGTCAAAGATACAGACGACACGTATCAAAACAAGGACTTAGCTGGAATGGGTTAATTAAGGTTTGCCTGTATAGGCGTTAGAAGAATTCCTTCTCAGTTCCTACACTGTTTTGGCAACCCAAATCTTCTCCTGCCTCATGGCCCTCTCTCTCTCTCTCTCTCTCTCTGTCTGTGTGTCTGTGAAGTCGGCTTGAAACTCCCCATCTGCCTGAGTTTTTTACCCACTATAACGTCTCCCTCTTTGTGTAAGACTTCACTGCAAGTCACACTCAGCTTTGAAGCCCCCTTTTTTAAAACTCCTATCTAGATCAGTAGAGTACAGTACAGACATGATCACGATCACACCCTAGCTTTGGATATCTTATTTACAATCCCAACCACCTCTATATGTAAATCTATACATGGATAATAGCATATTTGAAGCAGAGGTTGGCAATTGATTTTGAACTAAATTTATCACTGCCGCATTGTGCACATTCATGCTTGCTTGTACTGTAGCTCAATGATAGCATGACCTGATTAAGCGTGCTACTAGCCCCAACCAGGTGATAATAATGGCCATGCCACATCTACTGTCAAAATAGACCAGAATCCTTGTCAATTTCACCTGTAATATACGTCCATGACCCCATTACTGAACTACTGGACTCCCGGTCTGGATGGAGTTTGAATGATTTTGCGGTTTGTAACATGAGCCCCTGCCACATCTAGTGTGTTCAATGGTGCAAAGTTTTGTAGGATTTATTTCAGTTGAAGGGTTTTCAGGGGATATTTTTTTCTTCCCATATCAAAGATAGCTGGTACTTTTCCTCTCTGAAGTAAGGAAAGGGGTCTCTCCTGTGACTTCCTTAGTCTACATCCCCACCTGCCCTGCTGCTGGGGAGTGTGGCTGCCAGGGTCCATTGTGTTCAACCTCAGGTAGATAAGCCGGAGCAGCAGCGGTGGTGACGGTCGTTATTCAACACAAATACTGGCCCCTCTCTCAATGGTTTCTCCCCTTTGTCCCCCCCTACAGCTGTTCCAAACAAACTTCTTGCCTACCTGAGCGATGTCCTCTTCCTCGCTGTCCCAGTCATTGTATTCCGTTGTCGTCACATCCCCGACAGTCCAGGTAACTCTGCCATCGCTAGAAGCAGTCATCACCATGTCTAGTGTGGACGGCCACTGCGTGTGCGTCTGTGTGTCTGTGGAGCCGTCGGTTGGTTCGTTCCTGTGTGTGTGTATTATCTGCTCCACTGAGCTATGACTACTACTCCTGTTACTACCACACAACTCCAAGCGACGACGACGGCCAGCTCTCTTTCTCTCTCTACTCCAGATTTGCTGAGATCTCAGGAGAGTGGCTAGGCTAGTAGTACATATAGTTATGTACAGTCAGACTGACTGGCTGTGCTGTATCTACAATGTCCCTGCTCACTAGCTGTGGGTGATACTAGTACTGCATACAGTACTACCCAGCTGCAGTAGTACAGGTATACTAGTATAGATTACGGACAGGATAAAGCTTATTCTACCTGCCGTACCCGTACCTGCTGCAGTCGTCCAGAACAAAACAACACACCTGGCAGCCCAACTTCCTCATCACAGCAGGCTCGCACTCACTACCAGCAAGACCTCTCATTGGCTGGTAGCATCAATAACTGCTGCACAGGCTTAATTACCTCGACTCTCCAGACAATCAATAATTGAATTGAGATGGTCACATGATTTCACATAGTTGGGATGTGTATGTGTGACATAAGTGCTAATCATAAGCCAATAATATTGAACGATATCAAGAATTATAACAGGGCCTATTTTGACTTTCAAGGAAAAAATAAGATGATCACATGGTTTAAAAATAATAGTGATGTGCATGTGAAAGTAAAACAAATGCAAAGAATATAACCTAAAGAACAGCTGATTTTCCCACCATAGAGATTATGCACCATAGAGGGTGCATTTTTTAATAAATCAACTTTAACCTGAACAAATATTGCTACCATACTTCCCAACAAATACAGATTGCAGGGAGAGATTTAGGGTTTATCAAAGGTTTACCACCTATCCACATCAGTGAATAAATTCTTATGATTCTTATTTTTCTCAAAATTCTACTTTTTCAAGGTTGGTTAAAAAAAAATTAAACATAAAACAAACCCAATCAAATGCAAGGAACATGACAACTGTAAAAAAAAAACCTAACAACTGAGTCTTTTTTCTTTGACAGTCTGCAAAAAATTCCCACACGATTCATTTATTTTTCATCATAAAGAAAACATTATTTTGAGGTCAGCTGAAAAATAGCCCCCTTTCACTAGAATCTTATCTGGCCTTTCCAATCCAAAAACTAAAGATTCCTAGGTACAGGGACCAGTAGATGCATTCTCCTATCTTTGAACCTAATACCTTTCTGAGCTACCCAGAGCATGAAATCACTCCTGCATTGACTAACAGATGATGACTAATACTTCAACTATTTGAAAGAGAATCCTTTAAATACATCCAGTCTATAAATAGCTTGGTGTCATGATCCATGACATCACTGGGGGGATCCCCCTGACCGACCTTTGACCTCTCTGAGCTAGGCAGTACTAGAGGAGACAATGTCCAGCCGTAGGTGGCCTCTACCTGTGTGTGTAATAATTAACCCTTTCTCAACCAGAGCAGCTGAGCCACTCAGGGAGAGTAAACACATGATTTAGTTAGGGGCAGCTGAGTCCACAAAATGGGAAAATTAGGACCCAGGGCCCGGTTGCATAAAACTCACCTTAACTTAAGTGAAAATTTCACCTTAAGTGATGAATTTTCTCCTTTACTAAGGTTCCTACTTAATTGAAATTTGGAGCCCATTCACTTTCAATGTGCCAACCACCTAAGGAAATCCTCAAGTTAGTCCTTATATATAAGTCGGTTGCAATATTTTCCCCTTAAACTTAAGGTTCACCTTAAGTACCCAAAATCTAAGGGTACTAGGGAGTATCCTTAACTTGTTCCTTATCTTCTTCCATCATTGCTGTTCATGCGGTAGCAGGTTACAAATGAAGAAAAATCTTAAGTATGGAAATCTCCTTAACCTTAAGTACCTATAAATTCCTTTACTAAGGTTGTTCCTTATCTTCTTCCATCATGGCTGTTCATGCAGTAGCAGGTTACAAATGAAGAAAAACCTTAAGTATGGAAATCTCCTTAACCTTAAGTACCAATAAATTCCTTTACTAAGGTTGATTTCAATGTACATATTGCAACCCACTTAAGGTGCTTCCTTAGTGAAGGAAAATCTTATCACTTAAGGATGTGTTTTTCCTTATCTTAAGTGTAATCCCATTGTATTATGGCCATTAGTCTAAGGAATCCTCATATTTAAGGATTTTCCTCAAAAATGAATTCAACAAATATAATGCATTTCATGGGTTTACTTCTTCCTGGATACTCACATTAGCAATTTTATAAACCACTAAATGTAAATCATTTGAAATATGTCATTTTATTGAAGAAAAACAACAAAATTGTAGATCTATGGAACACATTTCATCAAATTCTATCAAGCCAATGTTATTGCAACACACTTATTTTAAGGAACGACTTAAGTTGACCTTACGGTGTATCTTAAGTTAAGGTGAGTTTTATGCAACCGGGCCCAGAGAAATATCTTACAACACAAAAGAATTTATATTCACTTCTCTAGAAATCTAACTAAAAACACAGATCTATTTCATTGTTAATTTGGCTAACACAGAATAAAATCCCAAGAATCCCCATTATAAATAAAGCTATATCCTATATATGTATGCTACCTGGGCCCCTAACATTATAAGTCAAGAAGCCCAGAGCAATGTTAAGTGGCAAAAGCCCCTTAAACAGCCTTATTGTTAAACCCTCCCATTTGAGGAAACTAACAAATGAGGAAATATCTATACCAAGAAGGCTCAGTGTGAGCCTGAGCAACTTCAAGGTGATTCATTAGCAGGGATCAACACTTAAAAAAGATACCTAAGTCATTTTCGGAAATCCATGAAATTTACTAGACCAACCAGCAGTTTTCATTGATTATAGTACTTCACACAAGTGCTTACTTTAACATGTATTTTGGGCTCCAGATAAAAAATCCATATTAGGCTACCACTTTCCAGTTTTAGTAGCCCTAGTGCATGATATCAAAATATTTAGCAGTTGTGGGCCAAGTAAAGGTGCTACCTTGTGTGTCAAGCCTTGAAAAATATGGCATATTTTTGTTCACATACTTTTTTGATTTTGTATTGTTATGTTTGCATTAGAGTCCCTCGCCCAGCTGGGGTAGTAAGCATGAGTGGGTTAAGTGGATTTGCTCCTAATCCCCAGGTATGTTGAGAGAGATAACAATACTACATACCTGAGCAATATGCCCACTACATGTGCAGGTAGCTGGCAAGCTCGCCAGGTATTTGATTTTGGCATGACACAAACATTCTTATCGAGCGATAGGCCTTCTCTACTTCACTTCCCACTAGTTATTCACTAAATAAACTTGAGGGCTGAACTTTCTCGACTCCTAATTTCTGCTACCCACAGTATTTAGGGTTCTAGGATTCTGAGGGTGTCTTGTCTCACTTACCCCTGGGTATTCAAGAAGTATTTTCTGTTAACTTTCTTTGCCCCTATTTCTGATTTAAGGGGATTGTTTGTGGCTTCTTGAGGGGCTTCCCAGTCCATTTCATTTCCCCCTAGGTATTCAAGGAACAAACTAGGATTAAAACTTTCCTAACTCCGAACTTCTCATACCCACATTGTTAAGGGTTAAAGGGTTCACAGGCTTTCTTGGCTATCACACTTCCCCAAGGTATCCACAAAATACACAGACATAAAGTATATAGTTCTGATATCTGATTCACCAGTGTTTGAGGGTTTTAGAGTTAATCTTACTTTCTGATACCAGGGGTTTGAGGGTTTCATAGTTCATCAGATACCCTAAATTGGTGTGTAGGACAGATTTTTAGAGTCACACCTGTATGTTGGTATATTCTACCTGTACCTTCAGGCACCAACATAAATTTCAGAACTAACTTTCCTTGCCGGGCAAGTAGTTAATGATTTTTACTTGCCCGAGATGATTTGTGGCTTGCCCAAAATAAGTTATAAATTCTTCTAGAATGGCATGTATTATTTATTATGGATTTAATGATATGAAAACCATTTTCTTTTTGATTTTGTTGCAATATTTGCATATTTCTATGTATTTGTGCTGAATTTTCTATATAAAATGTGTGGACTGCTCAGAAAATCAGCTTGCCTATTCAGGCAAGTAAAAACTAAAATGTACTTGCCCGAAGGCCATTTTTTCAAAAATTTACTTGCCGGGGCAAACGGGCAAGTACTTATGTTGGACCCTGACCTTTCTGCCGTGGCACAGTTTCTTGCTATGTGCTACCTGTATATACCTGTATCTACCTGTATAGTTAGCCAGGGGCCTGATACAGCAATTACTGCTCTATTTACCTCTAAAGCCCCCTCCTGACCTACATAACTGACACAGATAGCCCTACACTGCACACACTACCCACATACTCATTATGTAATCAAATTACACTATTATCCCATTCCAGATAACAACTACCCTGTAATATATAACAGGGTAGACTAAGGATCACAACTACCCCCCCCCCCCTCCCCTGTAAGGACATAATAATGCTACAAGAATCAACACTGATCATTATTTAAAAGATTTATATTTTTAACATCAATTGAGATACTCACACTGTATAGGACCATACTGGTAACTGAAGGGCCAATCACGATTGAGGTCAGGATCTGGACGGTGGATTTGAAATATCTTTAAAAACACAATATTTGGGCTTAATCGCGGAAAGTCAGTTTTTTTCTACACAGGCCCATTTCTAAATTTCCTTATTTTGCCATTTTTTCAGAAAAAACATGTATTGGAAACCACCCCTGAGGAATAGCGTATCCTTTTCCCCTGCAGGCCTGGGTATCAGTAGATAGGACTTCTTCAGATGCCCACTGACCACTAATCAGGACCAAGGGCAGATACTGTATCTACTGTATCTCTTACAGGTAAGTGGTTCTGTACACAGTACTCACATCCTATCTCAACATACTGACCAACTACTGACCACAGTTTCTATTAGGATACATATACAGTACTCATATCCTATCTAACCTTACTGACCACTACAGGCCTTGACCTACTGATCACAGTGTTCATTACCATACACCAGAGAAATACATCCCCTTGACCTGTAACCCAATAGGCACAGCATGCTATTACCTAGGGTATGTGCGCCACAGGTTACGCGGTGAAGCCTGGGGAGGTATTGGTCACGTGATTTGTGCAGTAAGCAAGCAGCAGAGAGACTTACTGGCTGGCTGGGTATACAGACTGTCATCCTATCTAGGTCAGATAGGTTGCCGAGGCAGCGAAATTTGATGATGCATGCACTGTGCCCACTCCCTGTCTACTGCTCTCAGCATACACACACAGTCCTCAAATCTATCGTTCTTTACTGACCAAATGAGTGAACTGACCACTCCAAACTTGACCAACTGACCACAGTTTAGTTTCCATTTTGATGCAGACACAGTAATCATATCCTTTCTTTCTTTACTGACCAACTGATCACTCCAGACCTTGACCAACTGGCCATTCACATTTGGCTAAAACCTGTTTGGATGAAAATTCCTTTTGGCTTTGATTTAATAACTCCCTTCCCATATGAAATGCACCTATATCCCAACTGAGTGGTATGAGGCAAAATGAAGTAAACTGTCATTCCTATGTTGTACTGAGGCAAAATGAGGTAAACTGTCATTCCTAGGTTGTACTGAGGCGAAATGAGGTAAACTGTCAATCCAAGGTTGTGATGAGGTGAAATGAGCTAAATGTCATTCCTAGGTTGTACTGAAGCAGAATGAGGTAAACTGTCGATCCTAGGTTGTACTGAGGCAAAATGAGGTAAACTGTCATTCCGAGGTTGTATCCAGGCAAAATGAGGTAAACTGTCATTCTTAGGGACAATTTCCATACACAGTCCTCCTATCTCAAGCCAATGGCCAACAACACTAGAAGCCTGATCAAAGGCACTATGTTTTACAAACATAGGTTTTGTTGTTCACATAAGAATGAGATGATTCAGAGGGTAGGTGAATCAGAGAAACTGTAAGAACTACTGCATCCACTTACTTTTCGTTGTCGATAACTGCCAAGCTTGGAAAATACACTGGGCCTGCGTTCCTTCTTCTTCTTCTCTTCTACTTTGGGTCTGTCATCGTCTTCTTCAAAATTTGTTGGGCTGAAAGATTAGGAAATATGAAAGATGATTAAGCTCAAAAAAGATTATCCTTGCAACATGCATAGAGCCACACAGTGAATGTCCATGAGTAATCACTCCAAATGAATGTGCTAAAACCATTACTCCATTCATGTCTGTTGACCTGCATGACATGTGTCTTCTGGACCTATGATAGTTATGAAAATATCTATGAAATTAAGCATCAATTCACAAAATAGTTGAATGGGAGTTGTGGGATGGGTTCCAATAAACATCTGTCCTTCAAATATTTTCTGAAAAATAATCTTGTCACTGAGATATTACCTAAATCGATAGAGAGTTGTTTAACATTTAACAGTTAGTTTACCATTTCTCCTTTGAGTATCTTCTGAAAGATGCTCCTCAAGCGGCTACTAACATATTATTTCTAGTCAGGAGCTAGCTCTAAAGGTGGCAATGGGTTGTGCAATCCTGCGACAGATCAAATTCCCCCTTACGCAGTTTCATAATTATACGCTGGGATTATCATCAGTTTCCCTTGGTGCATTCAGGGTAAAGATGAGTATTTTTCATCCTCATTCTTTATAAACCCATTCATGCCTGAAGCTACCAAACGTGTCCTGACAAGCCACATGATGTCTATTTAAAATTCGAACTGAGTTTTTTTTGAATAGATTTTTGAATTACACATGTTGACCGTAAGACACCTGATAATGAGAGAGTGAATGATCTAGGGGAGAGGAGGGGGGCGGGGGTGTCATGCTTAGTTTTGGAGTTGACCACCAGGCGGTGGAAGGTATAAGTTCAGGGGTTGACTGACCGCTTGTCAAGCAACTAACCAAATTATTAATGTCCAAAATGTGGTTTTGTGTCATATTGAATTCAATTCAATTCGACTCATTTCTATTTTTGGTAAAATAAAGCAAACATTAAACATAGAGAACTCTAAAAAACACATTAATTACTTCCTTCTATATTTCAAGCAACTGGGTCAGTAAGGCCCAGAGGACTAAGGATTTATTCATTTTTGCGCTCAAACGATGTTTTTTTCCTTGAGATTAACATACCAAGCAGTCACACCATGCTGCATAAACATTACGCCCACTCCCCCCACACTTGAACTCCCATGAACCGAGAACCTGTTGACGCCCTACTTACACGCTGGATCTGACGAAAGTGTGTGTAGCTCGTTAAAATATAACATCTGCAATGAATATCTGAATGACAGATGTTCGTTTAAGTACATCAAAGAAAGTTTCTTCAAATATCTTACAAATATCAATCTCTTAAGAAAAATATGTGTCATTTGTAAAACGGGTTATGAAAAACTCAAACAATACCGGTCTGAATGGGTTAATTTCTTCCCCCTCTGCCTGCGTGCGTTGTCTTTGAGTATCACAATCGTACATCAGAAAGTCACTCTTCTCTCTCTGGAGGACTAAAAATACCCTGCCTCCATGCCCCAGTTCCTACCCCCTCTGACCCCCGCCGAGAATTTAGAATCATATTTGAAACAGGGGGCACCCTACTGGGCCTAATTAGATATCTGAGCTCTTCATACGCCAATAAAGAAGGTAGAAATGTTATATCTTGGTAAGGCGCTGCTCCACTCTCTAATGGTGGAGGAGCAGATGTCTTCTCTTCACCGCGAAGATGATAACCCTGACAACTACACGTTAGAAATAGATACAGCACCTCCTACCCGGGCATCAATTCAGCCTTGTAGTGTAATGCCCCAAAAATATCCTGACTTTCTAAAATGATATCATTTTGACAACAGCATTGTTTATATCTTTTAGGTGAAATTTTGATAAGAACCCAAAGCACAACCATGTATCTAATATCTTGTAGATTTGTAATCATTTCCAAGGTTATTTTCAAGATATCTCAGGCCCAGATGACTTTTGTAGAGATCTCAAGACATCAATGGGTTGACTTATCAGGAAGAATATTTCCAGACAATATAAAGCAAGTAGTTCCTGGTACAAGACAAAATTCATTTATACTTATCATTTTTATTTTGGGAGTAGAAAAAGATCTTTCAAACTTTCGTTCAAACTTTTTTCTTCATTATCATGTTCATATATACTTTATTCTCAAAAGAATTTGTAAATATTTAGTGTTTGGTATACTACACCATAAGGGTCGTTAAGAACAAATGCGATGAAAAAAAAGTAAATAGATTGACACCAATATCCTACAAATTTGCAGCACTTTTTTAGAAGGTGAAATTTTCACATCTTTTTCATACTTCATGTTTTGACAAGAGGTTTTAATATTAAGGACCATATTATGAAATATTTTTTTCAGAAGTAGAACAGAACAGAAACTTTTTCTAAATTTTAAAATAATTTTCATTCATTTCTTAATCTATTCAAAAGCATGCAAAATGGAAAAAAGGTTGTAGTAAAAAAGTAAAAACATGTTTTTTAAATCCCAGAATATAGTTTTCATGGCCTACATATGGTGACCTTGTTTTTATAATTTATTGAGAGTAAATAATTAGTGACATTATCAACAACCCTGCCCCCATTCCCTGCCACGACCCCAACGCACCCATGTTAGTCCTCATCATAGCAATCTGGAGACACATATAAATTATTGAGCAAAAATGGCATTACACACCAAAAATCAACAATCAAACCAAAACAATCGTTTTTACTCTCTCCATTCTTTTCCTTATTTTCATGCTGTCCCCACTTCCCTACAAAAATCCTGCTGACCAATGTTAGTACTCATCATAGCCCCTTGTAAACTGAGCATTCCCTTATATGTATGACCCTGGTGCACCAATGTTAGTTCTCATCATAACACCCTCTATAGGGTACGTTAAAGATCAAAACCTATGGACAGTCCTTCAACAGAAATCGATGCAACCCAAGTTTTTTTTGCATAGAGCTCTTAGCCTACACAGAAGCACCCTATACACAAGTTTTCGTTTAATCTAGAGCCATATTTTTTCCTCTCCCAATGCTTTTTCCCCAGCCATTTGGCCCAGGCATGTTTCAGTGGAAATACGTTCTCCATACCCATCAGTCAATGCTATTTTCATGCCAACGAACTTTGAAATAAGTTAGGTGGAGGAAACTGAAGTATCCGGTCTGAATGGCAACTTTCCCCAGGGCATTTTAAGGGGAAAGAGGAAAATAAACACTGACTAATGATATGAGGAACAACAACCTTACATAACCAACACTATCGACCCCATCACACCCAGAGCACTCAAATCGTCTGACAAATATTGACATATTTTCTCTTCAAGATAGAAATAACCAAAATATTTTAAAAGAAACTTTAATTCAATATTTAAAGTTTAACTAAAACATTCACACAAGCATAGTTCTCAATATACATGTACTTAAATTGACAATATGAACAACTTCTTCACTTTCCTACCTAGTCAATAGTTCTGAAATATTTTAAGGGAGATAGCTTCTTATACCAGATGGACGTTTTCTTTAAACTTTAATTTTTTATTCAAGTATTACTTCTTAATCATTGCATTTTACCAGATAGATCTGTGTCAGAAGACTCAAGCGTTCAGGGTGTAAAAGGTTTAGCCTAATTAACCCATTTACATCAGATGGAACGTAATGATCCCTTTTCAAATATATTTAATTATTATAATATTAGAAGAGTTATGACCGCAGTTGTCAGACCACGTCTCCAATGATGATGCAAATGAGCTAAGTCAGCCATGGTCTACCTTACTCCAAATAACTGAAAGAATTACTTACAACCAAAGTATATCGATAGCATCTTGGATTGTCACATGAGATAATTCGTTATTATCTCTAAGTCTGCCATGTAATAATTCATCATTATCACATGTATCGGTATCACAGCATTAATTGCATAGCAGTATGACTCGTCATTGATGAGTACCAATGATTAGTGTTTCATATAGGCTATAGGGGGCAGCACGTGAAACACAAACAAAATTACATTTCATAAGTGAGGTTAACCTGTTCATGCCTGTAGCACCCAAAACCGCCTCACTATTTTTGTGATCTTTCTCGAACAAAATGTTTTGTGAAATTATGATTAATTCTAAAGTTATTTTTTAAAATTACCTTAAGTCCAGACAACTCTTGTCAAGAATAACTCCAGGCATGAAAGGTTTAAAAAGAAACTAGAATGGTGTGTAAATTGTTGCATTGTTCCTTCTAGTTATTTTTAAAAGAACCAAAGACCCAGGCCAACTATTTGAAGGAGGACTTAAACACATCCATATTGGTAGCAGCCAAAAATGCCCAGACTATTTTGCAAAGAACTTAGTTGCTAGAGCAATTTTTTTCCAACTATTTGAAGGAAAAGTAGAGAAACACAAGAGATCACCATAAGTCCCTTCACTCGGATCCAGTATTGGTTCGGAGGTTTGATTCTTATTACATGTAGTTTATTGAGAGATCATGCACAAGAGATCTACTCACTCGTTTAAGAATTCAATCATAGAAACTCGCGCCTTGCGCCTGTTTTCGTCTTTGAGAAATGCGTTCAGAAGCTCATCTTCATCTGCATATTCCTCCTTCTTCTTCTGGGCACTGAAAAACACCAACAATAAATATTAGACTGGACACACAAAATGAGTAAACTAAAAGAGAAAAAGAATTGGGACTCAGTTACTGAGTATTGTTGAAGAACCTATTTTGGTCAAAAAACAAAGTTGAACTCTTTAATCAGTTGCCAAGCAATATTGAACACTTCCATCAGTTGCAATATTGAACACTTCCATCAATAGTGAACACCTCTGTAAGTTAGTTCAAGCAATACTAAACACTTTCATCTGTTAGCAACACATATTGAACACCCCCATCAGTTGGCAAGCAATATTGACCAACTCCATCAATTTTGAACGCATACATCTGTTAAAAAGCAATATTGAAGACCTACATCAGTAAGCCAGCAATATTGAACACCTACGTCAATAATAGCGAGCGATTTTGAACATCTATGCCAGTAAGTGAGCAATATTGAACACCTACAACTATATTGAACACCTACATCAGTAAGCAAACCTCCATAATTAACAGAGTATTTTAATTGAAGATCCCCATCAACACTGAACACTTCCCTGAGTGATCCCCCCCAAAATTGAACACTTCCATAATACTTAACCCGTTCACACTCAGAACGGCCAAAACAGGCCTGACGATTTGGAAATATTTTTTTAACAAAAACATTTTTTTGGAAAATATTTGAAGGAGAAATGTTAATCAGAAGTCAAACAACAAACTGTTTTTCAAATATTTTGTGAACTTTCACTTTATTTCCAAGTTATTTTCAAAAATATCAAAGTAGCAGACGATACTTTGTAGAGGAACTCTGAGTGTGAATGGGTTAAGACCTCCATCAGTAACTATACAATACTGCATACCTCTTAATTACTGTGCTGTGGATGGAAAAGTGACCAAGAAAAAGATGCTAGACCTCCTTCAAATATTTCAGACTCTCCTCTGGCACACTGTGTTTGAATAAATTAACTGATTCATGCCTGGTGAGCCAAAAACATTATTCTCGTAAAAATCTTTGTGAAGAGAGCACTTTTCTGATAACATATGAAAGATACATGTTGATCACAACCCAACATGCAACCCTCCTTCAAATATTTTGTGAATATAGTTTTCATAAATATCATAGGCCTCAAGGCCTGAATAGGTTAAGATCAATAATGGCTCAGTACAACTTTTTGAATCCTATTCTTTTTAAAGATTTTTTTGCTTGTTGCTGAATTAACCCATTCATGCTCAATATGACATTTTTGGTTTATGAACCAAATATTTTCTCAACAAACCATCTTCTATGGCATGACTGATATGTGAATAGCTCTTATTTACAAGAGGTCCTGCAGAAATTGTCATCTGGATCTATAATACTTTTGATGATAATAAAGAATGATATTCCAAAATATATGAAGTGAGTTTATGGTGCGGTTCTGATCAAGATTTCGCCTTTCAAGTACTGTCCCCGAATTCTGCTCCTAGTGGAAAGATTGTCAGACATGAAAGGGGTCACCAGCTACAAACTACAAAGCTAACAGGCAGAGGAATTTAACTCGTTCCTGCCTGTAGCAGCCAAAACCGCATGACAATTTTGGAGAAATCTCTCCAAGTAATATTTTGAAAGTATTTGAAGGAGAATTGTTTTATCGGATCTCTATCTACAACTCTCCTTCAGATATTTTGAGAATTTACTCCATTCCAAAAATATTATAAAAAGTTTGACAGGTCCAGACGACACTGATAAAGTAGATCTCCAGGCTTATTGGGTAAACCCTTCCAATGCTGAGGCAACTATTGTCCAAAGCAAAAGAATGCAAAGATCTTTGAAAAAACATTTAAACCCTGTCATGTTGGTACTCATTAGATAGGTCTCGCTGAGTACTCTCATATGAGTACCCATTTGCCAGGGTTTTAGTCATTTTCCAGCTTTTTTGCATACTTTTGTATTGGCCAAATTAGCCATCAGCAGCATAAGGGTTATGTAGAGTTGTACCGAGCCATGTGGGCTTTCTGTGAAAAAGAGTGGAAAACGTAAACAAGTGCACATGTTGTTGGCAAACGCCCCATTAAGCTTGCAGCTACACACACTTCTTCCTCGGCAGCAGGTGGGATGGCTGTGCCAACAAAATCCTACGACCATCAGCTCAAAATTGAAGTATCATTTATTGTCATTTTTTCTGCTATTCTAGTCAAAATCATGATAATAGAGGCAGGACTGAGTATCTAGAGATTAAGGCACTAAACTTACTCAAGTCACTGAGATCTTTCTCACATGCCATACGTTGGATTTCAAACACAAACCTTAACCCTTCCAATGCTGGGGCTACTTTTGTCCAAAGCACAAGAATGCACAGATCTTTGAAAACCATTAAAACCCTGTCATGTTGGTATTCATTGGATCGCTCTCGCTGAGTACTCTCAGAAGAGTACCCAATAATGTTGCCAGGGTTTCAGTCATTTTTCAGGTGTTCTTTTTTTTTGCATCATTTTGCATTGGCCAAACTAGCCACCAGTAGCATAAGGGTTGAGTTAGGACTAAGCCAGGGGCCTGGTAGAGCATTGAGACACAGCAAGCAGGCTGCTGTCTGCAATACATGATACCACTGAGCCATGGGAGCAGTCCCATACAGATAATGCCCTCCAGTAAGGTTACAATTATGCAGGTAAAAAGGTTCTTCGAGCTTAATACATAACTATTTCCCAGACTCCAGATATTGATATTGCATTTCTTATTATTAATTTCAATTTACAACCCAGCTGCATGAATGACTTTTTTGCACAGATGGAGATTTAAAAATCTTACTTATTGCTGTAATCACCCTTAAAGTTACATATCTTTAAACCCTTCCACTGATAAGGCTAATTTTTGCCCAAAGCACAAGTATGCAAATATTTTTGAAAACCATATAAACCTTGTCATGTTGGTATTCATTAGAAAGTTCTCACTGAGTCCTCCCAGATGAATACACATATGCCACGGTCTCAGTAATTTTTCAGCTTTTTGCATCATTTTGTATCGGCAAAATTAGCCACCAGCTGCATAAGGGCTAATATTAGCAATGTAAGAATCCCATATTCTCTATGATTTTGGACAATATGACCAGATGACTACCTTTCATGTATGAAGAGCAGTTTGAGGCGGTCTATTTTTGAGAGTGTCTCCTCACAGGAGTAGGACCTCTGCCTCGCCAGCCCGTTAGTGGAGCGGGAGAACCCCTTGTTGAGCCTCCTTCTCATCCTCATCACGCCCCCTAGTGTCGACTCCCCGAAACTACTCCCGCCGGGGGAGGAGGACAGATCCTCCTCACTCTGGTACATCGCGGACAGACAGATAAGCACCACTGAATCAGTTTGTGTTGTTGCCCTGTAGTTCTTAAGATGCACTACAGATGGCGTGTAAGCATGAACAATCCAAAGACAGCAAAGTTGCAGTTTTGCGATGTCAGTAGTTTTGTTTAAGACTTAAGGTGGCGCCACAGAATTCAGCTGTGACCTCAATACAGCAGAACCACATAAACATGTTTCATAACTCCATAGATAGTTTGGGTACCACCTTAAAACTGACAATAGTGTGAGTTATCAGATTTAGTTCAAACATGAGGAGAAGTACTCATACACAAATTGCCAATGTGGACAAATACAAGAGCAGCTTTTTCATGGTTCACATCCTACGTTTCCATGTCATATGCCCCTATAACGATCAATTAAGTATGGTACCTTCCTGCTGCACTAATATAGGTAATAATATAGTACTCCTTATGAGATCGTTGACAGTAAATCCTCCATCTTTAAGGAATTAATCCCGGGTTGATTGGAGGAAATCCGATATCCAAATCTATGCAAGTTAAACAAATAGTTTTGTTTGTATTTTTATCCTTAAGGAGGCACCACAGTTTTACAGGAAACCCTTGAGAGGAGGAAGGTATATCCCAATGCTTGATTGGTGACATTCATGGAGTATGCAAATTTCTTACTAATAATCCACACCTCCCATTTCATCCACCTGTTCTACAGTCAGACTGGATGTAAACATCATAGATCATCCACATTAAATCCTTTATAGAAATTTATCCATAGTTTTGGTATCCATGGCATTCATTGTAGGAGAAATGTCTATAGAAGATTCCCAACTGTGACGGCAACGGTTTCCTCACTAGGTTCTGATTGGTAATTTTATATCATGATCCACCTAATGAGTTTTATCAAAAGAATAATCTAGTTAGAAACCCCATCCAATGCACATGATCCTGACTATCACTCACAGGTAGGAGACGAATGGATCCTTTATTAATTAGCCATTATACACCTGTTTCAAACGCTGGAAAACCCATCCACCAAAAGAGTCTCCATTTGTGCATCTTCAGCACTCAGTGGCAAGTTTTTCAGTGAGAAAACCTGAATGAAAATCTATCCAGTTAGACAAGTGTTTGTCTTGTTCTCTTTCTAGGAAAGGGTTATTTGTATGACCGTTGTTAGAAAATTGAATGAAAATCCATCCGGTTAGACAATAGTTAATGTCTTCTTCTCTTTCTAGGAAAGGGTATTTTGTCTAACCATTCGTGAAATAATGCATCTTACAAATACTATCCGTTCACTCCTGATTACACTTCATCTTACTGTCTTTACCATATTTGACCAAATCCTGAACCATAGCAGGGAAAAGGTACCATTTCCTCCCGGGGGAAAGCTAGGAAATTGCCAGATCTCCCCAAGGAATACCAGGTAGATCCACAAAAATTTGCCCATCTCTTCATATCCACATATTTCCAGGTAAGTGCACTGCTTGGTCATGTGACAGGAGCAACAGGTATTGATTGGTGAACTGCTTGGTCATGTGACGGGAGCAACAGGTATTGATTGGTGAACTGCTTGGTCATGTGACGGGAGCAACAGGTATTGATTGGTGAACTGCTTGGTCATGTGACGGGTGCAACAGGTATTGATTGATTGGTCAACTGCTTGGTCACGTGACAGGAACAACAGGTATTGAGTGGTCAACTGCTTGGTCATGTGACTGGAGCAACAGGTATTGATTGGTCAACTGCTTGGTCATGTGACTGGAGCAACAGGTATTGATTGGTCAACTGCTTGGTCATGTGACAGGAACAACAGGTATTGAGTGGTCAACTGCTCCAAAGTATCTTGGTCTAGATGATTAAGAAGTGATTCCTTTAGCTTACATCTGTGGGCAAACACGTTAAGTAAATTCCACTCTGCCCATGTCCCAATGATACGAAGAATCAGCAGCAGCCAGATGCAGCTATACAGTACAATAATGGACTGTCTCATTGTTTACAGCATAAATCCCTCTCTGTCCTCGCTGACATTGTTTTTATGTCCTTTTTTGTGAGTTCCCTGGGAGTAGCGCAGGAATATGAACCACAGACGCCTGGATTGCTCCCCTTTGATTTCTCCCCTACATCAGGAAACGAGCACGGCCATTCTTCCTGGCAACTCCAACTGGTGTTCTAATTAAACGAGATGGAGACACTGTAGCGGACTGAACCAGCATCCTTTTGCTGCGACTGCATGTGGAGAGTTCTAATTCGTCCCTGTCACGCTAGTAGTGCCAGTCCTGGCTCCATGCCAACGGAATGAAAGAACATCTTGACTTTTCTCTTAATGGTATATTTTTTCATCACATCACTGTTGTCGTTAACAGTGTAATCTTACATTGTGGACCTTCCTTCCTGTTGCAACATCGTAATCGCCACTGGGAGGACCACTTACGCGGGATAAAAACAATGATTTCAGCGAGTTTTTCACAAGATACTCTCTAATCAACAGGTCAGTCTCCGCCAACAGAGGTTTCTTTGACTGGATTGCGTCAACCAAATATATTTCCGTTTGCCAGAGGTGTTCCCTTCACTCTGAAGTGCGGTGAAGATTACGCCTGGTTTCCTTTATATTCATCATTCACCATCACAGCAGTTACTTTCCTGGTCAATGCCCTGACAGAAATGAATGAAATGTTTAATGGATGGAAAAATGTAGAAAAATTTGTCTCTGTGAACAATGAAAATGTAAGTGCTATTATATAACCACCCTGAATTACCAATATGAATATTACAGTCACGAAAATGTGAACCATCTATTAGTTCACTCATTAAAACAATAGAAACCCATTGTTTTTAAATCAGGCCTCTCATTGTGCGCTGTCATAGTGTGATGTTTCTATTAATATTCCCCTTTCATTAATTAACTGTGCATTGTGTAGTTTTTTTCAAAGATATGACAGGAGCCACTTCCCTGATCGTGAGAAGGCATCTAGCAGTACTCCCACAATATGGCCTTTTAGAAAAATTACAAAATAGGCCGTTAGAAAAGCACCCACTTCCGAGTGTTCTAAATCTCCGAAGGTATTAACCAAGGAACACTTGAATAAACTTCCCAGATTGCTTTCACCCAGTGAACTTCAGATTAGGCAGGGTCAACTGGCTAATTATGCGAAAACTCCTTCAATAAAGCAACTCTTTAAAATAAGATGCATCTTTGTTCAAAGATTTAAAAAGTTAACAATTAAATTTGCAAGATTTCTCTTTCTCCATGTAAGGGATTATTTTAGATGATGTTGAATTCTGCAATAGTGAACTGAGTGGATTCATGAATAAGTCGTTTCTTCTTGTATTCACTCGTACCATGCATTCACCATCAGTGGTGAACCAGAGCACCCACAGCAGGTACTAGAGTGTGGCACTTTTGCTAAGATAAGGAGACGGACCCAGGAACCATTTAAATGCCGTAAGAGATAGCCAATGGAGGGTGAATGACCAATGAGGGGTCTAGGCCAGGGACTGCTTTCTCTCCCGATTAACCCTTTCTTTCCAGTGCCAAAAGTAGGGCTTCTCCTGCTGTGTGTTTCCTAAAATAGCAACAGAACCTTAGCCCTTCCAATGCTGAGGCCACTTTCATCCAAACAACAAGGACGTAAAGATTCTTTAAATCCATCTAAACCCTGTCATGTTGGTATTCATTGGATAGCTCTCGCTGAGTACTCTCAGATGAGTACCCATGCGCCAGGGTTGTGAAATCAATGTCGAATCCTTAATGTCAATCCTTGAAATCAATAAAGAATTTTTGATATAAATACCATTAAGAATCTTTGAAATGAAATAAGAATCCTTGAAATCAATTGAGAGTTCTAGAAAGGCAAATTTTGTTTAGAATCATTCTCTTCATTATCATTCATAATTATGAAAACATTTTGTAACTGGAAAAATAATGCTTTTCAATATCCTTCAATCAGTGATAGTTTTATTTACTATTATCAAAATGACCCCCAAAATAATATTGTTACAGAAACAAGTATTTTTTGAAAGTATTCCTCATGTGTGGCGCGTAATTCATATTTACAGTTGTAGCCGTGGTGATTTTGAGTCATATGATTGTGTATATTCTGATATACAAATGAATATTTGATTCACGCGAACCACTCGTGAATGTTATCCCAAGGCAGAAGAGATGCTTAAAATATCCTGATTCATGAAATCCACCCCTATAAGTGTTAGGTGATCAGCAAACAATTCACTTCCTATTTGTGTAGATATCAATCCATTTCCCCTGGAGCTATGAGAGCTGCCCTGAATCAGACAGAGATGCTATGAGATCCATATCAATAACTCTTCCACAATAAGTCAATATCCTCAGCTCTGTTTGTGGAAATATTCACAGCTCTGTTTGTGGAAATATTCATCCGTTATTTTTCAAACTATGGAAGCTTCGATCATTTCTCATGAGACGATGCGAATATCTTGATTATTCAACTTCATCGCAAAAAGTCTTCAATCAAAACTATCACTTCTATCCATGCATCCATATAAGTGTATTGAATGATCCAGTTAGCGACAGCACTATATTCCATCCATTGTATTTCCTCGTTCACTCCTCAGGACTGCTGCTGCTAGCGTATGTACTGCATGCTGTTGTAGTCCTGAGCAGGCTTGTCGTCCGAACCTTGGCCTGGCACGGACTCAGCAGATATAATAATCTGAGGATGATGCCGTGTTAATCCCACTCATTCGTAGGCATGACCGTGACAAGGCGGCCGCCGTGCCTGCGGAAATGCCGCCAACAATTAGCCGATATCTCTAAGTGCGGAGTCCTTGCCCCCCAACAAGTGGCAGCAGCGTGATAATAATTCCGTGCGTGGCTCAACTTTGTGCGGGTTTAACGCTGGAGGTTTAGTCGCCGTTGCTGATAAGGGATTCTCTGCGGCCCGCAGTGAGGACGAAGATGACAACGACGATGAGGACTCATACCTCGACTACTAGGCATCGGCAACTGTGGGTCTTCCTGGTAACCGGAGCTAATTGCTACAGTTATTCCAATCTTCTATGGATTCATTGCGTAGATTATTAGCCAAGGCGTGTCGTTTTTTCCCGTGCCATTCCTCGTTGTCTGGCACTGCATGGGTAGGCCTATTGATTATGCATAAAACTATTGGATAAAAATAGAGCCAACGACTTCTCTCTAGGTAGTAATAATAACAATGATATCCCTAGTTTCTCTGCCCTCTGGGACAGACAGATCCACATACTGCTGCAAGACCCTTGTAACTTATTCATGAATATGCATGCCAAATGCGGCATTTTTTATTGACCAGAACTACAGGCCTAAGCACTTAACCTCTTCACCCTCCCTTCATTTCTCCCTCCTTGGATCTCTGACAAAATCAACAAAATAGATTACACTTGAAATAAACAGGGTCCTGCACAGAGAACAGCAATCAGGACTTCAGTGCAGAAGAATTTTCTTTGAGAAGAAATAAAGAGGAATCTGGGAGATCAATCAAAACTCAGAATAAAGGGTGCATCCCCCCCCCCCTCTCTCTCTCTCTCTCTCCCTCTCTCACCCCCTCCCCCCCCCTCTCTCTCTCTCTCTCTCTCTCTCTCTCTCTCTCTCTCTCTCTCTCTCTCTCTCTCTCTCTCTCTCCCCCCCCCCCACTTATAAATACATGAATAGGAATTAATGTATTCATATTTGGATGATTATTTTCATAATACATTATTAACTTCAATTTACATATATGGGATAGATAATTTTAGCAATATTTTTTCTCTCATAACTTTCAGTGGCACATCCATACATGCAGCAGTAACATACATTAAGGATACATGAGTTGAATCGTGCATAGTCAATATTCCCCAGAGAAACGTATGCGTCATTAACACCTGTTGCTGCTGAGAAATGGATCCTCAAAGACTTGTTTCTAGACTCTAGACCAGCATTAACCAATTTACACCCCTAGCGCGGAAATCCTCCAATAATATACCATTTTCATATGTCTTAGACCTAACAGCTTTTTGGGAAATATCTGAAGAAGAAATTATTACTAGAAGACATTTTTGTTTGGACCCAGAAGTGGTAAATCAGAGCTTTCCAATAATTACCAACACAGGGTCTAACACTTAGATTTCAGGCTAGGGGCCCGAAAAGGTCTTTTGATGGAAATAAATGGTCAAAAACAGGATTTCTGGTTATTATACATACTATTTTGGGCCCCTAGTCTGAAAAATCTAGGGGCCCA
Source organism: Maea johnstoni (assembly GCA_963942565.1). Lineage (NCBI taxonomy): Eukaryota > Metazoa > Annelida > Polychaeta > Spionida > Magelonidae > Maea > Maea johnstoni. The sequence goes on from OZ012692.1 coordinate 30,248,074, forward strand.
CAGCAAAATCTAGGGGCATATGCCCCTAGGCCCCTGGGAAAGTCAAAGCCTGCTGAACATGACAAGGTTTAGACGATTTTCAAAATTTGTTTTGAGTTTGTGTGCCTTAGATGGAAGTAGTCGCAGTACTGAAAGGGTTGCATGTTGGTTAATATTGTCACTTTAATGAGAGGCAAAACCTAGTAGTCGATGTAGCTCTATTGCAGTTCAATAATATACGGAGGCAATATCTTATTTCCCTTTGACATAGATGAAAAATAATGATTCAGCAAAAAAGTAGAATAGCTAATTATTTTCCACCCATACAGAAATAAGCGAATATAGATGTCACAAGAACATATTGATTTGTTATAATAACACCCATCCATCTCACAATACAATCCATATTTCAAATAATTATAATAAAATGTATAAACCCTGATATTAACCTATAGATGCTTACAGCAGCCAAAACTAGCTTGACAATGTTCGATGAAATATTTCAAGTGAACGCATACTTCGATGTATATATTTGAAGGAGAAATGTTGATTAAAAAACTACCAACAACTCTTCTTCAAATATTTTGTGAAATCTTTCATTTCTTGAAACATCGGCAAAAGTATTATAGATTCTGAGGAAAATTTCCAACTAAACTAAAGCATTCATTTCTCATAACAGTACACTAAAATATTCTGTTCTAACTTGTTGTTAGTTGATGATTTCATAAATATCTTCAAACTTTACTTCCAACACAATACAAATTTCTACAAAATATATTACAACATCCCCAACCCTCCAAAATCAACGCATATATGGTGAATACAAAGATTTGAGACTCATTTCTTGTAACTTCCTAGTTGCGGAGCTCTATAAATTGTAATCAATATTTCAGGTCAGATTTTATTTCAAGCAGCTGCATTTTTTCTCCTCCTGTAATATACGACTTCCAGGAATGCAATGCCATTGCAAACATCCTTATCGAGAAAACTCACCGATCGAGTGTGCGAGTTTCTATGACTACCAAGAGCAATCTTATTCCCACCCATAGATCTTATTTGATTTGATTATTTGTTATTTTCTAACCCAACAACTGGTCACCAAGTACCTCAGACATATTAGGCATATTATCAATTAAGACCTGGATCCATCAATAGACCACAAACATTCATTGGTTCACACATTTTGAAATAATGTTTCAGTAACAATATAAAAAGTATATAGTTGAAATAACAGGTAGGCTCAATTGGAATTTTGAAATTTGATTATCATCACATCTTTCTGCCATGTTTTTGGCTAGATTGTCACTAGCCAGCTGTAAGTGATGGAAGTGGAAACCAGACTACCTGGCGAAAAACACCAGCTAACCACAAGTCACTGGCAACTTTCTCATGAACCTACTAGAGATTTAAGATCAGACAGTGGTGAGAGACAACAAGTATTCAGTGGCAATGCCTTAGACGACACAGCCATTGGGACAGGTCTTTAGTAGTGAGAGACAGCTAGCAGTCAGTGGCAAAGCCTTCGACCACTCAGTCATCAGGCCAGGCCGTTGGGTCAACTGTCCATGCCCTCCAAAAACTTGCTGAGTATTAATAGATATGGTTTGTCACACATTTTGAGGCCTCTCTAACACTCTGGTACGACAATGTGATGGTTTGACAACCCTAATAGCATACAGTGCAGTTAAGTTCCGTTAAATACAATACTGCAGTAAACTACAGAGTAGTACAGTACAGTCGTTTGATTCAGAAGTGTCCATATGTGTGCTGTAGGGAGTTAAGTGCAGTTCTATGCAGTGCTGTATAGTATAGATCAGTGCTCCTGCCAAGGTTAGGTCATGGATCCTCTGTATAGTACAGCTTCTTACAGATAAACACCAGCAGGGACCAATGAGGCTAGATATCTGTATAAAAGATGATTACTTTCCTTCTAAAGGGCAATTTAGGTCAAAGAAGATTTGTATTCTTTCGTGCCACATGATAATCTATTCTTGGTCAAGAGGTCTTCTTCAACTTTGGAATGACCACATACCTAACAGGGTAAGACTAGTTTTAGTTATACACTGTAACATAAAGGCATTTGGAGTCTGCAAATGGTCTGAAAACTTTAAATGACTCATCAAATAGACTAATATTTCACAATTATTTCAAGTGGAATTGTGAAATCCAATGATGAATAAACATTTCCGTCTCAGCTACATTAGGTCAGGGCCATGGGCATGTTCTTGTTGTGAATAACTGGTCAACCCATGGCAGTGTTTTGAATATTCTCTTAAAATCAATCACCCGTTGGATCATTTTCTAGGATTAGGTCTGGCCTTCTGTATTCGGATCAGGAGAGAGGAACTCTTTCTGAGAACCGTGTACCCAGAGCCACCTGCTGGCCACGACCTCAACTAGTGACCCAGGGAAGCCTGGGTAAACAGCATGCTTCACTCCATACACCTGCTCCTCCTCCTACACAAAATATCTACAAGTTTTAACCCCTAAAACCACAAAACAGACTATTTTTGTGACATTCCTCATTTTATGTAAATATTCTAACAATATGCTTAGTACCTGGAGATCTACCTCAAAAAATGGCATCATAATCTTTGATTTACTTACTTATTTATAGGTTGACAAAATGTTTCAAAGAGTTGTGGATCAGGTAATAATCAATATTTTTCTCTCAAAAAATAAACATTTCACTTTCAAATATTACAGTACAAATTTGCCTGCAAGATTTCATCAAAATTATCAAGATGTTTTTGGCAACTGTTCCCATTAACAAATTTGTCATGAAGTGCACCTAATTAATCTTACAAATCCCTATTTTCATTCCAAAACTGACCAATGACAGCAGATTTTTCTTTCTTTACAATGGTGTTGTTGAAATTTCCTGCTATGACGTGAGAGGCCAGTGGCAGATGTTGTCTTGAGAAGATGTTTGCCAGAGATCCACCTACACAAGCCACAAACCACACAGGGGCACCCTGACCCACACCCCACTCATCCAGGGGAGACATCTGGTGGCAAATCTGCCAACTATCAAGATATCAAGTGGTGAAACAATGGGGTGCTTACTTAATACTGTAGGCTGTGGGGGCTGAAACCTTGCTGGGACAATTTGAATTTTCATATTCCGAATATTGGAGTGAATACAAAGGTCGGTACACATTTGGAACAAGAATGCAATGATTAACGTTAATAACAATTATTAATTACAACAACTTTCGGCATGACAAATCCTAAATTCCTTTAAAATCAAGGCAACATGTTTCAGAGAGGATTGTACCATTTGGGAAAATACACAACTTCTATTCAAATACTTTTTTGTAAATACATAACATTTTCGGGATATGTAATTTATTCTCAATCATCCCAAACAAGAATGTCTGCATCCTCTAGCAGTACTTAAGCACTGAAGCAAGCATACTTAATGTGACCTCTATGTTAAACTCCTACTTTACAACAAGGCTGCTACCCAATAAACCTAGAATTCTACAACTGATTCCTAATTTAATACTGAAGAAAAATAGCGAACAGGCTTCTGTTGGCTAACTAAATATTTCTGAGCAACCGCCTTCCATCTTTGATGCAGGTAAGTGTACATACAGAGACCTATAGTGTCGAAAGTCAAAACCACAAAAACAGCAGCCTACATATTTGGGTGCTCATGATTCCTGGCATGTTATTTCAGCTGTGACTCCCACACTTTCTCAAACCACAGAGTGTCCAGAACAGCCAGCTCGCCTGACGTCCTACTACGTACCTCAACCTCATCACAACATGGAGAAAACACAGTAGCCACACACAGTAGCAAACACTCCATATTTGCTGCAGATCTATTGTGCCCTTAGTGTCTGAGCCTTTTTCAGAGATTTTATTTAGATATGTTTGATGAAGAAATTTCTTTGAGAACCAAACCAAAAACTCTTCATCAGACATTTTGAGTACTTCGATTGACTTCCAAAAGTTTTATTTTATTTTTATTTTTTTCAAAATAAGGCCCGAATGTGTTAAAATAGCAACTGACCAACAACACCTCTGTATATCTGTATTTGAAAGTAATCTTTTATTTTTCTATGACATCCAAGATCCAGATGACAAATGTGAAGGAAACCTCGAGGCCTGAATGTGTAAAACCGAAAGAAAATAGGGTGAAATAAAATCACCAAAATCCTGTCCATTTGGGGGTGATACAGGCATGAATGGGTTACACTTATGCTAGTTCTCAATTAGTTCTTTTGATTGAGATGATTTTTTCCGGAGCGTGATAGCAGATTTTTAGCATGTGACTCGCAGCACCTGTAGTGGCACATCAAGTACTGATCATTCATGATATACCAACCACACTTTCTAAAACCCTGCTGCCGCCTCTACTGACCCTAAATCTTTAATCATCCCGCTTTTTGGCGTTATTTCTCAGTCTGACATTTTCCACAAATCAAATAAAGATGCCGTGTGGCTGATGATTGAGGAGTCGGAGAATATCCCAGGACAGGAAAGAAGTGGAATTCAACAACCCCCCCCACACACCTCGCGCCCCCCCTCCAGAGCTCCTATCCTCCTTATCTGAGTCTAGCCTTCATGCCTCCTCCCCCAGGCTAATGAGTATCCCAGGCAAACAACGTCCCCCTTATTTATTCAAGGCTTCACTCAACGTCCCGAATGCCACAGTGAAAAACATGTCAATTTCAATAACCAACACAGAGTCTTTAACACATTCACACTTGTAGCAGCCAAATTCTGACAGACTATTTTACACATATCTTTGTGACCACAGAAATTTATAGAAAATATTCAAAGGAGGAATGTAGATCAAAAACTAAACACACTATTCCCCTTCAAATAATATTTCTTGACTTCATGATATATTACAAAGTATCATAGGTCAATTATTATTAAACAACACTTGTTAACGTCAAAATAGGGTGTGTTTAAATCTCAGATAATGTCTACAGGAACAGGTGTTCACAATAGGGTGTGTTCATATCTCAGAGGTGGTTCACAAGAAATGGTGTTCACAAGAAGATGTGTTCATATCTCAAACATTGTCGACAAGAACAGATGTTCATAAAAGGATGTTCAATTCTGAGAGGTGGTCCACAGTAAATGGCTTTCCTAACATGTTGATAACTCAGAGGTTGTCCACAGGAAAATGTGATCACAATAATAAGTGGTCACATGATCAAAGTGACCATATTAGGAGTTTTCACGATACAGAGAAAACGACCAAAGCTCTTGAAGCTAAATTGTGTAGAAAGTGAGGTGCTAGGCAAATGTGTGCAGGGTGCATGTGCTGAAGTAACCCTTATAAATAAACCTAGGAAAAACAAGGAATTCCTTGGATTATCCTAGGACAATCCCAGGATTTTCCCGGAAGTAACAGAAACATCAAGAAAGGAACCCTTATCTCCGCAGCAACCAAAAAATGGACTGAATTCTGTTTAACCCCATTGAGAAAAGCAAACTCCTGGAAATTAATGTAGGTAATTTAACTGTGCACAAATTACTCTGATAAGTCCAATATGGAGTCAGTTGATTGGCTCAGGTCTGGTTTCTAAAATTTTCTGTTTTTAATTTTGCTATATTTTACTGGAACATAGAGTGAAATTTGGCAAAAGAGTAAAATCATGTGTACTCAATTATTTAATGGAGAAATGTTGATCAAAAAAAAAACAAAACTTTCCTAATTTTTTTTGCTAATTTAGGCTCAATTCCCAGACCATTTTGATGCAAATCCCGGCATACTGTGGACTTTTTCAAGATTTCATCCTGGCCATAAACAGGAGGAGTAGAGAATCGGGTCACACCCTAACCAAAATGACACCCGTTTCAGAGAGAGTGCAGAATATCAGGTACAGATCCAATTCACCTTGAACCTATACTTATCAAAAATAAATAAAAGGTGCATTAAGTCTTAACACACTATCTTAAATATAAGTGAATATACTTGAAAAAGGCAACAAGAAACATATAATACTCATGAAGAGAAGAACAAGACTGCATGTGATCCAAAGAAAAGCTCTGAACAACACATGTATGTATATATGCACATCTGAAGTATACCAGACAATCCCAAACCTATTTGGGAGAGGGGGGGGGGGTTCATTCGCAGATCATCAACTTGCCGAGTCTCATCTCTGCACAAGGTTTACAATGCGAGTCCCATTTGAGGATTGTGAGAAAGGTGCAAGTGACTTGGTGGCTTGAAGTTAATTGCCTAGTTGGTGAATTACGAAAGGATATTCCTCAACATTTGTTTGTTAAAAATATCTATAAGTAGATTTGGCAAATCAGGTGAATATGGTTTGGTGGGATGCTGAAATTAAAGAGGTAGGTAGATAGGGTAGGTCTGGTATACTAAAGGTAAGCTGTGAAAGATAAGACGGCACCTATTAAAACAAAACACCTTAGCTACAACGAAAAAAAAAAAAAAGATTGAAAAGATATCAGAAATCATGCAACGGATATCTAGAAAGCAGTGTAAGAGTCAAAGGCAGATGTAATGCCGCCCCTAGTGGCAACCCCTGGTGGTGACACCTACTGGCAACCCCGTGAGACACACAGAGAAACTCACTCGTGTTCCTGAACAAGTCTCTGGATGACCATGTGGGAATTACGGCCGAATCTGCAAGTCAAAACACGCAGGACGTTCATCAGGAAAACAGGGCGAACAACAACAACAACAACAACAGGAAATGACACACAGACAGACAAGCAAAGCCGAACTTGGCTAGTTTTTACTGAACACACAGAAATGAAGCCTCTTTGCAATTCAATCTGAGGAACGAAATTCTTTAACCCATCCACACATGTAACATCCAAAAATAGGTAGGCAGAATATGTGCAAACAAACAAATAAACATGTTGGTTGCCATGAAAACAGAAGAATTATATATTCAAATCAAATAAACCCTTATTTCTCTTTTTATTTTTGATATAACATGGCCTATGTAAGTTAATACCGAGGAAAGATGACACTTTTCTTCAACACACTGATTTATATTTAACCCATTAACACTCAGAGCGGCCAAAACAAGCCTAACTATTTTAGAAATATTCAACTTACAAAAGCATTTCTGCAAAAACATTTGAAGGAGAAATGGTGATCAGTAGCTTAACAACAACTCTCCTTCAAATATTTTGTGAGTTTTCACTTTATTCCTATTATGTTTAAAAGTATAAGAGTAGCAGACGATACTTTCTACAGTACCTCTGTGTGTAAATGGGTTAATGCCCTGATGTATAGATAGAAGACAAATGTGAAACATAATGGTTGATTTGAGCTATTCATAACTGTGGGTAATAGGCAGATTATGTAGAAATGGCAGCTAAATCCTCTCATTCTGGGAGGCTCAGTAGAACAGGGCAGTAATAGCATTCATTCACCCATTCATTCTCACAGCAACCAAAAGGAGAAATGTTAATCTGAACACCACCCATAAACCTTATTCAAATACTTAGTTAGCTAATTCGGAATTCACAAGTTATTTTCAAAATTATCATAGATCCAGAAGACAATTTTTCAAGGAATTCTGAAGCATTAATAGGTTAATAGGTCTGTGAGGCATCGAAACATATTTTACAATTAAATCACAAGAATTTTATAGGGATGAAAAGCCAATTCATGACTGAAATGCTTAAGAGTGTTTGGTGACGATTTGCCAGCATAAAGACTTGAAAAGAAAATGAAACATATCTGATAAAAGATCTTAATCAGAACTTATTCTAAAGGTTTCCTTACAATATTTTCCGAATGTGGCTTTAATACCAGGGTTTTCTCTAAAAGCATGAAACCATGAAGTAGGTATGTTTCAACTTAGGTGGTGTTTCATCATTTATCAGTATAGTATTATAGGAAACAGGTGAAAATTATTGAGGGAAAATCTGGGCATGAATAGGTTAAAGGTCCAAAGGTTAACTGAGCGTAATCTGACATCAGTGGAAGCACATTGCCTAACCCCGACAATGCAAAAATGCTGCCAAGTCACAACTATTTTCAGCCCTTCGCTTCAGGAATAAAAAGCAATTTATCAATATCCAACGCACGATGGATGTCTGATCATTCATGCTAATTCTGGAAAGTCCTTCTATTTATAGCAAAAAGGGTTATCATATTAATGAACCACAATGCCCTGTCTCAAATTTTTCAGCAGTTGCCATGGCAACCAATCAGGAAGTGGTGATGGAGGAAGCGCGATTGTAAGGTTGAATGCGCTAATCTCTCAGGTCAGTGCAGTGTTATAGATTACCACATTCCAAAAAGATGGAAAAACAAAGCGCCCTCTGTGGCCAAATCACTAACTAACGAAAATAGGAGTGCCAGCCGCCCCAAAAAGTAGACAACTCAAAAATGGTAATTTTCTAGAGGAGACTCCACAGAAAATACCTTCAAAAGCAGGATGCCGTAGAAAAAATATAACAAAACTGAAAACACCATCAAAATGAGAAGATATTTTAGAGGTCTAAATCAAAAACCGAGTGGGAGATTTGGGATAAAATTCACCAAATAGTACTGACCTAAAGCTTGTAAGAAAATATATACCAAGAAATGATATAAGTACATGTATGTGTATGCTTGACATCCCATTACTCTAATATATACATATAAATATATATATATATATATATATATATATATATATATATATATATATATATATATATATATATATATATATATATATGTATATATATATATATATATATATGTATATATATATGTATATATATATATATATATATATATATATATATTTATATATATAAATATATATATATATATATATATATATATATATATATATATATATATATGTATATATATATATGTATATATATATATATATATATATATATATATATATATATATATATATATATATATATATATATATATATATATATATATATATATATATATATATATATATATGGGATGTGATTAGTATAAAAAGAGTACATGTCAATGTGATTTTTAACTATGCTTCTTGAAGAGAAGTTTACGAAACCAATACTTTATAAACAATAATTATTATATTGCTAAATGAGGTTTCATGCTGAAGTGTGAAGTTGGAATAAATACATTTGACGCCATATATTAGAATGTCAAGGCTGATATACTCTGAGATAGTGCAAGAAACCTTAGCCATGAGCCAAAAAAACAAGAGATCATCCCAGTAAAACTGGAGCAAATTAACCCACATATCACTCATTCCACTATTTGTATATGCACAAAATAATTTGGTAAACAGAGCTAGGTTTTCCCTGCAGCTGAACTGAGAGGTTGCAATTCAGTGGTCTATTAACCCAAAGATGCCAGAGTCCTCCTTGATTCTTTTAATACTATATGTGGAGCAAAGCATAAAGGTACAGAATAAATGAGGAAGAGGCATTTCTTGGAAGTTCATATTTCTACTTTAAAAATATTTCCACACGATCCTTGCATTAGGATGAAAACATAACAAATAGTCAGGCAATTTGTATGCTATAGGCATAAATTAATCAACCCATTCAGGCCTGTTGTGCTAAGAAAGGGTCTAAAAAAATTATAAAATAATTATCTTTTGCCCAAAAAATGTCATCATTGTATGTATATTTATTGAATATGATTTCCATCATAAAAGGTGGATATATCTTTGTGAACAAAGAATTTTTCTTAAAATATTTGAGGAAGGAATCTTATAAGAACACAATCTACAATACTCCAAATATCTTTGTTAACTAATTCTTATTTTTTTTTGTTTTCTCCATGGCAACTCTAAGGGGGGCTGAAGGTAGGGAGGTGAGAATGTTAGTAAAACATTGCTTGGTGGAGAGTAGAACTAGGTAACCCTGGATCTATCAACAACATCATTATGTTGATCCTGAACATGTATATTTGGTTTATTTTTGGCGTGTTTGAATCAAGAAACATCCTGGTCCTTAAGCACAAGCCAGATCACCTTACCATAGCGCAAGTTGCCTGCTAAGTTTTACCATGAACAAAAAACAAACATTCTGGCTATCAAAGAGTACATTTTTTTTGTCTAATGGGCTTAAATTTGGATTCCACCCAATTATAATTGTCGTCTGGATGTTTGAAACTTTTGATAATAACTTAGAAATTAAAAATCATTTTATAAATTGATTAAAGGAGAGCTGATGGAAATCTTATAATCAACATATCTCCTTTTAATTTCTTTCATATTCAATACAAAATTAAAATTATCCCATTGTTTTTTTGATGGTTAAGCATCGATATGACTTTCAAAAATATATACATTGAAACACTACAAAGAAAGTTGGAAACTGTCAATCTTATTGCCAATCAGTGAGAAAATTTCACATAGCTTCTGAAATTGCAATTGGGGGAAGCAATTGGGGACTCTGTCAAAGGCAACCAGGAGATGCCCTTGACTTTCAGGGGATACCCTGATAGCCGGGTAGTCCATCACACACTCAATTGCTTGCGGTTTCTCACAACTACCAAACGTAACTGGATAAAAATCAACCCAAGAAGATCAACATATTTGTCATTGGCTACTAGAGTAGCACCTCCCATTGTTAACACGATAGTCACAATTCATCAAATGTTGACATGTTGCCATAAGTGTCAAAAATCAAAATCTCCCCTCTGTGGGTATATATATATATATATATATATATATATATATATATATATATATATATATATATTTATATATATATATATATATATATATATACATAATCATATCGTGGCTGGGTTAGTAGGAGTTGAGAATCTGAGGACTTACTGGTTACTCTCACTATCTTCCCTTATCGCGCCTGTTCGACTCTTGTGGGAATCCTTGTGTGCAGCATCTTCTGAAATCAAACATAGCCAATCATCAGTGGAGTGATTTTGGATGTGTTTGTGTTCTTGTGAGTGTGTGTGTATGTATGTAATATATATGTATATATATATATATATATATATATGCTCTGAAGGTGCAAAATGTAAAAGAAACTAGTTTTGTAGATTAAGAATCATTCATATCGAAGCCTACCTCTTGTAGATTGATTGAATTAGAGGTGTAGAAATTGACCTAGTTAGATTATAATTGCCGGGCCAATTTCCGCAACTGCATATTCTATCAATATTACATCCCCCCTTTTTTTTATATGTGGACCTTGTGAGATTATCGTTGGCATCCCAATTTGGAGCACTCATAACTAAATCATAACCTCCCCCTCCCCCGTTAACCCCTGCAATGCTGAGGCTACTTTGGTCCAAAGCAAAAAGACACAAACTTTTTTGAAAACCATCTAAACCCTGTCATATTGGTATTCATTGGATAGCTCTCTCTGAATACTCTTAGATGAGTACCCATATGGCATGGTTTCAGTCATTTTCCAGTTTTTTTGCATCATTTTGTAATGGCAAAATAAGCCACCAGTAGTATAAGGGTAACAGTCCACTTACTGTTTTCTTTGTCCTCATCTTTTGAGGTGGAGTGAATGAGTGGTGTGGAAATTGACCTTGTGAGATTATCGTTGCCATGCCCATGGGGGACCATTAGTTTGCCGCCACCGCCACCAGGGGGAGACGGGTCCACGCTACCCGGAATACGTTGCTGCTGCTGCTGCTCCGACGCCTCTGTTTGGCTGATGAAGTTCTGGCCCACGCCAGTATCCCCGCCATCCACAGTCTGAAAAACAAAAGCACAAGAATTAACGAAAAGCTTCAAATGTAGTGCTCAATTTTTTGTTTGTTTGCAGGGAGCCCAATTGCATCTTTGTAAGTTTCATCAATGTGTTGTGTATATAAACAGTACATCTTTGGGCTACCTGTGGAAATTTGCGGGTGCTGCAGGAGAGTTCAAGAGAGCCCTGGGCTCCCGGCCAAAGCTAATTTTGTACCCCGAAATGTGTTCAAAATAGCAGTTCACATATATAGGGTTTTCTACAATTGATAAAGAATAAAATGAGATCATGGAAGCTGCGTTTACAATATGAGGTTTTGGATTTTACTATACTTGAACTATTGTGAAACCATTAATCAGGCTGTCGTGAGTCAAAGAAATCAAGGTTTGTACATGTAACCTTTTCATGCCTGTAGCGCCTAAAACAGCCTGGCTTTATTGAGTATATCTCTCCAACAAAATCAACTTTCAGAAAAATAATCAAAAGAAAAATGTTGGTCAAAATCCAAAACAAAACTCTCCTTAAATATTTTGTGAATCAAAGATTCGTTTCAAAGTTATTTTTCAGATGGCTCTAGTATAAGAGATCTCCAGGCATGAAAGGGCGCATACATAAACTATCAGGGTAGGACACCTTGTTCTGAAAATTTGGCAGGAAATGACCAACCATCCACAATCACCATCTCAAAGATCCCCTACTCTAAGACCCTGTCTCTGTCCTCTTGCGTGACCCCAGGAATTGGCAGGAAACCAGAAAGTCAAAATAAAGGTCTGCATAAAAATTACATCCTTTGGTAATAAGAAAACCTACCTGACTTAACTCATGTACCCTACGGGCAGAAGAAACTCCTTACACAATAAACACTATATAGAACTGCTGTAAGTCATAGGATGACATTCACTCCCTGAGCACAATTAACCAATGCATGTACCCCATGTTGTGTGGCTGTCCAAGTGTTAGTGTTAAGATGACATTCACACCACCCACGAATGTCACAGCACTGTGGTCAGCTCTCAGGGCTATTTCTGACCAATCACCTCCATCCTTCATCTGCCTCTGACGGTTACCATGGTGAGGGGCACTCAAAATGGTACACACACACATCAGACACACACTGAATTGGATACATCTTCAGGTGGCTTATGAGGTGAATATGTGAACATAAGGTCATTTTGAGATTTTTACATATGTTTAAGCCTAAACCCTTTTCCTCCGAGTCAGACCAACTTTAACTGTTTAGGCCATCACTGAGCAGAGAAAGACAAAGACTATCATAGAACCTTCAATAGGCCTGCACACAGGTAGGAAAGCTCTTCTCTCCATATTATATTTCATCTAAGGATACATATCATATATATATGACTTACACCTAGATAACAGAATATGGCCCACTGATGGCCGTTTAGTCCACACAATTGCCACACAAGGGGGGTTGTACTGGTAGTAACATATTTCTGACTACCCTAACTAGCATACCGCAGTGCCATCTATCCACAATGGATGATATTTAATAATGACCTGGGAGGCAGGCTAGTCTCTCACCACTCTAGCATACTGCAGTGCCATCTATTCACAAGGGATGACATCTTAATATGGCCTGAGAGGCAGGTTAAACTTTATCTGGTCTTTAACAGACAGTCATCCCGCTTTAATCCAGGCAGCTCCCAGACAAGTCCCTCCCCCACCGTGGTCCAAGAGGCAGAACTAAATGTCAATCTACTTAGCTAATGGAGGACCCCCTTCCTCCACTGGAGCTGCTTTCTCTCCCTTCATGACATCAAAACACTTTAATGAGCAGCTACCCGAGGTGCTCACCTAGATACCTTACCTGTCCACCATTAACAAGGTTGCACAAAATCTACGACATAAAACTAAACTGCAAAATATTTACTTGCCCTAATAATAATAATAATAATAATAATAATAATAATAATAATAATAATAATTGATATTTGATATAGCACCCTTTCCACCTATAATGTTTGTGGGCTTGTATCAATGAATAATAACAATACTAGGCTTTCATACTATTATAGGCTGAGCCTTCTTTATTAAGCAAGTGCAAGAGATAGACTACTGACATAGAATAGTCAATGTATTGTAAGACTATTGCACTTGTATTATGCTCAAGTTTATTGCAGGGCAAGTAAGGCTACATTATCACATTTTCATTTTTTTTAACGATATTCTATTAAAAAGATTCTTAAAACAAACTGGCTGTTTTAGGGGAGGTCTCAGTGAGTGATGAACTTGTTCAAAATATGAGGCATCTTGTCTTGTCTGAAAACCAGGGCATCAGTAAGCAGGAATAAATTGAATAGATTAACACAATTCTGCACATTTCATCACTACATAACTTTTTTTCCTCCATCAGAAAGAGCTCTAAGTCCGCTGCCGCACGAGCATGCAACGATCGACCATCAAAAAGCGATTCCCTCGGAGAGGCCAGTCCAACCATGATGAAATCAGACTCTTGATTTCAAACACATTACATACCATCAAGGAACAGACCCGCAATGAAATGAGCATCTTGGCACAGAGCCAGAAAGTTTGGTGTTTTAAGCATGTTTCGACAAGCATGTTGCTGTTGTTAATAAGACGCACATTTTCCACCTGTCTTTTCTCTTCTCCCTTACAGGAGAGTTCTTGTGAGAAATTCCAAACAAATTTAATTCTCCTGCATTTCTAAAATGTAAGGTAGTTTAATGTTTTCAGTGTTCTCTTTCATCCAGTTCATTATCTATCAGATATTTTGAATTATCTTGAAATATAGTTTCCTAGAGCATTCACAACTGGCAAGTCAAGATTTTGCCTCATCATTGAGAGAAACTGACAAAAAACTCCAGCATCTCTAAATATGGCAGAAAAAGTGACAATAAAAAAACTCCAGCTTCCCATCAGAGTGCACGCATGTTTATCGGGATCAGCTGATGCTGCAATGCATGCTGGGACGGCCCACTTCCTGAACAGCTGCAGCCAAAAATCAACTCTGCCAGAGGTCACGGGGTCAGATTCGCACACCTTGCTCTCTTTAGGGTTTGTTTACGCGCTAGGCTCAGCATGTGCACGCTGCTCCAAAACTCAATTTAAAGGCGAGATAAAAATGTTCTCAGTTTCAGGGTAGATCATAGGAGTTCGGCCAAATATTTACACTGGTCAAAGAAGAGACTTGACGAACTGCACTGTGGCACAATCATCAGCACTCCTTACAACATCCTAGCAAAGATACAATTAGCCTAGCTACAAGGTTCTGTTATGATTTTACTTCATTATATATAAAAGCCTGCAACTATACTAGATAGGGACTTGTGGCCTACTGTTGGCCATTTAGTTCACACAATTGCCACACTAGGGAGATTACTTTCCAACTGAACTCCTAGTATACCGCAGTGCCATCTATACACAATGGAAGGCATTTAAATATGGCCTGGGAGGCAGGCTAAGATACAATAGGCTGATAATCTGAAACATGGATGGCGAACTCTGACCCATTGCAGTTCAGACTACATAGCAAATTCACCCAGGCTGTCTGTGACTGAGTTGAAACAAGGCATGAAATAAAAGTAGCACAAATATATTTGAATGAAAGGCCCTCATTATAGTTCAGCAGACATCAGTTTCTCTGAATGGGTTCTTTATGTTACAGAGCGAAGGAATTATTTCCACAATTAATAAGGCTGAGTTACGTATGATGCCACCACCACTATATATAGTGGGTGCTAAGTAGGTTTGGTGTCTCTATCAAACTCTAGATGACAGCAATGTTTTCAGGGATTGCGGTTTGAAACTCAAACACAGCTCAAGTGAGTCCCCCTTGAGGATTGATAGAGAACTGAACTTGGACCGAAATCAACTCTGGGTAGATCAGTGAGACTCAGGATAGAGCATTATAACACAGACCCGTAGCAGGTCTAGTGCAAAGTTATAGGCTAAGTGGGTTCACTTATAGAATTCAGAGTACCTCAAGGACCTACTCTTTGTGTCAAGTTTTAAGAGGAACCTCAAAACATGTCTCTTTCAGACTGCCTTTGTATAGTGACTTAACCCATTAATACTTTAAATGTTCCTCCAGAAATTGTCGTCTGGATCTAAGACACTTTTGACTGAAACTTTTGAATTGAGGATAATTTTACTGAATATTTGAAGGAAAGTTGTTGGTAATGTTCTGATCAGCATTTCTCCTTCAAATATTTTGCCAATCATGCTTTAAGAAGAAAGATTTCATCAAAATTGTAAGGCTGGTTTTGGCCGCAGTGAGCATTAATGGGTTAAATTGTAAGAAAACTACAGGGTGATAACAATCACAGCGAGAATTCCTCCACAGCTTCTCAAGTGCTTTTCTTGTTTATCTATAATGGAATTAGCCCTTTATGAATGACAATTTTTGTCTAATATATATTATGCAATGGATGCTGCAATGTCAAGTCAATGACCTGGATCATGTCCCAGTAAACCTTTGGCCTAGCTTTCTACTAGAACCTCCAGTGCAGAGGAAAAAAGCCTCTTCATCCCATCACAGCATAGAAGTTAGTGGGGTTCCTGGAAAGTTTATGTTGAAATGAAGCAGCCGTCCTCGTCGCCATTTTTTTTTATCCTCACTGCCATGTTTCAATCTTGAAAAGTGTTCTCTACTTAATGTTAGAAGCCAGCTCTAGCTCTATAGAGAGATTCCAGTGTGTAGTTGAATTGTAAAAAAATAATAAAATACAGTAATAGTAATAATCTTTATTTCATGAGGGTAACAATAGTAAAATACAGGATTTGATTTTCGCTGTGGCCCTCAGATTTAAGGATTATACCTTTCATGTTTCAGGCCACAGTTGAAAGTTGTTCTTCAAGGTATAGTATCTTGAATGAGACAGATGGTGCCATTTTCATATTTGAAAATAAGGAATTCCATGTTACGATGCCTTGGAATATGAAGAAGGAAATGAAAATATTGAATTATGATTGGATTTGAATATGAAATTATAGAACTGATTGGGTGAGACAAACCAGAGCAGGTTGACGAACTCCGAACCAGAAACCTGACTGAGATACGCCTATGACTAACACATATCATAAATCATATATACCAATTAAGTCAGGACTTGGGTAGAATTTACAGAAATCATTACTCATCAAAACTCTGAAGAAGCTGAATGTCAATAATATTTAATACTGCAAATGATGTGGGAATCATCTTGTAACTTGTAAGGTTTCAGCCACTGAATCCCATTCTGATGAGTATTACTATATTAGACAGAACCCATATGTCCCCAGGATGTGAGATATCCATGTGGGTGTCTCATAACTAACCTCACGGCCTCAACAGCTACTCAAAGCCTTTACTGTGCTAATTGCCCCCTATAGCATATATAAAGCAATGCTCAAGCTATCTCCAAGTGAGCTTGGTGGACTACCAAATATTTTTTAGACTTTTCCTTAACAATAGAAAAATGATAAACTAAAGTTATCTACAATCATTGATTGATTTTTATCAACTGATAATAGATTATACAATCCTTAGCTATTACTATTCCATAAGGTAGGGCTTACTTCCCACCGTTCACACCTCATTTACCTATGTATGTCAATAATAAGACACACTGAACAGGTATTGTTCAAATAAATAAGGCTGTTGCTTATTCCATGGCTTGGAAAATACCAAGGAATCCCCCTATACTCTTACTAACTGTACATAGCTTTGCTTTGAATGCACGGGTATATACGATACTAGGGAAATACAAAGAAAAACCCTTACTAATCATAGCTTTGAGTACCCATGAATACCTAAGATAATGCTAGAAAAATACCCGAGTCAACCCCAAAAGAATCCTTAACCCTTACCAGCTGTAGCTGAGATTTATACCCAAGAATAACTCGAATGGTGCATGACAATAACAGGGCTTCCAAGGAATTCCCAGCATCTTTTTGCAAAGGCAATCTCAGTTTCTTTAAAGCTCCATTCAAACTAAGTGTTTAATTTCACATATCATTGTGCAGTTTATCTTTTCATTTTTTAAAATAAAATTTTATTAGACTTTTAAAATGCTTGAACTTTAGTTAATTTGATTCAATCTAATCTATTGTAACATTAACCACCTAGTCAGGAGCGATATTTAGTTGTTGGCTTTGATTTTGAAAACTCCTTTAGAAAGAACACAGAATGGTGATAGAAACACGACCTAGATATCACGAAGAATACCACCCACACTTGGCAACTTTCATTGAAATGCACATGGCTATCGCTTTCATCTTTTTCATTATACAACAATAGATGGATGCTGCTTTGTTGAAGAACAGCTATTATGCCTCTGAGTCTAATCAGACAAGTCATGTTTTGTTGCTAATAGGACTCTAACCAATTAATTGCAAAACTCGATGCCGCGCTTTTGATATTTTTCCAATTAGGAGTAATTTCCCTTTTTCATTTATGATGCTCCATGTTTGAAGATGAGTTTAACCATTGTGTTCTAATGTTGCCTCGTTACCCAATAAAGGATTAAGCATTATTGAAGAAAGATATCCTAGAAATAGGCTAGATTTGTTGCTACTCCCCTTTATCTGACTCTAGGATTCAAAGTATGGCATATTAGACATATAGCTAAGTTTCTAGTGTCAAAAAAAATGCAAGTTCATATTTTTGTTCTCTAACAATCTGAGCCTGGGTGGCGAATATCAATGCACTTATTGGGCTCACTTTATTTCTGATCCCTTACCAGACTCTAAGGGTCAATGTATTATTCTGAGTGCATGTACGACATGCAGAATGATGCTGTTTTCTTGCGTCACAACAAACAGCACATCAAAGGAAGCTCCCACGTCTTGTCATAGAGGAGAGAGCTTCGGAGATCCTTTTGATCTTATCTGGTTACCGTGGAAACAGACAACATCTCTCAGGTTTCCTCTTTTTTTATCATAGTTCCATTGTGTTCTGAGTTGTGACTGAGTTAACCCCAAAACATCTGGATGCTGTACATAATCTGACACTCGAGGAAATTATCTTGATAAGAAAGAAATATTTGAAGAAATCTTTACTGAACTTTGCAAAAAGCCTTCATAAGCTGCCAAGGTCAGAAAGATATCAAATTGCTAGATCTTAAGATCTCTCTCTCTCTCTCTCTTTCTCTCTCTCTTTCTCTCTCTCTCTCTCTCTCTCTCTCTCTCTCTCTCTCTCTCTCTCTCTCTCTCTCTCTCTCTCTCTCTCTCTCCCTCCCTCCCTCCCTCTGTCTCTCTCACTAAATTGTAAAGGGAGTGGACTTAATTGGAATAATGTAAGCAACTCATGTCAATAGGGAAGCTTTTTTACCTCATGATGAAAAAGTGAAGCTAAACATTATCTAACAACACACATGAAGCCAAACGGAAACAGGCAACTCCTAGTAACAAACTTTTACAATAAACGCAGAAAAAATGAATGTTTTTCTGTGTTTATCAAATAGAGTACTACATACTCCTTTTATATAGCCTTGGGGCTTGTTTTAACCCACAATACAAGCTTTGTTGTTGATTCACACAAGAAAGGCTTAACCAATTCATGCCTGGAAATCTCCTTGATATGGGTTGCCTGTATCTGTAATACTTTGATTCATAGATGGCAAAAATATTTGAAGGGGAGTTGTTAGTTGGTTTCTAATCAATATTTCTCCTTCAAATATTTTCTGAAAATCACTTATGTTTGAGAGATACGATCAAAAGAGTCAGTCACTTGTGGGTGCTGCAGTCATAAACGGGTTGAACGACACTCATGATGGATTATCACATTGAAGGAGATGAAAAAGTCAAAATGTATAGCGTTTACAATTGTTTAAGTTTAGCTCCATTCCAGATCCAAATAGTGAAAAGTGTGTGTGTGTGTGTGTGTGTGTGTGTGTGTGTGTGTGTGTGTGTGTGTTTGTGAGTGTGTGTGTGTGTGTGTGTTTGTACATAACTAATACCACTGACAGAGCACCCTCCATGAAATCACCCTTAATGATCATGATACCCTAATACCAAAGGTTTATCATACTATGATAAACCTTTGCTAATACCCTATTTACATACTGATACTAAGCTATGGGTGATACCAAAATATACCCTGTCCTGGTACCCCCTTGAGAGACCATCAATATTATCCTGCCACCCCAACCGAACCCTGATACCCTATCAGTAAAGCCAAGGGCTGATACCCTGACCTGGTACCATGCCTAAGGGACCCTCAATGAGACCCTGCCACCCCAACCCTGATACCCTATCAGTAGAGCTATCCTGACCTGGTACCCTACCCAAGGGACCCTTAATGATGCCCTGCCACCCCATACCCTGATACCCTATCGGGTATTACCTCATACCCAATGATGAGATGATGGCAGAAGTGTGCCCTCATTACAGACCAATCATATCATCCAAGTGTTTCTCCAAGAGAAACACTGATATTTCTTAGTTAAATATCTATCAAAATATGCTTTTCAATGTATATTCATCTGAGAATCTGCATGATTATGATGATGATGATGATGATGATGATGATAATGATAATGATTATCATAATAATAATAATAATAATAATAATAACAATAATAATGAAATAATAGTAATAGTAATAGTAATTTCGACACTGGGATTCCTTTTGTCTAAAGCACAAGGATACAAAGATTTTTGAAAACCATCCAAACCCTGTCATGTTGGTATTCATTTAACAGCTTTGGCCTAGTAATCTACTAAGACGAGTAATAATAATAATAATAATAATATTGTCATTTGATATTGCGCCCTTTCCATATAAACATGCTCAAAGGCGCATTACATTCATTGTCAGAGGATAGATGTTGATATCCACATAGTTATTTGATAAATACATCTTTGAACAGATGTGTTTTCAATTGTCGTTTGAAGATTGCCACACTCCCAGCTGCCCGAATATTATTTGGGAGCTGATTCCATAGTTTTGGGGCACAGGCACTAAATGATCTGTCACCGTAGGTTTTCATGTTGGTTCTCGGCTCACAGAGTAAGTTCTTGGATGTTGATCTCAGTGTCCGTGGTGGGACATACTCTTTCAGCATTTCCCTCAGGTAAGAGGGTGCAGTTCCATGCAAACACTTGTACGCCAGGAGAAGAATCTTGAATTCAATTCTCTTCCTGACTGGTAACCAGTGAAGTTCCTTTAGTACTGGAGTGATATGGTCATACTTCTTTGTGAGTGTGATCACCCTGGCGGCATTATTTTGTACTCTCTGGAGCTTACATATTAGCTCTTCAGGTATTCCACAGAGAAGTCCATTGCAGTAGTCGAATCTTGAGGTTACCAGGGATATGACAGCACCTTTAGTTGATTCTGCAGTCAAGTATTTTCTGATCCTTCCAATGTTTCGAAGGTGATAGTTTGCAGATTTGACTGCCTTTGACACATGTGCGGCCATATTCATGCTTGGATCAAAAACAGAGCCCAGATTGCCGATAGGTATATTGAGAATCTTAACAATCTCACCATTTACGGAGATGCTAGGCACAGATATTTTGGCTCGCTGCTTAGGGGTACCTAGCACTAGGACTTCCGTTTTGTCTGCATTCAGTTTTAGCTTGTTCTGTGACATCCATGTATATATGTCAGTGAGGCAGCCCTCCAGCCTAGCAACTCCTATGTCCACAGCTTGTTGAGTGATAGGTTTTATTGCCAGATAGAGCTGTGTGTCGTCTGCATATATGTGAAGCTCTAAACCATGCTTTCTGATGAGTTTTCCAAGGGGTAGGAGGTAGATCAGGAACAACAATGGTCCTAACACTGATCCCTGTGGTACGGACCACAGAATGTCCTGTAACTCAGAGAATGACTTGTCAATCTTGATGCGGAGTGTGCGTCCTGACAGGTAAGACTTAAACCAAGCAAGTGCTTTACCCGTAATACCTAATGTATTTTCCATTCTGCTGAATAGAATATCATGGTCGATGGTGTCGAACGCCGCACTCAGATCTAACATGACCAGTATAACTACTCCATGCTGGTCAATGCTGGTTAGAATGTCATTCTGTACTTTCACTAGGGCAGTCTCAGTGCTGTGACCAGGCTTGTAAGCAGATTGTAAATGTTCATGCAAGTTGTTCTCAGTCATGTAGTCAGTGAGTCGCCCCGCCACCACCCTCTCCAACAGTTTTGAGATGTAAGAAAGGTTACTGACAGGACGGTAGTTCTTTAGAATATCTGGATCTAGGGTAGATTTCTTAAGTAACGGTGTTACTATAGCCGACTTCATGGATTTCGGTACCTGGCTAGATCTGAGAGAAGAATTTATGATGTTAGTCATTACTGGAAGTAATTCGCTTCTACTTTCTTTGATGAGCCAAGTTGGGATTGGATCAAGCATGCAGCTTTTCGCAGGAGACTTGCAAATTATCTTCCATACTTCCTCCTCTGTAGTACTCCGCAGAACATTCAGAGTGGAAACAGGTGGTGACTGTGCTATTTCCAGGTTGATGTCATAGCAGTCAGGGAGGTTATCCCTGATTTTATCAATCTTTTCCTTGAAAAAGCATGAGAACCTATTTGCAAGTTCTTCTGCAGAGCTGTGTTCTGGGAGTTTTGACACTTTCTGCCTGAAGAGGAGTTCATTCATTGTCTGGGACATCGCTTTTGAATCCTGCCCACAATCAATAATCCTCTGATTGTAATATGACACTTTGCTACTTTCAAGAAGCTTGTTGTATTTGTCTCTTTCTTCCTTGAAGATTTCACGATGAACTGTCAGGCCAGTTCTCCTCCACAGCCTTTCAGCTTTTCTTTTCTCAGATTTTGCTCGATGGAGATCATCTGAGAACCAAGGCTGTTGTGGTCTTATTACAATAGACTTTTCCTTGGGTGGTGCATGCTTATTCAGCACATTGGTTAGTTGTGTATCATATATGTCCATGAGATCAGTGACAGAGAGGTTGTCATCAGGATCCCCCAGTCCTTGTGAAATGTCTGTTCTAAAACTGGGCAGGTTAATGGAGCGAAAGGCCCTTGTTATTATTTTTGTCTTCTGAAGGTGTGGCTTGGGGTGATGGACGTTGCATAACAGTAGATGGTGGTCTGTTATCATATCACCCACCTGGACCTCTTGTACAAGATTATCTGTGTCTCGACACATGATAACATCCAATATATGTCCAGACATGTGAGTGGGTTTATTGACGTGTTGTTCGATACCCAGTGACCCCAACATATCAGTGAATTTGTGGGTAGTGTTGTCAGTCTTATTATCAAGATGGAAATTTAGGTCACCAACCATCAATAAGTCACCTGAGCCAGTGACTTTGTCCTGGAGAAATGAAGAGAACTCCTCGAAGAACTGACCAGTGGTGAACTTATTCTTTTGGTTGGGTGGTGGCCTATACAAGGTAATTAAATCAAGGCAGCGTGATCCTGTGTTAAACTTGATCTGCATGTTTTCAAAGCTGTCTGACTTGTAAACATCTGTTTTGAAGATTTTGATTGAAGCCTTGTGTAGGACACCAACCCCTCCATATCCTTGATTTCCACGTCTTGGTGTATGTTTGAGTTCATACCCAGAGTACCCATGTGCCAGATTTTCAGTCATTTTGCATCATTTTGTATTGGCCAAATTAACCACCAGCATTGTGTGGGTAAATTGGGTGAAAACCACAACCTGACCCCAAGTCCCTGGCAATTTTCTCACATGCCCTGGCTGGGATTCAAACCCGGGTCATAAAGTGAGTAAAGGTGAGAAAGGGTTAATCATCTCATGAGCGGCAGAGTTCTTAAAAATTTGAAAATCTTGAAAATGTCTGTTTGCTATGAAACTTTGAAATATATCCATAAATGGCAAACTTTGAAAGAGTATTATTGGGCAGATTTGTATTTATAATTCTAATTCTAATTCTATGTTTTTGTCAGAAAGATTTATTCCTAATATTCAGGCAGCTCTTGGCTATTCTACAGTTAAGTTGGTTAAACCATACAAGTCTGTAGCGGCCAAAACTGCCTGACATCTCGAGCAATATTTCTTTTAAAGGAAGCATCTATTGAAAAATAATTCAAGAAGTCTTATAAATTGACATCAAATCAACAACTTTCAATCAAATATTTTGTAAATTTATGTTTTGTTTCAGAATTATTTTCAAAAGTATCATAGATCCAGACGACCTTTGGCAAGGAGTGGGTCAATGCACTGGATCTGTGCCAGGCCTTGGCGACCAGAGCAGGAAACGATCAGAAGAACCTGTTCTCGGACAATGCCTCAAGATTAACTGCTACTCGCTACTACCAACCTTGGGAAGACGGAAACAGGAAGTTCACCAAAGTGCCAAAACTTTCATCTATGACTGTAAAATATCCAAGAGCTTCTCCAGAGCTGGTAAAGACCTGCTGGTGCCTCCAAACTGATACAAACTGTTACAACCCGACACCATCCAGAACCCATTCATTCACTGCATGTGGTTCACTGATGGTTTTTACATTATCCATGTTCAGGAAATGTACTGTAGGGACAGGGGGCCCTGTCCCATGGGGGATGACCCGGAATCTGGGAGATTAAAAATAAATATTATCTTTTATCAACAAGGCTGAAACCCAACCCTGGTGTGAGTGAGTCAGCCGGCTAACGGCTGGGGTGCTGCCTGCCCTACCCGTAACCAGGCTGGGGTGCTGCCTGCCCTACCCGTACCCAGACTGGGGTGCTGCTAGCCTAGATTTCTAGGCTGTCATATGTATTTTCTGTGTTTTTTTCTGCTACCTAGCACCAAATATTCTAGGTGGCCATAGTGCTCCATTTAGTTTACACTTATCTCACCAGGATTCAGTTTGATTATGACCTAAAACCTCTAGAGATAGGAGGAGCAAGTGGCGCCATCTATCTACATACCTGGTACTACACCACACTGCTTGGTCAGCACAGAAGGGAATGTCAACTTTTTAGGGACTAGGAGCCTAGTCGAGGGTGCTGCCTGGCCTACCGATACCCAGACTGGGGTGCTGCCTGCCCTACCGGTTCCCAGACTTGGCACAGAGACTCGGCCCCCAGTCTGTACCCTTAATGTATCCATTATGACATCCATGACACCAAAGGCAGATGTCATGACATGAACCTTTGATGACACCCTAAGAGAAAACACCCCTTTTACCATACTACCCCTTTTACCATACTACCCCCTTAACAAAACCCTGGACTCATATCTGTATCATGCACACCCAAATAATAAGTCATAAATCTTCAAAACTGATAAACGTAAAGATAAAAGTAAGTAGAGTAAAATTAATGAAATAGTCTTTTATGGTATGTAAAATTTAAAAAAAAGTTAAGGTAATTCTTTGCTTTATCAGTTTTTTTAACAAGGTAATTTAACACGAGCTGCCACGGCTCTTGGCTGACTGGACCTATGACTAAAAGTGTCATCCGAAGCACTGGGCAGCGAGAAGTAGTAAAATGTCTTGCCTAAGGACAGACCGTAGCAGCCGGCGGCAGGGATAAACTTGCGGCCCTGTTAGACCACTCAGCTATCGGGGCTGTCCTTTAAAAATGTAGAGAAAAGTCGATCATCAACTGAGAAAGACAATTTCCCTTCAAGCATATAAGACATTCCTCACTCATCCAGAGTGGATACATCAATTAGACTCCTTTCCCCCCAGATTAAATAAATGACAGCTTCTTCTCTGAGCTGTCATAATCCTTGGCAATGCAACATATGCAGCGATTACCTTAAAATGCCACACATGTCTGATGGGTATTTTTAGAATTTTTTCTTGGAATCAAGATAGGGCCAAGGTTAGCACCTCACATCAGGGCACTTGGGTTTCATAATATATACAGCTCAGGGTAGTAGGCAGACTAGGCACCCTGGGTGCTTCACGGAGGTGGTGTGTTATCTAGGGGCTGGGTGTTGGCTTTTTTATGCCACTTTTCACCAATCCAAAGCATACACTAAAGGAATATTGTAAACACAGGGGAAATGGGAAATAAGATGTGGTGTGTTAGTTAACCCATTCATGCCGCGAGATCTCCTTGACAAGTGTCGGTTGGATCGGACCTGTCATACTCTTGAAAACAACTTTGGAATAAAGCATTAATTCGCAAACTATTTGAAGAAAAAAATAAACAGAATTTTCATGAACAAACGACCCTTCAAATATTGTCCATAACATTTTTAGTGCATTCAGACTACTTATGGCTGCTGTAAGCATCAATGGGTTAAATTGCGATCATCATCATATGGAATAAACAGGCATGAATGGGTTAACCCTTCCGATGCCAAAGATTTTTGAATAACACCTAAACCCTGTCATGTCATTGGATATTTCTCCCCGAGTACTCTTAGATGAGGTGGCAGGATTTCAATTATTTTTCTGGGTGTTTTTTTTTGCGTCATTTTGTATTGGCCAAATTAGCCACAAGCAGCATAAGGGTTAAAGCGAATTGACCAAACCACAGAATCTGCAGAAAAGTTTAGAATTCAACCGCAATCAGCCTGGTGCGAGTTAGCATTTCAGCGAGCCGCCGATAATCACGAGTTGGCTGGTGCTACCGAAACCCTTGATCACACAGGAAGCACTAGAAATGTTATAACTTCCTGTTCGCGGGAGCAAATGTTTCCGACATTCCCCTTATTGCTTCCAAGTGGCGAGCACAAATAGCCGCCGAGAGAAAAATCATTCCAGGGCCGATATTTCCCCCACGACGTCGAGAGAGAGCTCAGGTGGAGAAGACGAGAGCAGTTTAACCCATTGATGCTTCAGCAGCGGTAAGCAGCCTGGAAGAATTTCGAGGAAATCTCTCAAGCAAAAGCATAGTTGGGAAAATATTTGAAATATAAATGTTGATGAGAACTCTTACAACTACTTTCCTTCAAATAATTTAGAAAATGATTCCCAAAACAAAAGTTAAAATTAAAAGTATTTTACATCCCGACAACTTTTTCCAATGGCATTCATGCCTCGAGTTTCCCCCGATAAGTGTCGTCTGGATCAAGGGTTCTAGGATACTTTTTAAAATAACATGCAGATAAAGCACAGACAGTTGCACTTATTGAAATCTTCCTCACAAACTTATACAATTTGAAAACTACGTCTATGTCCACCATAACTCAGCCAACAACCCCATTTCAAATATTTTGAAAATATCATGCTTCATTTAAAGACTTTAACCTACTAGTGTTTTAAATCATGAGAGTATAAATTTTTACTTGCCCCGCAAAATAATAACTTTTCCAAGAAAAACTTAAATATTTAAAAATTCATAATTAGGCAGATATCAACTATCTATTTTCAAACTTACTTACATGTATGCATTTTGTATATATAAGGCCACTCCAATTTAATTACTTGTATTACAAGCTTTTTTTTGGAAAAAAAAAAATCCTATCAGACTCCAAAAAAGAAAAGAAAAAAAAGTCAACTTTGGTGTCTTACAAATGAAAGTGGTTTTATAAAAATAAAATAAAAGTGCAAGTTTTTTAGAATATTCATTGTAAGGGTGATTTAATCAACTACAGGAAGTTATCAATGCTGTAGTAGAGCCTCCGGAGCTCGTAAGACAAGTAAATAAATTGGAGTGGCCTAACCGTGCTATCAAAAACATTATGATATTCTAATATGCCATGTCGGGTAAGTGAGTAATGACTTCTACCTGCGCAGCAGCCATTTTAACTTGCCACAGGGAGTGTCAGCAAGCCCTCATGTTTCTGTCAGATTCACCTGATCAGGTTGTGGAGGAAGTCTGCTCGAAGAAATAAGGCCAACATAAGGACACGACCCAGCCGATTTTGACCTTTAAATTTATCTCCACAAATTAGTCTCATCTTTTGGTGAATTCTCCGATTTCTTCGCGTTTGTCCCGAGCAGGTCGGTGCAGCTGACATGATTAAGATGCCACACGTTTCATCGAGGCATTTTCAGGACGCGTGAGGACATTTCTCCGCATGAGAGAATATTTTCGAGATGTGCCCCCAACTGGTGAGTCAAGAAACTCGATTGGAAACCAGCTGAGTGAAAAACTGGGGGTAAATTCAAGAAATACAGGACTGTAAGATTAATATCATATCATATCCTGGATTCTTGCACTTATGAGGTGAAAAAAATGCTAAAAATAGTGCCATCTATGAATTCTTTGCCAGAAGAGGGATATAAAATTGTAAAAATAGCCATTTATACATGCAGGTAGGTAATCCTCACTTGCACTTAAAACTGGAGTCATTCAAATCCAACAAGATAAGATTGTAAATCTTATTGTCAAGATCACTTTTTGTTATTTGGAAAATGCAAAGCAAATCAGCAAGTAAAGGCATTATCTGATATTTTTTAGCATAAAATCAACCACTCTGCTTTACCCTATTCTGTACATTCTGTATATAATCTTAGATTTTTCTGGAAACAAAAAATGACCAATTCAACCAAAGTATCTATTAAATACAGCATTTGAAACGAATGAATGAATGAATGAATTTAATAAATAAATGAATGAATAAATGATAATAATAGTAATAATAATAATAATAATAATAATAATAATAATAATAATAATAATATTAACAATATAATGATAATACTTATGATGATGATGATGATGATGATGATGATGATGATGATAAAAATAATAATAATGATGGTGACGATGATGATAATAATAATAACAATGATGATAATAATAATAATAATAGTAATAATAATAATAATGATAATGATAATAATAATGATAATGATGATGATAATAATAATAATAATAATAATAATAATAATAATAATAATAATAATAATAATAATAACAACAACAAAATAATGTAATAAGATCCATTTTAGTCAACATTCTATTCTCTGATCAAGAAAAGTGATTGACTATGTCCTTGACCTTGGCCAAGCATGCCCAGAGATACCCAATGAAAGGTTTGTCTAGGTGCATCAAGACTTACAACAGTAACTTAGGAATTAGGCATGAATTCAAAGTGTCTTTGATGGAGAGTTGTTGGTAAGGTTCTGATTAACATTTATTCATATTTCCCCCCAAAATGCTTCAATTCCAAAGAAAAAGATGAAATACATTTTCCCCTTGGCAAGCTATATGGATGGGTGGGATAAGTAAAGCTCAATGCACCTGTTGACTTTAGATTAAACCCTCTAGATTTATTCTTTGGAATATCATTTGCACAACAGTTTCTAAGTGAAATTCTGAGCAAGAATAATATAACTGGTTCATACCTGTACCGCTCCCAAAATGCATAACTTTTTGTTAAAATCTTTCTAAAAGATGCATATCATGGACAATATTTGAAATAAAGTTGTTTAATAAATCCGGATCTACACATATCCATGATCGATTTTTCAAAACAACCCCTTATTCCTGAGTAACATCAGGGAGACAGATACATATATTGTCCCTGGTAATATCCACAAGTGTCAGATCATATGGATAGCAATGATCATCTGAACTTTCCGCATGAGTTGTCTTAACACCTGTTTTCTTAAAGCACCTGTTGTCTCGGTAACAGACAACAAGGAAGAGGGTGCCGTCTCTCGTGAAATTACGTTTCGGGGGGAAAAGAAGTTTTTGACTCACGATTCTCCTAGTTCCCGCAGTAGAGAGCCGTCGTCGGTGGTGCCGCAGGCCCCAGCCCATGCCGCGAAGTCGCTATATCCTCATTTGTGTGAGCCCCACTAGCGATGACTGACTATATATCCCCGCATCTAACATTGGTAGCAATCAGGGTGCTCCTATCAACACCCTACTTTGAATATACACATCACCCGGCCATGGTATAACTCAAGTATGATAAAACATGGATACAATCTCTTCATGCAATATTATCCACACTTTAGATTTGACTTCAAATCATGTGGCCCGGAGACATGTTTAGGGTGATCGAATGGATGTGATACCAATAAGAAGAACATGGTCGCTGTCTGCCACAGCCCTTGAAATAATCTCCAGCGCAGCCTTTGCTGGTTCGGCTTACGGGAGGCAGCCGCCGCTGTCGGGTCGTCGTCTCTCTCTGTGACCGGGCCTGCCAGTCAGAAACCATCAAGTCAGAGTCAGAACGCTTGCAGGATCGGTCACAAGAACTACCAACATCAGGAGTACACACATGGCCTGACAACTTTGGACAAAACTCAGCAAATATGGCAAGATTTGAAAAATGACTGAAGATGGAATGTTAAAGCCATCCAGAACAGCTACCTTCAGTCAAAAATTTCTCAAAATATTGCTTTGCAGAAAAGATATTCGCATATGTGTAAAGCAATATATATACTCAAGACTTGAATACGATAAGCAAATAAATACCCCCATGAAAAAGAAAAGTGTAGGAAATATCAGATGAAATGTTGTGGGTTTAAGCATGATGACCAATTTTCATTTCATTTTTCATACGTCATTGGAAGTTTGATTGACTAGACCTCTTGGAAAGCGAATGAGCTAACCCAATGATAACATTGTCTCCTTCTTTTTCATATGTTTACTCTAATGGTCATACTGAGTGAAATGGTTTATTGTGTTCAATATAAGTTCCAACAATGGCCACCAGGTGTCTGATGATCTATGAGCCAGCTGCAGACAGTCAGTGTCACAGTGGTTCCATGGACCACTTCACTAATTGGTGAGATTTAGAATTTCCTGATAAGAAGGTGAAGGTCACACTCTGCTGACCTCTGACCATTCCTGAAAGTGTCAGATCAGAGGCACTGTAGACCTTAAGGGGTGAGAGTGGTTAGTATGTAAATGTGGCTTCCATTAGCAATTTGATCTATGACCTCAAGAAATAGTTTAAGAAAAAAATACATACTTTAAATTTAGAAAAGCAAGACGTTTTATCTTTTATTCTATTTCATCTTGAGTGTGTTACTATTTTTATTATTTCTTTATTGTTGATATTGTTATAACTATCACAATCATTAATATTATCATAATTGTTATCATTATTATTATTATTATTAATATTGAAATTATTATTATTATTATCATTATTATTATTATTATTATTATCATTATCATTATTATTGTTATCAGCATTATTTTTATTATCATTATTATTTTCATCATTATGTCATTACCATTTCATTATTACTCAGGTTGTATCTTGTATCCTGACTGAGTTTAAAGGCTGCGTGCAAGTAGATTATAAAATACTGTTATATGTTTTTGTCTATTGTTCATTGAATATAAATTTCTAGCACAAAATCTTGGCTTTAAGTTTCACAGTTCCATTCCTTGGACAGGAAATGGATAGAATTCCCTGAAGGCGACACAACAAATTGTCACCTTGCTCATTTCACGTAGTGCGTGGTAAAATGAAGTGGGTATGATAGTAACCTAGCCACAGTTATTCCGCTATCTCTGCTAGAGAACCAACCTGGAGCCCCATTAGCCTTTACCGATATCACAATCCTTCCGCCCACAACTTCCCCCCTGCATGCTTCCTTCACACATTGGCTTGCTTTTTTGTGTGTTAAATGGTCTTTATTTACACATTTGTGCCTTTACCACCCAAAAACACCTTTACATTTTTTGCAATATCTTTATGACCAAAGCATTTTTCAAAAGAAATTTGAGGGAGAAATATTGTTCAGAACTGAATTCATAATTAACTCCTTTTAGGTATTTTGTGATGAAAATGTTTGATTCCAAAGTTATTTGCATAAGTATGATATGTCCTGATGACTTCTAACAAAGAGATTTTTTAGTGAGTTAACAAGACAGTTGTGATTCCTAAGTTCCTAATTAGGGAACACCTATTAGATATAACATTTACTGTGAACACATTTTTATTGACAGCCTATTCATCAGGAATGACTAGGAGGGCCTGCCCTGATAGTCCAGTGGTCCCCTAAGACATTGACAGTGACTGTTCACTGTATCTCACCACTGGCCATGTTTGAATCCCTGCCGAGACATGTGAGAAAGTTACCAGTGACTCAGGGTTAGGCGGTGGTTTTTGCCAGGTACTCTGGTTTCTTCCACCACTTTGAACTGGATTAAACGACGAAATAAAATAAAAAAATCTTAATTCATTCTATAACTTTTCCCAGCAGACATTGTTATTTGCCCATTTTGGGCAAGCACATGTCAGAGTCTGAGGAATCCCACATTTATTCTGACTTCTGATTGCTTTGCATGAGTAGGATAACCTCTGCGCTATGAAATGGAACGTGATAACGGCGGACACGTGGAATGATACAGTCGCATCACGCCCGGCGCTGGAGATACTCTAATACGAACCCAAGGAAAACACATAGCCATCTCCAATAACAAACAACCACATGTGCCATGTACCGCAGAAGACACACAGACAGACGAACAGACAGAGGCAGCGATTGCAGTAGTAACAGCTGAGGTCATGGGCAGTAAAGTTGAACAAACCCACGATCATCATCACCTCCTCCGTGCAAAAAAAAGGCTTTTTTTGTTTGACTTTGAGATTTCGGGTCTGTTGTTGTATATGTGGGCATACCAGGATGACTCGAGTTAGAAAACAATGCAGAACATGAAAACTGTCCTCAAAAACATCAAGGGCCAACATACTCTTATGGAGGAATAAGCCATGTTGGGCAAATTGATGAAAATCTTTTTTTTCATCGGTAAAATCAGAGATTTTGATTTACTGTAATATACTTCTCTGGTAAAATGAACACAGCCAGTTAAAGACTGAAATTTGGTCAATCAGCAATTGAATTGAACAAAGCATTGAGTAACATGTGATTAGTAGGATTTCAAATTTTCCTTTTTTTTTCAGCTAGACAACTAGCCCAGGGCTTGCAAAAATATTCTTTCATCTACTCTTCGAAATACAAAAGGATTTAGGTTAATTATAAAACAAAAGTTAATCACATAAAAACAAAGTTCAATCCTAAAAATGAATGCCCATCACAAAAAAACTTGTCAATCCTAAAAGATTCATCAATTATCAAATGATCAATTGCTAATCCTTAAACATTCACCGATGATAAAATAATAGTCAATCATAAAACATTCACCAGTTATAAAATAACTGTCAATCCAAAGAATCAGTCATGAAAGAGGTTGTCTGTCGTGAAATGCTTGTACTCACCATTTCTATTTCGCTGGATGAGTCGAGATCGAAGCGTACGTCTGAGAGAGACCTGACAGAGACTCCAGACACCGTGCTCATGGCACTCACGGGACGTGAGCTGCCTCCTACCGTGTCTGTTGGGGTGCTCGCTGCTGAAACACAAAGAGTGAGAAACCGTGAGAAACAGATAATCTCATTAACCCTTCGAATGCTGAGGCTACATTCCTCCGAACACAAGGAAGCAGCGATTTTTGAAAACTATCTAAACCCTGTCATGTTGGTATTCATTGGAAAGCTCTCACTGAGTACTATCAGATGAGTACCCATGTGCCAGGGTATCAGTCATTTTTCAGGTTTTTTGCATAATTTTGTAATGGCCAAATTAGCCACCAGCAGCCTAAGGGTTAAATTTATGTTTCTTAAAATATTGCACTATTGTCAAGATATTTCCATATATGTCAGACCATGTGTGCACTACAGATGTGACCGGGTTAATGAAGAACCCTCTGATTTACCTCTTTTCATACAAGGAATAACACCTAGCAAAGATACTCTATATCAACCAATTCATGCTTAAGAGACCTTCTTACAGAGTGTTGTATGGATCTGTAATTCTAAAAATATATTCAGAATTAAGAACATGTAATACTTTTGAAAATATATTCAGAATTAATAACAGATTAGATAAATATTTGGAAGTGGGGTGTTGATTTGGTTCTTACAAACCTCATCTTCAAATATTTCCTAGTTTCCATAAAAAGATCATGGTACACCAAAAAGGTCAAGCAATTTTTGGCCGGTACAGACATGAATGGGTTAAATGATTTCCTATTTCTGTCCGTGCTAAACCATACTAAATCCAAAATACAAGAGAGAGGGATGATTTGGGCCCAGAATCCTAGTGGCAGATGACACTTCCACCCTGCTGCCTTATCTGGCAAAATATTTACACAAATGTCAGAACTCAAGGCCCCTGTTCTTCAGGCAAACGCACATCACTTGAGACTCATCTCTGGTCTACAGTTACCATAGAAAACTAGGGATGCCTAGCCTGCTGCTCAGACTGAGGTAGAGAGGTATAATGCCACTACTATACTAATTACATCACTTGAGACTCAGGTTTAATGTTGCTATCAAACTATAGATGGCAGCACAGTTCTCAGAGATTGCAGTAATCAAACAGTTCTATTGGCTCTCCCTATGGGGTTGATACAGAATACTCTTGGCTGAAAATAAACTCAAGAGTATATTATTGAGAGTCAGGAAACAGATATTAAACACAAACTTGTAGCAAGTCTAGGAAGTGGCAAGTATTGTGTTGTGTAAATTATGAGCATTCCTGATGGCATGAGATATGGTCAAAGAGCCCTATTTTTGGACAGGAGCACATGACAATTTTGACATTTATTGATATTTTTTTCAATATTCCGCAAACATCATATCACCCAAAGGTGTATAAAAAAGAAATCTGACCACGCCATAATTCCACAACATGGTTTTTCTTAAAGAAGGGATTATCAGCTTTAAAATGAGGTATGTTTTGGCTGTATGGCTCTAGGGGATATTAAGCTCCTGATTTAGAGCCCTTTTTCTGGATATGCCAAAAAATCCTTTTAGAGCTGTGTGCAACTTCATCTGATCAAGTACACAATAAATAGTTTACATTTGTAAAATATCAAATTCTGCATCTCTCGGGTAAATATTTATCCTGCATTGGAATGAGGAGTAGAAATCCATGATATCTTCCCTAAAACTAGGCTAGCTCCTAGTCTTAGGTAGAACTGATAACTCCTTTCCTGTTCTGATCTCTATCTCAGTGTTAGTTTCTTTAGTTGACCATAGATGGCACCAAGGTGTCCACACCATTATATAGAATTGGATGGATCTCTGTGTGGTCACCTGTTGAGCAATTCAAGAACTAAATCTGGGTATGATTTTCCAATGGCAAAAATAAGCTGATGATGTAAAAAGAAAATGATGTAAAAAGAAAAGAAGAAAGATTCCTTATAAAAGAGGACCAACTTTCATTTGATTACTTCCCAAAACCATGGTTTAATGGTTGCCTGTCAAGGAAAACTCGAGAATGAGTTTTAAGTGCCTCTATTACTGTGTCAGCAAAATGGGCACACTACTACGTAGCTGAGAACTTCCAAATTCAAACACAGGAATAAATGGGTTATGACAATATATTCAGTAAGGCATTAATATCCCACCAGTGGCTAATTTGGGAGCAAATTTATATTGAAATAAAAGGAACCAATTAATATTCCCTTCAGTCTTAGTAATATTTCCAAGAACTACTCTAGGACGACATATTTGGCCTCCTCACATTATGAGCCTCCCCCACAGGAGAGCTCTGCTCATAAAGAACCTCCAAACACAGAAGAGCTCCATTCATACAAGCATTTCTGTTGGGTTGGCGCAGAGCAGGTGATATACTTCAACTGAGTTATCTGGCACACTAGTTGCTTATCTTTACTGCCCATCAGAAAACCATTGACCAAGTTCTCCAGATTTTATCGTCATGGCTACAACCTCCTCATCCCTACACCAGCAGCAGCCAGCGGTGAGGAAACCAAGAGTGACAGCCCCACCACCGACGTGGCTACCTTGTTGTTGTGTGAGAGCTAGATGCGTAGGTGACCCCATCAATGGCGAGACAAAAATAGCACGTCAGGTGCCAAAAATTGACCGACTACACGCACAGGCCAATACAAACAAGCCTTATATATACCTCTCACGCTAAAAATAGCTTTGATTCCAAGACGTTTAATGTGTTGTTTTGGTTGGAGAGAGCTGGCCCACTGATTGGTCTGTCCTAACCCATATTCTGCAGCTATGATATTTCTGGGAAAAAGCTACAGCTTAAGTAGTAGAACAAAAAATATGAACAATGAAACCTGTAAAATATCAACACAACTTGACCAGAAAAGTGTTTATTTACAGGTTTTCATCATACACAGGTTTGCGATTGAACTTGAATATTTGAAAATATATTTCCTTTGGTTACAAATAACTAAAGTAGAAAATGTTATGCTCTATTCAGTTGTAAGCTATAAATTTGTCTGACCGACATGAGGGTGGTCCAGTTGAATAAAACTTGTAAAATAAATTCATTCAATCCTTTTTTTCAAAATATCTTGTTCATCTAGTCTATTTGGGGTCAATTTGAAGCCAAAGTAGAACTGCCAAGTACTTTAATAAATTGGATTTCTTTAGACCACTATACTTGCCCTAAATCCAATTTATGCTCAAATATGGCCAAATTATGAAAATATCAGTTATTTCTGAAAGTATTATGTGGCCAAAGAACACTCATCGAGGGAGAAATAGATAGATAAATAATCTTTATTTCAAGTCGGTAATAATTTTCACATAGTGAACGCGAGCTGCCAGGGCTCTTGGCCGACTAAATATGTTATAACAGAAAATAATGTTTTATAATTTTGTTTTTTTAAAACCAGTTTTGGATATTCAAAAATCTTTTTTTTTTTAAATAACAAATCCTGCTAATGTCCAACCATGCGACCTCTCTAAACTGCTCTGTCAAGAAATCAAGAGAGTTTCTAGTTATCTACGCAATACGTTTGTTTTCATTCTTTCACATGGTATTTCCGTATGGCCCTTATCACGCTGCTTCCCCTGTGATCAACGGATCCTCAGATTCCTTCTCGGAACATCAACCTCACTGGTGAGTCGCTAAGAAAAGACATGTGAGCTATTTTAGGAGCAGCCGTGCCAAAAATAACCATGCTTATATATTAATATCACAGCATCTCGCTAGATGTGTGTTGACTCTGATGCTGGAGAGAGATTTGCGTGAAAGCGAGACAGCGACTTGGGTTTCTTGCATGACGCTCGAGGAATGAGGTGAAGAAGTGCACTCAGGGGGAATAAACGCAAATGCCCCTTCCACCCACACCCCTCTACCCCCCCCTTCCATATTGTAGGGATCTCACAAGAATAGACTTACTCTCTGCTAAAATCAAAATAAAATTCAATTTTGTTTTTTCGATGATATTATTTTTTTACCAGGATAGGCTTGACTACGGCAGAAGGACAGAAGGTTTCTAGAAACTGGAAAACCTCTGAATAGCTTGTGTGTGTGTGTGTGCGTGTGTGTGTATATTAAATATATATCTATATTATAAGAGAGGAGGCCCAATCCTTTGAAACGCATGATCTCCGTTGCCGCGCCTGTTTGCCTAATTCTGAGTTGGCAGTTTGGTGGACGAGTGTATCTAGATGGTTCTTAACGCAAACTAATTTTAAAAAATTAAACAAAAAGGTGCTTTTGATGCTGATTTCCTATCCTCAAGCACGGCCGGGTGTGGTATGACCACCCGGCGATATAAAGTACAACCGAAATCAAACTTCTGCTTCCACAATGGGGTTGCAATGCACGGACTTTGTTGGTTGTCCGGTGGCAGAAGCACGCACACTGTAGTAGCGTAGCTTACCCGGGTAATCAAAGGGAACCTGGGCATGCACCGAAAGGGTTTAGGCGGCATGGACACAATTGACAATGCCTGCATCGGCGCTAAGAGCGTACGGACACATCCCTTGGGAAAAACACAATCAAAGGTTGTGCGCTTAGAGAGAGAGAGCATTTGAACAAACCCAAACAATTCAGCATACTACGGTGGTGCATAGGTAACATGCATGTTTGAGCTTACGAAAAATTCGGACTTTTCTATAGTTCCAAAAAATGTTTTCCATACAGCCAGTATATAAGCTACCCGGCTTTAAATAGATACACTTTGAAAGTTATCTTTATCAAAATAAATTGTGATGGAACTTAATGTCTATGTATATTTTATAGAACCACCGCATGCCCATACCTCACTTTGGGTATGCTTGGAATTAATCCGTGTTTGAACGAAGATTGTGCCTCCTTTGGAATATGTTTTCCTTCAACAATTATTGAAATAGTATTGTTTTTACATTTCCTTAACAATCATAGCGTAGCAGCTCAAAGAAAAGCCCATTTTCTTATTATCTATTTATCATTTTTTGGGGGGGGGGGGGGGGGGGGAGGATATCCACATAAAAGTATCATTTGGAAATACTTTGTGGGTAGAATCATGCCAAAATGCTTACTGGCCAACTCATACACATTCTTTCCACTTTTTTTTTTCGTATCTGGACTTTATTCCCAAAATATTTCATTGATAGCATATACATATATATATACCCGGTATATATATATATATATATATATATATATATATATATATATATATATATATATATATATATATATATATATATATATATATATATATATATATATATATATATATATATATATATATATATATATGATTATATTTAGCACCTAACCTGCGGAACTTAGGTCAATTAATATTCATGTGCAGCTTTAAAACAACAGAGGAAGTTACCAACAGACGTGTAAAGAGTACTAAATTCCGCAAATTGGTAAAATAAATAATATTTCTTTCAATAAATGTTTTAAACTATTTACGATTTTGGCAAATTTATATATGAACTGACCACATTTATTCAATCAAATAACTTGCAAATGTTTAGTTGGAATTAATTAAAAGAAGAACAGGGCTGTAAAGGGGAAGGGGGCCACTTTTTGTAAATGAGGGGCGCTAGAACAGGTAGGCATGGAGGATGCATGAGGGGAGATGTGGTAGAGTTGCACTGCTGATGGATTTTTGTTTGTTGGAAATAATCTTGGATGAAGAAAAGAATGGATATGTAGCGATAGACCGATTACTATATGCCCTAAAGTTACATGCTGGACTCATGGCAGGAGTACCAGATAAGGCATCAGCGCGAGGTCACATATGGGAACTAGAACCAATCAGGGCTCTCGCATCGATTACATTACAGAAAACCCTTATCTCCAACACCAGCTGGGGGTGTCCAGAGCACCAACTTTGGCATAATTAGCGGCTATTAGTTGACACTGGTTGAGGCTAGCATGTCCAGGTTGAACGGCTGGTTTCGAATCCACTTATCTTTGGTCATCTAAGGAAATAATAAAGTAACACAGTTTATATGTGGGGTTTCATGATTGTTGAGGGGTCCCTATTTGTGGGGTTTAAATATATGTGTAGGACGGGAAGAAAAGAAAGGGACGGACCAGATACTTGGTAGGATATATGTACAGGACAGGAAGACAGGGAAGGCTACGGACTTGATGCAGGATACATGACAACAGTAGGGGAGGGGGGGGGGGGGGGTGGAGGCAGGGAACATGAAGTGAGACGAAGCCCTAGGGTGGCGAATGGCCTAGGTGGTAGAAGAGCTCTCAATTCGCCCTCCCTTGGGAGTTGACCAAGTGGGATAAATGCGGTTACGGATCCAAAACAAACAAACAAATAAAATAAACATATATATATATATATATATATATATATATATATATATATATATATATATATATATATATATATATATATATATATATATATATATATATATTATAAGAGAGGAGGCCCAATCCTTTGAAACGCATGATCTCCGTTGCCGCGCCTGTTTGCCTAATTCTGAGTTGGCAGTTTGGTGGACGAGTGTATCTAGATGGTTCTTAACGCAAACTAATTTTAAAAATTAAACAAAAAGGTGCTTTTGATGCTGATTTCCTATCCTCAAGCACGGCCGGGTGTGGTATGACCACCCGGCGATATAAAGTACAACCGAAATCAAACTTCTGCTTCCACAATGGGGTTGCAATGCACGGACTTTGTTGGTTGTCCGGTGGCAGAAGCACGCACACTGTAGTAGCGTAGCTTACCCGGGTAATCAAAGGGAACCTGGGCATGCACCGAAAGGGTTTAAGCGGCATGGACACAATTGACAATGCCTGCATCGGCGCTAAGAGCGTACGGACACATCCCTTGGGAAAAACACAATCAAAGGTTGTGCGCTTAGAGAGAGAGAGCATTTGAACAAACCCAAACAATTCAGCATACTACGGTGGTGCATAGGTAACATGCATGTTTGAGCTTACGAAAAATTCGGACTTTTCTATAGTTCCAAAAAATGTTTTCCATACAGCCAGTATATAAGCTACCCGGCTTTAAATAGATACACTTTGAAAGTTATCTTTATCAAAATAAATTGTGATGGAACTTAATGTCTATGTATATTTTATAGAACCACCGCATGCCCATACCTCACTTTGGGTATGCTTGGAATTAATCCGTGTTTGAACGAAGATTGTGCCTCCTTTGGAATATGTTTTCCTTCAACAATTATTGAAATAGTATTGTTTTTACATTTCCTTAACAATCATAGCGTAGCAGCTCAAAGAAAAGCCCATTTTCTTATTATCTATTTATCATTTTTTTGGGGGGGGGGGGGGGGGGAGGATATCCACATAAAAGTATCATTTGGAAATACTTTGTGGGTAGAATCATGCCAAAATGCTTACTGGCCAACTCATACACATTCTTTCCACTTTTTTTTTTCGTATCTGGACTTTATTCCCAAAATATTTCATTGATAGCATATACATATATATATACCCGGTATATATATATATATATATATATATATATATATATATATATATATATATATATATATATATATATATATATATATATATATATATATATATATATATATATATATATATTTGTATATATATATATATATATATATATATGATTATATTTAGCACCTAACCTGCGGAACTTAGGTCAATTAATATTCATGTGCAGCTTTAAAACAACAGAGGAAGTTACCAACAGACGTGTAAAGAGTACTAAATTCCGCAAATTGGTAAAATAAATAATATTTCTTTCAATAAATGTTTTAAACTATTTACGATTTTGGCAAATTTATATATGAACTGACCACATTTATTCAATCAAATAACTTGCAAATGTTTAGTTGGACAATTATGCTAAGCAGATTACTGTGTTGCACGTTTATTGAAATTGCATTATTGCAAAGAGAGAATCCAGCGCAGTGAACGATTGCGAGCTTTCTCTCACGACATTCTCCAACTCCAATTAGGTTGGGATGCGTGATGAGAATGGCAATGAGGGCTAAGGGTATTTAGGTGGTGTTCGCCGTTTACTACGGCACCCGTCACTACGTATCCCTAAGTGGCAGAGGAGAAAGCAAGCAAAGCTACGAATTGTTATATCACAGTTTGTGTAGAATGCATTAGAGTCTACCATTCAAGTGTAAGGGGTTTATACATCTGTGTTTCCTCCTCTAACCTACCCCATTAATAATCTTAGCTTTAAAAGTTGTAAACGAGTCTGTAAATCATACCGAATGACAAAAATTCATAAATGATATCTTTCAACAGGAAGAACCAAATTAGGACGGGTGTAAATGACATATCGTATGTCATATTTTATATTGATCTTACTAAACGAAAATAAATTGTTTTGAGTAGAAATGATTAGAATTCGTCCTGGGTGATATGATAAATGGACACCACCCCACCACCACCTTTCCAATACCGGTTTGACAACTTATCTATCAATGGCATATATGTTTACCAAGCCTCTTAAATTATTGATCCATAGGTAAGGTAGCCCTAAGTGTGTGGTTGCAAGGATATCTGGGTGCCCTGATATTTTTGACGTAAAAGGAAATTTCGTGGTTACCGTCCGTAGGACGGGTACTTTTCTAGTATATATATATATATATATATATATATATATATATATATATATATATATATATATATTTATATATATATATATATATATATATATATACATATACAGGTGAACTTGGATATGACGGACCACTGTACGACGGATTTTTGCATATGACGGACGATATGCTTGGTCCCAGTCCGATGCATATCAAGTATTAGTCATATGTATACTACGGATTTTGCATATGACGGACCAATTTTCCTGGTCCCATTGAGTCCGTCATATCCAAGTTCACCTGAATATATATATATATATATATATATATATATATATATATATATATATATATATATACACACACATATATATATGTATACATACATTCATACATACATACATACATAAATACATACATACATATACCACAAACACACACTCATATAATCCTTTACCATCTACTTCTGGAGAATTCAGATGACCCAAGCATTGAGGGTTTGACTTCTTAGCCCCCATTAGTAACCACAGCCATAAACAAGAACGCCCGCAAGGCTTCGGAACATGCGAGGCTCAAGGGCTGATCAATGATATTGTTTCCCCCACAATTCCACTACTGAACAGTTAAACATTCATTAGCGCCTGAAATCTACGTCCACTGGGCTCCATGCAGCAAGGTCTGCTTTCACACTGTGAACTCTTGTAGCCTTTGTGGACCTTTGGACTAAGGTTATAATAACATTCCTGGAGGGTAGATTTCGGGGCCACGCTTGAGGTGAGGGGCCTAGGACCTGGTGCTGATTATAAGTGTAACACTAACCCCCTCTAGTGGTGCTTATTAGTAAATATCTAGAAAACAAAGCGATATCTTGAGAGTTGTTGAGAGAAGTTCAAAGTTGTAAGATCATGAGTGCGCTCTGGGTGCATAAGGGTTAACACCCTCATAGAGGGCGCCACAAGAGTGCCAGTTATTTACTGCACCACCACTGATGACTGTGCTGCCATCTATAGTTAGTAGCAATACTCTACCAATGTATTACTACCAGCGTTCTTGATAAATAGTAACTCCCTAAAAAAAAGAACTCAATTATGATGCAGCATCCAGATTGCACCTTGTGTTTGCCCATTGGGGAGATTGGAAAGACAACATATCCTTCTGTGTCCCATTTTTTTTTTTAGGGTTCATCATCAAATATCATAATCTATTTAAGGTAAAAAAAATATGTAGGGGAATCAGAAAGTTAAAGGTATCTAAGACAACTAAAGGTGTTAGGCTAATGGCCTTAATGGCAGTTAGCCAAAATATCTAAGGCAATCTATAGCTATTTGAGAATGAGGCTTGAGAGAGAGAAGGAAAAAGGAGTGAAAGAGTTCTCTTACCTGATGGGATTAAACCATCTGCCACGTCTGTTGCAGCAGAAGAGTGGTTCCCATTCATACTACAGAGGGAGCCACTGGAGCTCCTTACATGAGGGGGGCCGCCGCCGCTGATACCAGCTGATACCGCTGCTGCAGGTGTGGTGGTGGTGGCGCTAGCGTTGCTGCTGCCGGGTCCACTGCTGTGTTTGTGTTTCTTTGCGGGAGACGTCGACAGAGCGGATAGTTGTTGCTGGCTCTCTCGGGCATCATGGTAGCAGTCCACTTCTGATTCGTCGTCGTCGCTTTCGAGACTGCTCAGACTTAGGCTGCAAATGCCGCGAAAACGAAAAAAATAAATAATAAATAACAATGACAACTGTTAGTAACGATGGCCTGAATAAACAACAAAAAACAACAATGAACCCAACTAAAAAATCTGAGACGAAAAGTGGTTTTGGGAATGTGTTGTAACCCTGAAGAAATTCAGATGAATAAAAACAAATGGAACTTAAAAAAATCTGAAAATGGTCATGTGATTGCGTTGCAAACCTGAGGAAAACAACTTGAGTGGTATACTAATACATACTTCACCAACTACTGGCTTTGCTTCACCATGGACAGCTTTCTGTCAAACTTGAAGCATGTGAGAAAGTTGGCAATGACATAAGGCTAGTCAGTGGTTTCACACAACAAGGTCTAGCCACAACTTAACTGAGAATGTAAGAAAAAGAGTTGTTGAAGTAATCGTTCTACAGCGGGTGCAGGAGAGAAAGATGCCAGTGACTCGGCAAAAAAAAATTCAATTCCCAGCCTAGCTTAATCATTTTTGTCATTAATTGGACCTGACAAAAAAATAGCACTTAATATCTCTTCTCCTCCCTCATGAATAAATGATGACATAACAGGCAATCGGTTCACATTTTCCCTTCCCACATCCTTGGTTCTGACCTAGAGCTCTCATAATGGGATACATTAGCCTTCTCAATGGCCAATAAGTAGGTTGATTTGGG
>OZ012692.1:30291816-30404813 GCA_963942565.1 Maea johnstoni
GGCAGAGAAATCTAAGATATCCAATGTGGCCACCTGAATAATTCACTAAGATGCAACCTGAGTGCCAGAAAATCTAAAATTAGGCCCAGTGAACAATTCACATGATTGCCACCAAAGGGCCAGGAAATCTAAAAGTTGGCCAAGTGAGTAATTCACATAGATGCCACCAGAGGGCCGAGAAATCTAAAAGTTAGCCATGTGAGTAATTCTCATGGTCGCCACTAGAGGGCCAGAAAATATAAAAGATAGCCAAGTGTGTAATTCACACGGACGCCACTAAAGGGCTGGGAAATCGATAAGTTGTTGGCCAAGTGAGTAATTCACATGAATGCCACCAGAGGGCTGGGAAATCTATAAGTTGGCCAAGTGAGTAATTGACATGAATGCCACCACAGGGCCAGGAAATTTATAAATTGACCAAGTTAGTAATTGATATGAATGCCACCAGAGGGCCATGAGATATTAGCCAAGTGAGTAATTCACATGAATGCCATCAGAGGACAGGATAACCTAAACAAATCATTTGGTAAATCACATGATAGCCAAAAGAGGCAGAGAAATCTATCCAATATAATTATATGTATTTGATACATACTGTCTATAATACTGTCACCATAGGATAGAAAAAATTAAACTTCCATAAGTCAGATATGATAACTAAACAGTTCATAAAGATGTCTGCATAAAAGTTGATGTGTGCCACCATTAAGGAGCATGGCAGTCGACTCAACACTATAACAAATGCCAACTAAACAGTCGGTGGATCTATGATACACTTACAAACAGATAATTTGTGAAATACTACTTCAAACCACCCACCAGCCCATCCTAGTGCAGCATGACCTTTTGTAAA
Source organism: Maea johnstoni (assembly GCA_963942565.1). Classification (NCBI taxonomy): domain Eukaryota; kingdom Metazoa; phylum Annelida; class Polychaeta; order Spionida; family Magelonidae; genus Maea; species Maea johnstoni. The sequence goes on from OZ012692.1 coordinate 30,292,670, forward strand.
TATCACATCTATCAATAGGAGGCAGAGGGGGTCGAGGTGAGAGAATCATAGTGGGAAACTCACTCTTCTTCTTCACCCCCCCCTCTCTCTCCCCCTCTCTCCTTTCTCCCTCTCTCCTATCAATAGGAGGCAGAGGGGGTCGAGGTGAGAGAATCATAGTGGGAAACTCACTCTTCTTCTTCACTCCCTCTCTCTCTCTCCTCTCTGCCTCCCCCCGCCCCCCCCCCTCTCTCTCTCTCCCCCTCTTTAGTTCTCTCCCCTCTCTTTCTCTCTCTCTCTCTCTCTCTCTCTCTCTCTCTCTCTCTCTCTCTCTCTCTCTCTTCTCTCTCTCTCTCTCTTTTTCTGTCTGTCTGTCTGTCTGTCTGTCTGTCTGTCTGTCTGTCTGTCTGTCTCTACCTAGGTAACTGTAGCACCAACCTGACATTTAAAACTAAGCTAGATTGCTTCAGGATTACCTAAAAGGGCACGGATAATGGTTGCTATGGAAACAACAAACTGCCATGGCAACCCATCAAGCCTGATGGCTACCTTGAGAAATGTTGACAATATTGTCAAGTTCCTCTGAATCATATGGTGCGTGTAAGGGGGGGGGGGGGGGGGGGTGGTGGTTGGTTTGGTAAAAAAGAATCCAGTCAGGTTGAAGTGAGTGGGTGTTCCCTAAACCGCAATGTGTGACTTTCTAGCTTGGTGGTGGAGATCTAAAGTCGGCTAGACACTAGGTTTGATATACAACCTACACTTGTAGCTCATAATTCATGTGCAACCTGTATTTTAATCTAGACTATAGAGGCCTACCTGAAACCTACAGAATACCATAACAAAGTACAGTCATCAACCATCATAACATGTATAATGAGAGGGCGGCCATAGAGGAAAGCAGTATATGGATGTGTGTCAATGGCTGTCTTTGTGAAAACATACACACACATATATATATATATATATATATATATATATATATATATATATATATATATATATATATATATATATATATATATATATATATATATATATATATATATATATATATATATATATATATATATATATATATATATATATATATATATATATATATATATATATATATATATATATATATATATATATATATATATATATATATATATATATATATATATATATATATATATATATATAGATATATATATATATATATATATATATATATATATATATATATATATGCATTTGCTTTTCTTGACAGAGGCCTCTCAGTTGATAAATCTAAAACTGGTATGTGATGAAATTCCATGTGGAGAATTTGAATCCTACCTCAGATATACGTAAGCAGGACGTATTTATCTGTCCCTATAAACTATAGCCCACCTACGTCATTGAGTCGTGACCTCAGCCTTAGTTCGCTTTACTACATGCCAGGAAGTTACAGACTTTGATCTAGCTGTCAAGGTTGAGTTGAGGTCAAAGTTCAGATACAAGGTAGAGAACTCAAGCTTCCAGCAATAAATTGAATCTAATACTCTAACCCATTCATGCCGGGATAAAGGTATGATATATCATTATCTATTTGGGATCTTATGTAAGGGCTACAAAACACAGAAGCCTACCTGTTTCCCTGCTCCTTCATCCTGTTAGCAGCATAATAGAAAGTAATGCCAAATGTCACTTTAAGTAGCATGTACCATCTCACTTCTACCTTGCTTTTTATATACTATAGTAGATATCACACACACACACACATATATAAATAAACATATATATATATATATATATATATATATATATATATATATATATATATATATATATATATATATATATATATATATATATATATATATATATATATAAAAGATAAGTAACACATATATTCTAGATGATTTAGAACTTATTTATAATCGACATTCCCTGCATGTCTAGTGTTTGAAAAGTGTGCCTTACCTTTGAGTGTTTGAAGCGGGAGCAGGGAGCTATTTCACTCTTGCAGGAATGTTCATGAACATTCACCATACAGTCTGAAACAAACAAACAGCAGAAGTTATGAGATATCTTTTCCATCAAGTTTTATGTCCAATATTTTCATATACTTGACTGACACACTTTAAACACATTAAGTCCAAAAAGGAAAAATTTTAATGTCTTCTCAAGTTATTATTATATAAACAATTGACACTTTTTATGATTTGCAAGTTTAAAGAATATTATATTTTGATTGCAAATTTTTAATTTTTAAAATTCTATCATAAAGACTTGATTGGCTATTTTTACGATAAACTAACCTATTAATACCCAAAAAGGTCTTTCTACTTTGCTCTCTCATAAACGCTCATGTACGAAATTATTAAAAAGAAAAATGTTCATCAAAACTCAACATCCAACTTGACATAATCTATTTTTGTATTCATGATTCATTCAAAAGTGATTTTGAGAAAATCACAGATTCAGACAACACTTTTCTAACTGAGTTAATTAATCAATGCATTATAGCTAAACAAAAGATTTTCGTATGTTACTTGTGACCAACACTTTAAAATTGAGAATAGGTTTTACAAAATGTTTGAACAAGAGGTGTTGGCAATTTTCTGTTTGACTCATCTCCTTCAAACATTTTCCAAACTATGCATTCACCTTAGAGATATTATCAAAACTGTCAGGCTACTTATGCCTGCTGTAAGCATCAATTGGTCAAGAACATTAAGTTATAAAAGCAAAAATCCCGAAGGTACAGAAATTATCCGTTTAATTGTGCATAACATGTACTTACTTTCACATTGCAAGGCTGGCTTGTTGGCCATGGATTTACCACACACGTCACATGACGTAGAATTGCTGAACGAAACCGACACAAAATGGTGGGTGTTCTTAGTTTTTAGTTCCTTCTCTCGTATCTGAAAACATAAACAAATGAAATGAACAGAATGTACATGTAATAACTTTACATTTTGCAAACATAAAATTAATATAATAGCTACTTGATTTATTAGCTACTATCTCAATCTTTACAATCTAGATACACAATAGAAACAATAAGAATGGAAAACATTTTTTTTTTTGCAAGATCCTCTGTTTTTAAGTGTAGTTCCACAATTTCATATGTTCAATCAAAAACTATTAACAGCCTTGACAGTGTGAAAGGTGTTTGCATACAAACATTAACCCTTTCCTGCCTAAATCCCCCATTAATATTGTACTTTTGATCTATGGACTATTATTCTTTTCAAAATAACTGGTTAATAACACATACATGCTTTTTCAGAGAAACGGTTATAGATCATGTTGAGATAAACATTAATTTGTCCTTCAACTATTTTTTGTAATGCATTTTTGCTTAATAGACATCATTAAATAAGTCTGGCTGTTTCAGGCTGCTGCAGGCCTCAATGGGTTAAACTCCACCACTGTGCTTTTCAATACATTATGTTAATACCCACAGCAGCTGAATTAATTTGCTTTCATAAAATGTGAAATTCAAATAAACATATTAGCTACCGTGAAGGGATGAATAAATATCACAGGGAAGAAGGTGTTTATATAACTTATCAACCTGTATGTGCAATAGCACCATAAAGGTCAGGTTGGCATTTCTTGACATATTGCTATAGAACATATTGTATCCCAATTTAACCCATTTACATCCTTGATCCTTCCAATGTTGAAGCTACTTTCGTCCAAAGCACAAGGACACAAATATTTTTTTAGAACCATCTAAACCCTGTCATGTTGGTATTCATTCTCTTGCTGAGTACTCTCATATAAGTACCAATTTGCCAGGGTTTCAGTCATTTTTCAGGGTTTTTTAAAACTCATTTTTGACTCATCATATAGAGTTATACTAAAAGTAAGGTTGAATGTTAAAACCGACAGGAACAGCAACTTTCAGTCAAATATTTCTCAAAATATTGCTCGGCAGTAAATCAAGATATTGAGTCATGTGTAATCTCTGTATATGTGAAATGGATAAGATAACTAGACTTTACCCCATTAGCCAACCAGCTGGTCATAAATGACTGATCCAACGAGTTCCCGTTCACCCTCTAGATATATTCCACCACTGAAATCCTACCAAGCAGATCTATGTTATTAACAACATTCCTGGCAGATGAGCGGTGTTAATTTCGCTCACACATAATCCTCTGCCTGTTCATGCTCCGAGTAATCAGGTGGTCTGACAACAGGTTTTTCTTGTTTCTTGGTTTTTTTTGTTTTTTTTTGCAAAATTGTTATTCCTTTAGTCATGGTTAAAATATCTGAATGATTTATAATAGAGGATACAATTTTCATTCAAATACTTCCTCAGATTCCGCTTGATTTACTGAAATCTTGCAGTTCGTCAGACCACAAACTTGAGCTGTCGGAACATGAATCGTACTCCCCCTCTAGGACTGAGAGTGTACCTACTAGGTAGAGAACATCACTATGGACATCTCACCTCCACGAGTGAGTGAAACTACTATGTAATTCAGTACGGACATCTCACCTCCAGGACTGAGAGTGAGAAACTACAATGTATTTCAGTACGGACATCTCACCTCCAGGACTGAGGTGGTAACTACTGCGTATTTCAGTACGGACATCTCACCTCCAGGACTGAGAGTAAAACTACTAGATACATCAGTACGGACATCTCACCTCTAGGACTGAGATGGTAACTACTATGTATTTCAGTACAGACATCTCACCTTCATCAGGACGCAGGAGAATCCACAGAGGCCATCAGAAAATCTCGCCCACAGGAGTTACATACATCCGGACCAGCCTGTATTCCGCGATCTTTACTCAGCTGTTTGTATTCGCAGCGAGCAATTTAATATCTCTCCCGCCGCACTGAATACTAACATTGATCCCTAGTCCGATACTCGCACTCGCTACATTACAACCACCACCGCTACGATCGCTGCTGCAACATACAGCAATCTCCAACAAATAACGCATCCCGCCCTCAATCCTACCCTTCCACTGGTTCACTTCTCTGCTTCATACATCGCTTCGTTCTCCCCGATTCCCTTCGCTCTCTTCCTCCAACCTGAGTGGTGCACTTCAAAGAAAAATCACCCCTTGATGTGGCCAAAAAAACCTGTTCACTATCCTTCCAGAGTTGGGCCTGATTCATGGATAAATATTGGGTTGAAAGAGTTACATCGGTGCTTGTATACAATCAGTGTTAGTAATTGGAAAATCTATAAGAGTTCTGAGTCAGAGATCAAAACTCTTCCCTGTCTGCACTTCATGGCTCAGTATGAGTAGACTGAATCTCAGCAGCATGGAGCCAGCAGGGCGTCTGGGTGCCTTTTTGGACACCCAAACCTTTGAAATGAACCCCTCAAGACACCCAAATTATTTTGTGTGGAATTTCTAAAAAAAATCTCAATCTCAAGCTTATGGATTGAATTTTTTCATCTCCTTACAATACCCATGACATTGTTTAATGATATCATGCCTTTGATGAATTAACACGTTTATGGTTGAAATATGAGTATATTGTGATCCCCCTTAAAAATTTGGACGCCCAAAAATTAGTAGTAAAGCACTACTTGCAATTAATTGGTCTTTGAGACTAATCCCAAACATAGACAGAAATACGAGTGGTGAGATTCAAGCCCCGCTGGTGTACTTGTACTTGCAACATGTCTCAATGTAGTCCAATCCTCAGCATAGACACAGAAAGAAAGGGATAAGTATCAATCCCAAGCTCAGATTATTCATATTATACCTGAGTATTTATCTGCCTCATTATCATCAGCTTCATTCTAAATCTTGCTGCTGATTGGTCAATTTGCTTTTAATACTGATCTACATTGAGATTCTAACAATGCTTTTCAGAACGTTCATTGTAAGGAGTCCAATATCAATCATGTATTGGGATCCTAATAATGCTCTAATGAGCTGATGATGATAAATACATCCTTGTTGTGTAAATGGTATACAGGTAGATGTCTGGTAGAAGCCAGCAGTATCTATATAAAACCTATTTCATGTATATCCAACTTACAACAGTCAAATCAAGGGTCTGAATGTCTTCGAGTCTAACAACAAGGGTTTCCGGAAGAACTAACCCTATCTCTATCGTAATAGAGTTAGAACTGGAAGAGATGTCTGCCGTCTTGGCAGCAGGGGGGGTTTGAGGTTGCAGAATTAGTGTGAATGATTAAGGGGGGATCTAAAAATAAAGGGTCTCCCGGGGCTGGATCAGGAAGTACTAGCAGGAGATGGTAATTACCTGTAGAGCCTATGATTGCCATTGATGGCGACCTGACATGCCATATCTCAATAACACACCATCAGATGCTGCTCATCTGGGGGCATAAATAACCTATGTAAAGCAATGAAAATTCTGTCTCCTTTTATATACAACCTGTCTGGAATATGAGACTAGTAGTAGTAGTAGTAGTAGTAGTAGTAGTAGTAGTAGTAGTAGTAGTAGAAGCGGCAGCAGTAGTAGTAATAGTAGTAGTAGTAGTAGTAGAAGCGGCAGTAGGAGTAGTAGGAACAGTAGAAGTAGTAGCAGTAGTAGTAGTAGCAACAGTAGTACTTAGTAGTAGTAGTAGTAGTAGTAGTAGTAGTAGTAGTAGTAGAAGTAGTAGTAGTAGTAGTAGTAGTAGTAGTAGTAGTAGTAGTAGCAATTATTAGTTACAGTTGTAGTAGTTGTAGTAGTAGTAGTAGTAGTAGTAGTAGTAGTAGTAGTAGTAGTAGTAGTAGTAGTAGTAGTAGTAGTAGAAGTAGTAGTAGTAGAAGTAGTAGTAGTAGTAGTAGTAGTAGTAGTAGTAGTAGTAGTAGTAGTAGTAGTAGTAGTAGTAGTAGCAACAGTAGTAGTAGTAGTAGCAACAGTAGTAGTAGTAGTTGTTGTATTTATCAATCCAACAATCAAATATTTCCCAAATAGTAAACTGTTTCATAAGCTAGGATCAAACATCTGTGAAACCAGTAGGAGAACTCAAGATGTAATTGGGTACAAAAAATCTTAGACAAATATCAGGATGGACTGGAAGCAGGCAGATTTGATTTCCCGTGTGACATGGGTTGTCGGTCACAGAACGTGATCTACTGGTGTACCCTGCTTGCAGCCAATAGGCAGGATCTATTTTCTTCAGCCTGGGCCTTGATGATCGATGATTGCACCACTAATAACACTGAAGACGCTGAACAACAGCGACAATTTTCACACTGTGCACTGGATTGCATGGTAATTGCTCCCCCCCCCCCCCCCCCCCCAGCCTAATTGCTTTATCTCCTCCTTAGCACACATCTATCTCCATATCTAGTTCTCTGGTGAAATATTACAAATGATCCAAAGACGTAGGATCATAAAAAGAACAACTCATCACCGAGTTTCAACAAGGTGGCAAACTTAAAAGGAAAATCCTTCACAAAGAGTGATTATGTTTACAAGTTATTGCATTGATAGTGGTGTGTATCTGAAGCGGTGCACTAGTCACCAACAATGGACGACGATTACAAAGGAAGCAACATGTCTTGTCCTCCTTAGTTGTTTCTTGGAATCATTAACCTGACACCCCCCTTCCCCAGGCACCTGACAGTTTTGTTGAAACTCCTTTGACCCTGAGACATAAAAGACATGAAAAGCCCCATGACAATTATTTTCAATACTGAGTTGGCTGGGAACAAACCTCAAGGGACGTATCAAAACTTTCTTCTATTATACACTTCACGCATGATTAAGTGAAATAATCACTACATGGAAACATAGATATTTATGTCAAAGGATCTGAAGCAGTGAAGAGAGAATTTTGTATTGGTTCCATAAAAATCTTTTGTCAACATATTTTTGTCACCAAATACTCTCATTGCTTCAATAGCAACTGAAGTGGGTCATAGATACAACCTTAGAATGTTTAATTGTACACAAAGGCACCCAACCTTAGAAAGTATGCACAAAACCTGTAAAAGGCACTTTGTTTTCTATTGTGGTTTTAAGATAATTCAAAGATATTCAATAACTGTTGGAAGTCTTATTATTGATATACATCACAAAGAAATCCTAAAGCTATTGGAAGTGTCATTAATGATATACAGTTCAAAGAAATTCAATAACTATAAGTCTTATTGATATACATTTCCGACAAATAGCTCACCAATCATCAGCCTGGCCATTCTGGAGGCATTGATTTACGTTCCTTTTTCAATTTCGCTTTAAAAGAGATGCTCCAGGCAGTGACACATTGCCAAAATAGTTGGGCCTTTCTTAGAGAATATGTTAATCAGAAACTTGCTAACATCTCTCCTTCAAATATTTATCAAAATTAAACTCCATTCCAAAGTTATTACTGAAAGTATGATAAATCCAGACGACAACTGTGCCTATGCTCAGCGGGCATGAAAGGGTTAAGGCTCAGCAGAGTGGAACAGCTGTCTGTGTTAGGTAGATATGTACACGCGGCGGCAGCGGCATGCTGATCATATTGCACGTTGTATATTCCTTCATTGCTCACTGGAAATATTGATTTCCCTGCCGTAACAGAGTACATATCTGTCTGCTCATCCTCATCTGGGAGACAAATAATACTGATGCATATTCTTTCATCCATTGCAGGAAATACAACCGAAAGGCTACCTTAACACCTGAAAAACATTTATACTTGTTTCAACAGTTTAGACAGCTTTAATTCACCCATTTTTAGAAAATATTATAGTTATTCCAATGTTTCTCCAACTATAAAATCACTTTATTTGTAAGGAATCTACATGGTCAGAACATCTTTCAGATGAGCCCATGACATATCTGATGGATGCCCTATACATAAACAGCGAAACAGAATTCATAAGAATACTTTAGAGAAAGTTGTCATGCATATTAAACTCCTGCCCTTCATATATGATCAAAATAAAGCTTACTAAGAAAGCTTTTCCCAAAATAGTCTGGCCTCTCCAGGCCTGGGGAAGATGAATGAATGGAGCTGAACAGTAACAGCCAATGAGAGAGTGTGATAGGGTGTACAGGAAAGGGAAAGGAACTTGGATTATTTCAGACATGTACCAGGGGCTATTTGGGTTTGTCAACTCCACTGTTATTGGCAGCACAGAAGCAATGACATAAGCCTGAATCAGTCGCTGACCCGAATGACAAGATTGACACAAACATATTCATCACGGCTACGATTATCCACAAAACCACCCTCCCACAATCGGTTCACCCACCTAGACGTGCAGCAGGCATGGCACCCTTTTCTACCCTAGCACCCCCTTAGGGTATGGGCAGGTCATGGCCCTGGTTAAAACAAGGTCAACCCTGTTGGTGCCCTAGGTCAAAACGTGGCCTTATTCTAGACACCCAGACAGGCCATCCTATAAAGCAGATATACATGTCTTAACCTGATCATGCCTAGAATTTCGATCACTCTCACCTTTTTTGCAATATTTATGCAAATTAGTGCCCTAAGCCAGCTGTAAGTAGCGAAGGAAGCTGCAGTACCCGCTGAAAACCCCAGCCTAACCCTCATGTCTAGAGTGCCAAAAACAAGGTAAAACATGATTGGAAATATTTTAGGAATAATACTTAAGTTTAAACAATAAATGATGGAAAGCTGTAGGATGAGTTCTGATAAGCAACCTTTTTTCGAAACCCTTTTAAAATGCTGCGTAGTTTTCAAAAAATGAGTGTTGAACCTGACCATTAGGTGGCCACAGGAGGGAATAGGGCGACATGAATGCTGTCTCCCAGAGAGACTGAGACAGCACTAATCCAGACATGGCTTTCCTTGCAGAGACACGGCTACTCGGGTTAAATATTGATGGATTTTGTTGCGCTCACAGCAAGGAACATGATTGGTTAATCCTACAACCTGAAGTACAGCGTTTCATTGGCCGAGATGGCACAGTGTTACACTGTAGAACAGATCTACACCTGCCCTGTTAGTGCTATTAGGGCTAAAAATAAGTTATACATGTATTATATATTAACCTACACATACAGTACCTAAAATTACCCATGAAAGGTACCGTCAGCATGACTAATAGCAATGAAAAGTTAATTTAAAGTATTCTAGGCAAGAAATACACAAAAAATATTTGAAAAATATTGAAGTATGTCCCAGATGAACATTTATCCCTTCAAGTACTTTTTTCAAAGTATGGTCTTATCAGAGAGATAGGAAAATATGTCACTAACATTTTGTGATACCCCATTATATACACATTAGGTTTTACATCCTAGCTATGGCCTTGGAAATATGCTCCACTGTGTCTTTATGGCCCTTATATAGTTAGGTAACGACAGTGAAAGCATTGTAGGAATAATATAAGTGATATTAGTAGGTTTGTGTGTCACAAATTCCTTCAATTCAGTCATGTTGATTTCTAAGTGCAGCACCCAAGGTCCCCAGATGACTTAAGTTTAAACCAAATATAGTATACTACCAGGAATGTGAATTTTTTTTCTCAAAATGTGAAATTAAAGGGATAATGCAAACTTTAAAATATTGTGAAAATGTCAAAGATGCAGACAATCTTTTTCAATGTGAACTCTCTGCATAATTAGGCTAAGTTAGCCCTGGGCACTCCAGGTAACTAAGGTAACTCTGGCCTTCTAGGTATCATTACCTGACTGCCCAACTGTTTCTAAGCACAACAGGTGTATAGAAAACACCTGAGAACAAAGCAGAGCTTAAATAGCACTCAAGCACTGAGTGGTATGTGTGTAAGGGATCTAAACCAGGCAGCAGAGAAAAGAAGTTATGTAAAGTGAGGAGAGAGATGAGGGCAAAGTAATGGCTCTGAGGAGGAAACACCTGGAAACACACAGGCGAGACCTGAACAGTGAGCGACAGTATCACAACAACAACAACAACAACAACAACAACAACAACAATGACAACGTCACTTAAGGTTGTGTGACCTTCATAGTGGGCTACACATTCAGAAAAACAACAGTAGTTTCCAACAAAAAAGAAGAGGACGAAGAAGAAGAAGAAGAAGATTAACTTGTCTTTAAAGTATTAACTAGTCCCTCTAAATATTCCTGACTGCTCACCATCTTACTGTCCACTTGGCCTCAATAGATAAGGACATATATCTGACCTGCCTTATTATGATCCCTCTAAGGGTCTGGTAGGTAGATCTACCGTAGATCTGAAGGGGGGGGGGGGGGGGGGGGGGTATATATATATATATATATATGGGCAGCTATCATTTTCACAAGGAAAGACAGTTCATATTCATTCACCTAAAAAAAAAAAAAAAAAAAAAATATGGCCTAATTTACTCATTTTATCATCACTACATTAAATTATATAGGGGCAGCTATCACATACACATATTACTATATATAAAGATAGTCTATATGCATCCAGCAAAAGAAGGAATACAAATGCTAAGTGTTTATTACACCATTATCATATTAAATTACATATTATATCGTTACAATGAATTACAATATTAGCATAGTATCTATTGTATTGTTGGGGAATAGGTATTACATACAGGCATGTACTGGATATGTTAGTAAGTCTTCAGATTAACCCTTTTATGCCTGTTTCATCTCTATAAGGTCATAATAGTGATATCTTTTTAGTGAAGGCTTATCTTTTGGAGAAAAAATATGATGGAAAAGTGTCTATCGAACCCAACTCCCTGAATCCCTTCTGACTTCATATTAGTACTACCATACATCAAGAGAAAACTATTAAACCCATTTATCCACATGGCGGGGATGGTCTGGTCATGAAAAGGTTAAAGGGGTATAGCCAAGGGCAATAACTATTAGGGAGACTTCAGAGGGGCAATTGCATTTGTTACCATACAAAGACTAATAGTAAATATATGATCACCAAGCAAACAAACAACTATCAGCCATGATAAAGAATACAAAGTAGCGGATATTTCCCTGAGTTGTCCAGTTATAAAGGTTATACGGAGGCTTCTATGAGAAGACCCTCTGGCAGGCCAGACTTGCTTAACCCATTCAGGCCCAGACCGCAAAAAAACGCCAGACTATTTTTGTTAATATCTTTGTGACCGAAACATTTTTCAGGAAATATTTGATGGAGAAATGTTGATGAGACACCAACCCACATCTCTCCTTCAAATCTTTTGTGAATTTATGGTGAATTATGGAGTTATATCCATAAGTATTATAGGTCCAGACGACTCTTGTTGGGGCGTGAAAGGGTTGGTCTCTGAGGGCCATGTGCTCATGCACACAAATGGCTGTTGAGGGAGTGTGGCTGTTAGATCAGCTCCCGGCTAAAAGGGCTGGGAAACCAAACAACATGCTCTGTCTCTCTCTCCCTCTCCCTCTCTCTCTCTCTCTCTCTTACTCTATCTCGCCTTATGAGGACCCAGTCATGTCTTCCTAAATGTACAGACACCACACATTTATTAATAAGAACAAGATTATCATTGTTCTGAAAATAATTTTCTACCTCCCCGAAAACTAAGGACCTTTGCCAAATGAAGCTGGGAATACCCAGGATTTCCATGGAGAATGCTAGGATTTCCTATGAAGTGTCAGCCACATTCGGTAAGGGCACGATGTCGATCACCGAATATGCAACCAGCAGATCTCGCTCAACAGCCTCGGCACGACTCCTAGCCCAGGTGATGACAATAACCAGTCAAAAGGGGCATTCTGCGCATGTGCATGTATATTTATTATGTAAACAAATATGAGAGCCCTCATTCGTCTCCTAGTGATGTCACACTGAGACGCGTTTAGGTGTCTCAAGGCCTTTAAAATGGGTACTATGGTAATTAGCCTGTGGCGACCAATCCATATTCTCTTCATCTTAGGTAAAGGGATCCCATGAATTTAAGGAATGCCTATTTAGAAAACCCAGTTTCATAACCCGAGCAGCTTCCAATGCCCCACCCCTCTCTCTCTCTCTCTCCAGCATCAACATCCTGCAATAGCAACCCTACATCCTGTGTGTGAAACTGACAGGTTCCGAGGGGAAATCTTCATCTTCCACGCAATATACACACCAACAATGCCGGACAGGATGCTGTCACCAGCCATAATCTAATGCTCTTAAACCTTATGCTGCTGGTGGCTAATTTGGCCAATACAAAATGATGCGTAATCCTGAAAAATGACTGAAACCGTGGCAAATTGGTACGTCATCTGAGTTCTCAGCGAGAGCGTTCCAATAAATACCAACATGACAGGGTTAAGACGGTTTTCAAAAATCCTTGGGCGTTAGCGAAAGGTAGCCTCAGCATTTGAAAAGTTTAACCTAGTCATACCTGCCAACCTCAGCCAAGGTCGTCTGCACCTATGATACTTATGAATATTACTTCACAAGCAAGCAGAAATTCTCAAGATATTTGAAGGAGAATTGTAGATTAGGTTCTAATCATCATTTCTCCTTCAAATAATATTTTTGAAAAATACTCGGGTAAGAAATATGTTACCTGAATCGTCTGGGACACTAGAGGCAAGAAGGAATACTATAGGCATGAAAGAATCAAGAATAAACCTTGGAAAATCTTCAGAGAACTATTGATAGTATTCCGATTAGCACATCTCAGGACTTCAAATATATTCAAAACTGTTTTCACCTGTAGATGAGTCACCTGAATTCTCAGGCTGCTTTAGCCTGCTATGATCCAGTGTTTTCAGCTGGTTGGCTGCTAATTGCAATGGTGGCACCAAGCTAGCTTGTTTTGCCAGGGTGTGACCAGGCTCAGCCCCGCACTTATCCAAACTAATTACTCCCAGACAATGGGGGCCTGAGTGGGGTACTATACAACCAGGTAACTGCAATCAGGAGAGGGGAGGGGTAGATGGCAATTTGCACTGTCAGGGAAAATTTGGCTCTACTCTATCTTCTGCTTTCTCAGCTGGGTTAACCTTTTATCATCTAGATTGCACAGACATTATAAATAATCTGACAACTTTGAAAGTCAACTATTCAAATGATAGTTAAAAAAAATCAATATTATCAAGAGGGATTATGAAACCCAACAGGCACAACTTTCAGTCAAATCAAACCTTATGCCAACTCATGTTTTATTCCTCAGTTATTCAAAAAGGGTCAAAAATACAGACGACACATATCAAAACAAGGACTTAGCTGGAATGGGTTAATTAAGGTTTGCCTGTATAGGCGTTAGAAGAATTCCTTCTCAGTTCCTACACTGTTTTGGCAACCCAAATCTTCTCCTGCCTCATGACCCTCTCTCTCTCTCTCTCTCTCTCTCTCTCTCTCTCTCTCTCTCTCTCTCTCTCTCTCTCTCTCTCGCACTCCCTCTCTCTCTGACTCCTCTCTCTCTCTCTCTCTCTCTCTCTCTCTCTCTCTCTCTCTCTCTCTCTCTCTCTCTCTCTCTCTCTCTCTCTCTCTCTCTCTCTCTGTCTGTGTGTCTGTGAAGTCGGCTTGAAACTCCCCATCTGCCTGAGTTTTTTACCCACTATAACGTCTCCCTCTTTGTGTAAGACTTCACTGCAAGTCACACTCAGCTTTGAAGCCCCCTTTTTTAAAACTCCTATCTAGATCAGTAGAGTACAGTACAGACATGATCACGATCACACCCTAGCTTTGGATATCTTATTTACGATCCCAACCACCTCTATATCTAAATCTATACATGGATAAAAGCAGCATATTTGAAGCAGAGGTTGGCAATGGATTTTGAACTAAATTTATCACTGCCGCATTGTGCACATTCATGCTTGCTTGTAGCTCAATGATAGAATGACCTGGTTAAGCGTGCTACTAGCCCCAACCAGGTGATAATAATGGCCATGCCACATCTACTGAAATAGACCAGAATCCTTGTCAATTTCACCTGTAATATACATCCATGACCCCATTACTGAACTACTGGACTCCCGGTCTGGATTGAGTTTGAATGATTTTGCGGTTTGTAACATGAGCCCCTGCCACATCTAGTGTGTTCAATGGTGCAAAGTTTTGTAGGATTTATTTCAGTTGAAGGGTTTTCAGGGGGTATTTTTTTCTTCCCATATCAAAGATAGCTGGTACTTTTCCTCTCTGAAGTAAGGAAAGGGGTCTCTCCTGTGACTTCCTTAGTCTACATCCTTACCTGCTCTGCTGCTGGGAGTGTGGCTGCCAGGGTCCATTGTGTTCAACCTCAGGTAGATAAGCCCTAGCAGGAGCGGCGGTGACGGTCATTATTCAACACAAATACCCAGGCTCTCTCTCAATGGTTTCTCCCCTTTGTCCCCCCCTACAGCTGTTCCCAACAAACTTCTTGCCTACCTGAACGATGTCCTCTTCCTCGCTGTCCCAGTCATTGTATTCCGTTGTCGTCACATCCCCGATAGTCCAGGTAACTCTGCCATCGCTAGAAGCAGTCATCACCATGTCTAGTGTGGACGGCCACTGTGTGTCTGTGGAGCCGTCGGTTGGTTCGTTCCTGTGTGTGTGTATTATCTGCTCCACTGAGCTATGACTACTACTCCTGTTACTACCACACAACACCAAGAGACGACTACGGCCAGCTCTCTTTCTCTCTCTACTCCAGATGTGCTGTGATCTCAGGAGAGTGGCTAGGCTAGTAGTACATATAGTTAGGTACAGTCAGACTGACTGGCTGTGCTGTATCTACAATGTCCCTGCTCACTAGCTGTGGGTGATACTAGTACTGCATACAGTACTTAACCCAGCTGCAGTAGTACAGGTATACCAGTATAGATTACGGACAGGATAAAGCTTATTCTACCTGCCGTACCCGTACCTGCTGCAGTGGTCCAGAACAAAACAACACACCTGGCAGCCCAACTTCCTCATCACAGCAGGCTCGCACTCACTACCAGCAAGACATCTCATTGGCTGATAGCATCAATAACTGCTGCACAGGCTTAATTACCTCGACTCTCCAGACAATCAATAATTGAATTGAGATGGTCACATGATTTCACATAGTTGGGATGTGTATGTATGACATAAGTGCTAATCATAAGCCAATCATATTGAATGATATCAAGAATTGTAACAGGGCCTATTTTGACTTTCAAGGAAAAAATAAGATGATCACATGGTTTAAAAATAATAGTGATGTGCATGTGAAAGTAAAAAAAAAATGCAAAGAATATAACCTAAAGAACAGCTGATTTTCCCACCATAAAGATTATGCATAGAGGGTGTATTTTTCAATAAATCAGTACAGGTATACTAGTATAGATTACGGACAGGATAAATATTGCTACCATACTTCCCAACAAATACAGATTGCAGGGAGAGATTTAGGGCTTATCAAAGGTTTACCACCTATCCACATCAGTGAATAAATTCTTATGATTCTTATTTTTCTCAAAATTCCACTTTTTCAAGGTTGGTTAAAAAAACACTTTAAACATAAAACAAACCCCCTTCAATCAAATGCAAGGAACCTGACAACTGCAAAAAAAATCTAACAACTGAGTCTTTTTTCTTTGACAGTCTGCAAAAAATTCTCACACAATTTATTTCTTTTTCATCATAAAGAAAACATTATTTTGAGGTCAGCTGAAAAATAGCCCCCTTTCACTAGAATCTTATCTGGCCTTTCCAATTCAAAAACTAAGGATTCCTAGGTACGGGGACCAGTAGATGCATTCTCCTATTTTTGAACCTAATACCTTTCTGAGCTACCCAGAGCATGAAATCACACCTGCATTGACTAACAGATGATGACTAATACTTCAACTATTTGAAAGAGAATCCTTTAAATACATCCAGTCTATAAATAGCTTAGTGTCATGATCCATGACATCACTGGGGGGTTCCCCCTGACCGACCTTTGACCTCTCTCAGCTAGGCAGTACTAGAGGAGACAATGTCCAGCCGTAGGTGGCCTCTACCTGTGTGTGTAATAATTAACCCTTTCTCAACCAGAGCAGCCACGGCACTCAGGGAGCGACTGTAAACACATGATTTAGGGGCAGCTGAGTCCACAAAATGGGAAAATTAGGACCCAGAGAAATATCTTACAACTCAAAAGAATTCATATTCATTTCTCTAAAAAAATAACTGAAAACACAGTTCTATTTCATTGTTAAGTTGGCTAACACAATAAAATCCCAAGAATTCCCATTATAAATAAAGCCATATCTAGGGCTCGACATTGGTGCTTGCCCCATTGCCCCGGGCAAGTAGATCTTGTAAATTATAGCTGTGGGGCAAGTGAAAACTGCATCTTGCTTGCCCCACTGGGAAAGTACGCTTTGTATATTTCAGGTTTACTTTTGAGAATATATGCAAGTTTCGTGGTCTGCCATCCAAGCTTGTCCGAGAAAATATGCTTTCACATGCCAGAACCATGTTCTACTTGGTTTTAAATGAAATATCATAAAACATACTATTTTTCAAGGGCATGTGAAAGATGGAGTAGGGCAAGTAAAATTAAAACTCGCTGCAAAAGTTAACGTTGGGCCCTGATATCCTTTATATGTAGGCTACCTGGGCCCCTAACATTATAAGTCAAGAAGCCCAGAGCAATGTTAAGTGGCAAAAGCCCCTTAAACAGTCTTATTGTTAAACCCTCCCATTTGAGGAAACTAACAAATGAGGAAATATCTATACCAAGAAGGCTCAGTGTGAGCCTGAGCAATTCCAATGTGATTCATTAGCAGGGATCAACACTTAAAAAAGACACCAAAGTCATTTTTGGAAATCCATGCATTTTCTATTGATTATAGTACTTCACACAAGTGTTAACTTTAACATGTATTTTGGGCTCCAGAAAAATTCAGTAGCCCTATTAGGCTACCACTTTCCAGTTTTAGTAGCTCTAGTGCATGATATCAAAGTATTTAGCAGTTGTGGGCCAAGTAAAGGTTCTACCTTGTGTGTCAAGCCTTGAAAAATATGGCATATTTTTGTTCACATATCTTTTTTGATTTTGTATTGTTCTGTTTGCATTACCGTCCCAGCCCAGCTGGGGTAGTAGGCATGAATGGGTTAAGTGGATTTGCTCCTAATCCCCAGGTATGTTGAGAGAGATAACAATACTACATACCTGAGCAATATGCCCACTACCTGTGCAGGTAGCTGGCAAGCTCGCCAGGTATTTGATTTTGGCATGACACAAACATTCTTATCGAGCGATAGGCCTTGTCTACTTCACTTACCACTAGTTATTCACTAAATAAACTTGAGGGCTGAACTTTCTCGACTCCTAATTTCTGCTACCCACAGTATTTAGGGTGCTAGGATTCTGAGGGTGTCTTGTCTCACTTACCCCTGGGTATTCAAGAAGTATTTTCAGTTAACTTTCTTTACCCCTATTTCTGATTTAAGGGGATTGTTTGAGGCTTCTTGAGGGGCTTCCCAGTCCATTTCATTTCCCCCTAGGTATTCAAGGAACAAACTGGGATTAAAACTTTCCTAACTCTGAACTTCTCATACCCACATTGTTTAGGGTTAAAGGGTTCACAGGCTTTCTTGGCTATCACACTTCCCCAAGGTATCCACAAAATACACAGACATTAAGTATAGCTCTGATATCTTATTAACCAGTGTTTGAGGGTTTTAGAGTTAATCTTACTTTCTGATACCTGGGGTTAGAGGGTTTCATAGTTCATCAGATACCCTAAATCGGTGTGTAGGACGGCTTTTTAGAATCACACCTGTATGTTGGTATATTCTACCTGTACCTTTCTGCCGTGGAGCAGTTACCTGCTATGTGCTACCTGTATATACCTGTATACCAGTATCTACCTGTATAGTTAGCCAGGGGCCTGATACAGCAATTACTGCTCTATTTACCTCTCAAGCCCCCTCCTGACCTACATAGCTGACACAGATAGCCCTACACTGCACACACTACCCACATACTCATTATGTAATCAAATTACACTATTATCCCATTCCAGATAACAACTACCCTGTAATATATAACAGGGTAGACTAAGGATCACAACTACCCCCCCCCCCCCCCTCCCCTGTAAGGACATAATAATGCTACAAGAATCAACACTGATCATTATTTAAAAGATTTATATTTTTAACATTGAGATACTCACACTGTATAGGACCATAGTGGTAGCTGAAGGGTCAATCACGATTGAGGTCAGGATCTGGACGGTGGATTTGAAATTTCTTTAAAAACACAATATTTAGGCTTAATCACGGAAAGTCAGTTTTTTTTCTACACAGGCCCATTTCAAAATTTCCTTATTTTGCCACTTTTTCAGAAAAAAATATATGTATTGGAAACCACCTATGAGGAATAGTGTATCCTCTTCCCCTGCAGGCCTGGGTATCAGTAGATAGGACTTCCTCAGATGCCCACTGACCACTAATCAGGGCCAGAGAGAGATACTGTATCTACTGTATCTCTTACAGGTAAGTGGTTCTGTACACAGTACTCACATCCTTTCTCAACATACTGACCAACTGCTGACCACAGTTTGTATTAGGATACATATACAGTACTCATATCCTATCTAAACTTACTGACCACTACAGGCCTTGACCTACTGACCACAGTTTCAATTACCATACACACACAGTACTCACAGCTATCGTTCTTTACTGACCAAATGAGTGAACTGACCACTCCAAACTTGACCAACTGACCACAGTTTAGTTTCCATTTTGATGCAAACACAGTAATCATATCCTTTCTTTCTTCACTGAGCAACTGATCACTCCAGACCCCGACCAACTGACCATTCACATTTGGCTAAAACCTTTTTGGATGAAAATACCTTTTGGCTTTAATTCAATAACTCCCTTCCCATGTGAAATGCACCTATATCCCAACTGAGTGGTATGAGGCAAAATGAGGTAAACTGTCATTCCTAGGTTGTACTGAGGCGAAATGAGGTAAACTGTCATTCCTAGGTTGTACTGAGGCGAAATGAGGTAAACTGTCAATCCAAGGTAGCGATGAGGCAAAATGAGCTAAATGTCATTCCTAGGTTGTACTGAAGCAAAATGAGGTAAACTGTCAATCCTAGGATGTACTGAGGCAAAATGAGGTAAACTGTCATTCCGAGGTAAACTGCCATTCTTAGGGACAATTTCCATACACAGTCCCCCTATCTCACCCCAATGGCCAACAACACTAGAAGCCTGATCAAAGCCACTATAAATTTATATGTTTTACAAACATAGGTTATGTTGTTCACATAAGAATGAGATGATTCAGAGGATAGGGTTTTCAGAGAAACTGTAAGAACTACTGCATCCACTTACTTTTCGTTGTCGATAACTGCCAAGCTTGGAGAATACACTGGGCCTGCGTTCCTTCTTCTTCTTCTCTTCTACTTTGGGTCTGTCATCGTCTTCTTCAAAATTTGTTGGGCTGAAAGATTAGGAAATATGAAAGATAATTAAGCTCAAAAAAGATTATCCTTGCAACATGAATAAAGCCACACAGCGAATGTCCATGAGTAATCACTCAAAATGAATGTGCTACAACCATTACTCCCTTCATGTCTGGTGACCTGCATGACATGTGTCTTCTGCACCTATGATAGTTATGAAAATAACTAGGAAATTAAGCATAAATTCACAAAATAGTTGAATGGGAGTTGTGGGATGGGTTCCAATAAACATCTGTCCTTCAAATATTTTCTGAAAAATAATCTTGTCACTGAGATATTACCTAAATCGATAGAGTTATTTAACATTTAACAGTTTTATTACCATTTCTCCTTTGAGTATCTTCTGAAAGATGCTCCTCAAGCGGCTACTAACATATTATATCTAGTCAGGAGCTCTAGTCAGGTGGCAAAGGGTTGTGCAATCCTGCGACAGATCAAATTCCCCCTTATGCAGTTTCATCATTATACGCTGGGATCATCATAAGTTTCCCTTGCTGCATTTAGGGTAAAGATGGGTATTTTTCATCCTCATTCTTTATAAACCCATTCATGCCTGAAGCTACCAAACGTGTCCTACCTAGCAACGTGATGTCTATTTAACCCTACCAATGCTGAGACAACGTTTGTCCAATACACAAGAAGGCTAAAATTTCTGGAAACCATCTTGATCCTGTCATGTTGGTACTCATTGGATAGCCCTCACGGAGTACTATCACATGAGTACCCATTTGCCAGGGTTTCAGTAATCTTTCAGGATTTTTGCATTATTTTGTATTGGCAAAATTAGCCACCAGCAGCATAAGAGCATAATTTGAACTGAGCTTTTTTTTAAATAGATTTTTGAATTACACATGTTGACCGTAAGACACCTGATAATGAGAGAGTGAATGATCTAAGGGAGAGGAGGGGGGCGGGGGTGTCATGCTTAGTTTTGGAGTTGACCACCAGGTGGTGGAAGGAATAAGTTCAGGGGTTGACTGACCGCTTGTCAAGCAACTAACCAAATTATTATGTCCAAAATGTGGTATTTGTGTCATATTCAATTCAATTCAATTCGACTCATTTTTATTTTTTGGTAAAATAAAGCAAACAATAAACATGGAGAACTCTAAAAAACACATTAATTACTTCCTTCTATATTTCAAGCAACTGGGTCAGTAAGGCCCAGAGGACTAAGGATTTATTCATTTTTGCTCTCAAACAATGTTTTTTTCCTTGAGATTAACATACCAAGCAGTCACACCATGCTGCATAAACATTACGCCCACTCCCCCCACACTTGAACTCCCATGAACCGAGAACCTGTTGACGCCCGACTTACACACTGGATCTGACGAAAATGTGTGTAGCTCGTTAAAATATAACATCTGCAATAAATATCTGAATGACAGATGTTCGTTAAAGTACATCAAAGAAAGTTTCTTGAAATATCTTACAAATATCAATCTCTTGATAAAAATATGCGTCATTTGTAAAACAGGTTATGAAAAACTCAAACAATACTGGTCTGAATGGGTTAATTTCTACCCCCTCTGCCTGCGTGCGTTGTCTTTGAGTATCACAATCGTACATCAGAAAGTCACTCTTCTCTCTCTGGAGGACTAAAAATACCCTGCCTCCATGCCCCAGTTCCTACCCCCTCTGACCCCTGCTGAGAATTTAGAATCATATTTGAAACAGGGGGCACCCTACTGGGTCTAATTAGATATCTGAGCTCTTCATACGTCAATAAAGGAGGTAGAAATGTTTTATCTTGGTAAGGCGCTGCTCCACTCTCTAATGGTGGAGGAGCAGATGTCTTCTCTTCACCGCAAAGATGATAACCCTGACACCCACACGTCAGAAATACATACAGCACCTCCTACCCGGGCATCAATTCAGCCCTGTAGTGTAATGCCCCAAAAATAAACTGACTTTCTAAAATGATATCATTTTGACAACAGCATTATTTATATTTTTAAGGTGAAATTTTGATTAGAATCTATTTCACAACCCTCTTTCTAATTTCTTGTAGAGTTAATTAATTCTAAGGTTTTTTTCAAAAAAACAACAACACAGTTCCAGATGACTTTTGTTGAGATCGTCAGGCATCAATGGGTTAACTTTTTATTGAGGAACTGGGGTGGGGATCGGAACACGAATTCTTCCCATTCTTCAATGGGTTAACTTATCTGGAAAAATATTTCCAGGTGAGAAGACAATATAAAACAAGTAGTTCCTGGTACGAGACAAAATTCATTTTTATCAATTAATTTTATTTTTGGAGTAGGAAACGATCTTTCAAACTTTCGTTTTTTAGAGGTTTTTATAATCTTAATCATATTATCAATTACTTATTTCCGAACTGGAACAGAACAGAAACTTTTTTTTTTAATTTTGAAAACTTTTTTATTCATTTTTTTTCATTGTCAGACTCTATTCAAAACCATGTTAATGGAAAGGAGGTTCTTACTAAAAAGCAAAAACATGTTTTTTAAATCCCAGAATATAGTTTTCATGGCCTACATATGGTGACCTTGTTATCATAATTTATTAAGAGTAAATAATCAGTGACATTATCAACAACCCTGCCCCCATTCCCTGCCACGACCCCAATGCACCCATGTTAGTCCTCATCATAGCAATCTGGAGACACATATATATTATTGAGCAAAAATGGCATTTAACACACCAAAAATCAACAATCAAACCAGAACAATTGTTTTTACTCTCTCCATCCTTTTCCTTATTTTCATGCTGTCCCCACTTCCCTACAAAAATCCTGCTGACCAATGTTAGTACTCATCATAGCCCCTTGTAAACTGAGCATTCCCTTATATGTATGACCCTGGTGCACCAATGTTAGTTCTCATCATAACACCCTCTATAGGGTACGTTAAAGATCAAAACCTATGGACAGTCCTTCAACAGAAATCGATGCAACCCAAGTTTTTTTTGCATAGATCTCTTAGCCTACACAGAAGCACCCTATACACAAGTTTTCGTTTAATCTAGAGCCATATTTTTTCCTCTCCCAATGCTTTTCCCCCAGCCATTTAGCCCAGGCATGTTTCAGTGGAAAGAAGTTTTCCATACCCATCAGTCAATGCTATTTTCATGCCAACGAACTTTGAAATAAGTTTGGTGGAGGAAATCCGGTCAATGGCAACTTTCCCCAGGGCATTTTTTAGGGGTAAGAGGAAAATAAACACTGGCTAATGATATGAAGAACAACCACCTTACATAACCAACACTATCTACCCCATCACACCAAGAGCACTCAAATCATCTGACAAATATTGACATATTTTCTCTTCAAGATAGAAATAACCAAAATATTTCAAAAGAAACTTTTATTCAATATTAAAAGTTTAACTAAAACATTCACACAAGCATAGTTCTTAATATACATGTACTTAAATAGACAACATGATTTAAACTTGCATGAGACACATCAAGCAAAAATATGCAGTTGAACAACTTCTTCACTTTCCTACCTAGTCAATAGTTCTGAAATATTTTAAGGGAGATAGCTTCTTATACCAGATGGACGTTTTTCTTTAAACTTTAATTTTTAATTCAAGTATTACTTCTTAATCACTGCATTTTGCCAGATAGATCTGTGTCAGAAGACTCAAGCGTTCAGGGTGTAAAAGGTTTAGCCTAATTAACCCATTTACATCAGATGGAACGTAATGATCCCTTTTCAAATATATTTAATCATTATAATATTAGAAGAGTTATGACCGCAGTTGTCAGACCACGTCTCCAATGATGATGCAAATGAGCTAAGTCAGCCATGGTCTACCTTACTCCAAATAACTGAAAGAATTACTTACAACCAAAGTATATCGATAGCATCTTGGATTGTCACATGAGATAATTCGTTATTATCTCGAAGTCTGCCATGTAATAATTCATCATTATCACATGTATTGGGTATCACAGCACTAATTGCATAGCAGTATGACTCGTCATTGATATGAGTACCAATGATTAGTGTTTCATATAGGCTATAGGGGGCAGCACGTGAAACACAAACAAAATTACATTTCATAAGTGAGGTTAACCTATTCATGCCTGTAGCACCCAAAACCGCCTCACTATTTTTGTGATCTTTCTCGAACAAAATATTTTGTGAAATTATGATTATTTCTAAAGTTATTTAAAAAATTACCTTAAGTCCAGACAACTCTTGTCAAGAATAACTCCAGGCATGAAAGGTTTAAAAAGAAACTGGAATGGTGTGTAAATTGTTGCATTGTTCCTTCTAGTTATTTTTAAAAGAACCAAAGACCCAGGCCAAATATTTGAAGGAGGACTTAAACACATCCATATTGGTAGCAGCCAAAAATGCCCAGACTATTTTGCAAAGAACTTCGTTGCTAGAGCAATTTTTTGAAGGAAAAGTAGAGAAACACAAGAGATCACCATAAGTCCTTTCACTTGGATCCAGTATTGGTTCGGAGGTTTGATTCTTATTACATGTAGTTTATTGAGAGATCATGCACAAGAGATCTACTCACTCGTTTAAGAATTCAATCATAGAAACTCGCGCCTTGCGCCTGTTCTCGTCTTTGAGAAATGCGTTCAGAAGCTCATCTTCATCTGCATATTCCTCCTTCTTCTTCTGGGCACTGAAAAACACCAACAATAAATATCAGACTGGACACACAAAATGAGTAAACTAAAAGGAAAAAAAATCGGGACTCTGGGTTGTGAAAGAAATTAACCATCAGTTACTGAGTAATGTTGAAGAACCTATTCCAGTCAAAAACAAAGTTGAACTCTTTAATCAGTTGCCAAGCAATATTGAACACTTCCACCAGTTGCAATGTTGAACACTTCCGTCAATATTAAACACCTCTGTAAGTTAGTTCAAGCAATACTAAACACTTTCATCTGTTAGCAACACATATTGAACACCCCTATCAGTAGGCAAGCAATATTGACCAACTCCATCAATTTTGAACGCATACATCTGTTAAAAAGCAATATTGAAGACCTACATCAGTAAGCCAGCAATATTGAACGCCTACGTCAATAATAACGAGCGATTTTGAACATCTACGCCAGTAAGTGAGCAATATTGAACACCTACAACTATATTGGACACTTACGTACATCAGTAAGCAAACCTCCATAATTAGAAGAGTATTTTAGTTGAAGATCCCCATCAACAATGAACACTTCCCTGAGTGATCCCCCCAAAAACACTTCCATAATACCTTACATGACCAAACTTAATCAAAGATAATACTTAAGACCTCCATCAGTAACTAAACAATACTGCATACCTCTTTTAATTACTGTGCTGTGGATGGAAAAGCGACCAAGAAAAAGATGCTAGACCACCTTCCAGTGTCTTAATTAGCCAGGATTTAGAAACTGGGTGCCCAAAATTGGCAATTGTAAGATTTTTGGGCATCCAAATTTTTAAGGGGGACCACAATATACTCAGATTTCAACCATAAATATGTATAAATTTATCAAAATAAGGCATGGTATCCTTATACAATGTAATGGGAATTAACTGGAGATAAAAAAAAATCAATTATAAGCTTCAGATTGACATTTTAAGAAATTTCTCACAATTTCTTTTGGGTGTCCTGAGGGGTGCTTTTTAATGGTTTGGGTGTCCTGGGTGTCCAAAGAGACACCCAGACGCCCTGCTGGCTAAGACCATGCCTCCTTCAAATATTTCAGACACTCTTCTGGCACACTGTGTTTGAATAAATTAACTGATTCATGCCTGGTGAGCCGAAAACATTATTCTTGTAAAAATCTTTGTGAATAGGGCACTTTTCTTATAACATTATTATGAAAGATACATGTTGATCACAACCCAACATGCAACTCTCCTTCAAATATTTTGTGAATATAGTTTTCATAAATATCATAGGCCTCAAGGCCTGAATAGGTTAACCCTTATGCTGGTGGTGGCTGATTTGGCCACTACAAAATGATGCAAAAAACCCTGAAAAATGACTGAAACCCTGGCATATGGGTACTCATCAGAGAGTACTCAGCAAGAGCTTTCCAAATGAATACCAACTTGACAGGGTTTAGATGGTTTTCAAAATATTTTGCATCCTTGTGCTTTGGACGAAAGTAGCCTCAGCTTTGTTTAGGGTTAAGATCAATAATGGCTCAGCAATAAGTACAACTTTTTGAATCCTAATTTTTAGAAAGATTTTTTTGCTTGTTGCTGAATTAACCCATTCATGCTCAAGAGGTCCTCCAGAAATTGTCATTTGGATCTATAATACTTTTGAATGATAATAAAGAATGATATTCCAAAATATATGAAGTGAGTTTATGGTGCGGTTCTGATTAAGATTTCTCCTTTCAAGTATTGTCCCTGGATTCTGCTCCTAGTGGAAAGATTGTCAGATATGAAAGGGTTCATCAGCTACAAACTACAAAGCTAACAGGCAGAGGAAATATTAACTCATTCATGCCTGTAGCAGCCAAAACCGCATGACAATTTTGGTGAAATCTCTCCAAGAATTATTTTGAAAGTATTTGAAGGAGAATTGTTTTATCGGATCTCTATCTACAACTCTCCTTCAGATATTTTGAGAATTTATGCTTCATTCCAAAAATATTTTAAAAAGTTCGACAGGTCCAGACGACACTGGTAAAGTAGATCTCCAGGCTTATTGGGTTAACCCTTCCAATGCTAAAAGGCAAATATTGTCCAAAGCAAAAGAATGCAAAGATCTTTAAAAAACATTTAAACCCTGTCATGTTGGTACTCATTGGATAGCTCTCGCTGAGTACTCTCATATGAGTACCCATTTGCCAGGGTTTCAGTCATTTTCCAGCTTTTTTGCATAATTTTGTATTGGCCAGATTAGCCAACAGCAGCATGAGGGTTATGTAGAGTTGTACCGAGCCATGTGGGCTTTCTGTGAAAAAGAGTGGGAAACGTAAACAAGTGCACATGTTGTTGGCAAACGCCCCATAAAGCTTGCAGCTACACACTTCTCCCCGGGCAGCAGGTGGGACGTCTGTGCCAACAAAATCCTACGACCATCAGCTCAAAATTGAAGTATCATTTATTGTCATTTTTTCAGCTATTCTAGTCAAAAGCATGAGTAGTCAATAGCTGATAATAGAGGCAGGACTGAGTATCTAGAGGTTAAGGTACTAAACTTACTCAAATCACTGAGATCTTTCTCACTACATGCCATACCTTGGATTTCAAACAGAGACCTTAACCCTTCCAATGCTGGGGCTACTTTTGTCCAAAGCACAAGAATGCACAGATTTTTGAAAACCCATTAAAACCCTGTCATGTTGGTATTCATTGGGTAGCTCTCGCTGAGTACTCTCAGAAGAGTACCCAATCATGTTGTCAGGGTTTCAGTCATTTTCAGGTGTGTTTTTTTGCATCATTTTGCATTGGCCAAACTAGCCACCAGTAGCATAAGGGTTAAGTTAGGAGTAAGACAGGGACCTAGTACAGCATTGAGACACAGCAAGCAGGCTGCTGTCTGCAATACATGATACCACTGAGCCATGGGAGCAGTCCCATACAGATAATGCCCTCCATAAGGTTACAATTATGCAGGTGAAAAGGTTCTACGAGCTTAATAAGTAACTATTTCCCAGACTCCAGATATTGATATTGCATTTCTTATCATTACTTTCAATTTACAACCCAGCTGCATGAATGACTTTTTTGCACAGATGGAGATTAAAAAATCTTACTAGTTGCTGTAATCCCCCTTAAAGATACATAACTTTAAACCCTTCCACTGATAAGGCTAATTTTCACCCAAAGCACAAGTATGCAAAGATTTTTGAAAACCATGTAAACCTTGTCATGTTGGTATTCATCAGAAAGTTCTCACTGAGTCCTCCCAGATGAATACACATATGCCAAGGTCTCAGTAATTTTTCAGCTTTTTTGCATCATTTTGTATTGGCAAAATTAGCCACCAGCTGCATAAGGGCTAATATTAGCAATGTAAGAATCCCATATTTTCTATGATTTTGGACAATATGACCAGATGACTACCTCTCGTGTATGAAGAGCAGTTTAAGGCGGTCTATTTTTGAGAGTGTCTCCTCACAGGAGTAGGACCTCTGCCTTGCCAGCCCGTTAGTGGACCGGGAAAAACCCTTGTTGAGCCTCCTTCTCATCCTCATCACGCCCCCTAGTGTCGACTCCCCGAAACTACTCCCGCCGGGGGAGGAGGACAGATCCTCCTCACTCTGGTACATCGCGGACAGACAGATAAGCACCACTGAATCAGTTTGTGTTGTTGTCCTGTAGTTCTTAAGATGCACTACAGATGGTGTGTAAGCATGAACAATCCAAAGACAGCAAAGTTGCAGTTTTGCGATGTCAGTAGTTTTGTTTAAGACTTAAGGTGGCGCCACAGAATTCAGCAGTGACCTCAATACAGCAGAACCACATAAACATGTTTCATAACTCCATAGATAGTTTGGGTACCACCTTAAAACTGACAATAGTGTGAGTTATCAGATTTAGTTCAAACATGAAGAGAAGTACTCATACACAAATTGCCAATGTGGACAAATACAAGAACAGCTTTTTCATGGTTCACATCCTAACGATCAATTAGGTATGGTACCTTCCTGCTGCACTAATATAGGTAATAATATAGTACTCCTTATGAGATCGTTGAGAGTAAATCCTCCATCTTTAAGGCATTAATCCAGGGTTGATTGGAGGAAATACGATATCCAAAACTATGCAAGTTAAACAAATAGTTTTGTTTGTATTTTTATTCTGAAGGAGGCACCACAGTTTTACAGTAAATCCGATATCCAAATCTATGCAAGTTAAACAAATAGTTTTGTTTATATTTTTATTCCTAAGGAGACACCACAGTTTTACAGGAAACCCTTGAGAGGAGGAAGGTATATCCCAATGCTTGATTGGTGACATTCATGGAGTATGCAAATTTCTTTCTAATAATCCACACCTCCCATTTCATCCACCTGTTCTACAGTCAGAGTGGATGTAAACATCATAGATCATCCACGTTATATCCTTTATAGAAATGTATCCATAGTTTTGGTATCCATGGCATTGTAGGAGAAATGTCTATAGAAGGTTCCCAACTGTGACGGCAACGGTTTCCTCACTAGGTTCTGATTGGTAATTTTATATCATGATCCACCTAATGAGTTTTGTCAAAAGAATAATCTAGTTAGAAACCCCATCCAATGCACATTATCCTGACTATCACTCACAGGTAGGAGATGAATGGATCCTTTTTTAATTAGCCATTATACACCTGTATCAAATGCTGGAAAACCCATCCACCAAAAGAGTCTCCATTTGTTCATCTTCAGCACTCAGTGGCAAGCTTTTCAGTCAGAAAACCTGAATGAAAATCCATCCGGTTAGACAAGTGTTTGTCTTGTTCTCTTTCTAGGAAAGGGTAATTCGTTTGACCGTTGTTAGAAAATTGAATGACAATCCATCAGGTTAGACAATAGTTAATGTCTTTTTCTCTTTCTAGGGAAGGGTATTTGGTCTAACCATTCGTGAAATAATGCATCTTACAAATACTATCCGTTCACTCCTGATTCCACTTCATCTTACAGTCTTTACCATAGTTGACCAAATCCTGAACCATAGCAGAGAAAAGGTACCATTTCCTCCCGGGGGAAAGCTAGGAAATTGCCAGATCTCCCAAAGGAATACCAGGTAGATTCACAAAAATTTGCTCATCTCTGCATATCCACATATTTCCAGGTAAGTGCACTGCTTGGTCATGTGACGGGAGCAACAGGTATTGATTGGTGAACTGCTTGGTCATGTGACGGGTGCAACAGGTATTGATTGGTGAACTGCTTGGTCATGTGACGGGTGCAACAGGTATTGATTGATTGGTGGACTGCTTGGTCATGTGACAGGAGCAACAGGTATCGATTGGTCGACTGCTCCAAAGTAAAAGTATCTTGGTCTAGATGATAAAGAAGTGATTCCGTTAGCTTACATCTGTGGGCAAACACGTTAAGTAAGATCCACTCTGCCCATATCCCAATGATACGAAGAATCAGCAGAAGCCAGATGCAGCTATACAGTACAATAATGGACTGTCTCATTGTTTACAGCATAAATCCCTCTCTGTCCTTCGCTGACATTGTTTTTATGTCCTTTTTTGTGAGTTCCCTGGGAGTGGCGCAGGAATACGAACCACAGACGCCCGGATTGCTCCCCTTTGATTTCTCCCCGACATCAGGAAACGAGCACGGCCATTCTTCCTGGCAACTCCAACTGGTGTTCTAATTAAACGAGATGGAGACGCTGTAGCTGAATGAACCAGCATCCTTTTGCTGCGACTGCATGTGGAGAGTTCTAATTCGTCCCTGTCACGCAACTAGTGCCAGTCGTGGCTCCATGCCAACGGAATGAAAGGACATCTTGACTTTTCTTTTAATGGTATTTTTTTTCATCACATCATTGTTGTTGTTAACAGTGTAATCTTACATTGTGGACCTTCCTTCCTGTTGCAACATCGTAATCGCCACTAGGAGGACCACTTACGCGGGATAAAAACAATGATTTCAGCGAGTTTTTCACGAGATACTCTCTAATCAACAGTTCAGTCTCCTCCAACAGAGGTTTCTTTGACTGGATTGCGTCAACTAAATGTATTTCTGTTTGCCAGATGTGTTCCCTTCACTCTGAAGTGCGGTGAAGATTACGCCTGGTTTCCTTTATATTCATCATTCACCATCACAGCAGTTACTTTCCCTGGTCAATGCCCTAACAGAAATGAATGAAATGTTTTATGGATGGAAAAATGTAGAAAAACTAATCTCTGTGAACAATGAAAATGTAAGTGCTATTATATAACCACCCTGAATTACCAATATGAATATTCCAGTCACGACAATGTGATCCATCTATAAGTTCACGCATTAAAACAATAGAAACCCGTAGTTTTTAAATCAGGCCTCTCATTGTGCGATGTCATAGTGTGATGTTTCTATTAATATTCCCCTTTCATTAATTAACTGTGCATTGTGTAGTTTTTTTCAAAGATATGACAGGAGCCACTTTCCTGATCGTGAGAAGGCATCTAGCAGTACTCCCACAATATGGCCTTTTAGAAAAATTACAAAATAGGCCGTTAGAAAAGCACCCACTTCCGAGTGTTCTAAATCTCCAAAGGTTCTAAGCAAGGAACACTTGAATAAACTTCCCAGATTGCTTTCACCCAGTGAACTACAGATTAGGCAGGGTCAACTGGCTAATTATGCGAAAAGTCCTTCAATAAAGCAACATTTTAAAATAAGATGCATCTTTGGTCAAAAATTTAAAAATTTAATGATTAAGTTTGCAAGATTTCTCTTTCTCCATGTAAGGGATTATTTTAGATGATGTTGAATTCTGCAATAGTGAACTGAGAGGATTGATGAATAAGTCGTTTCTTCTTGTATTCACTCGTACCATGCATTCACCATCAGTGGTGAACCAGAGCACCCACAGCAGGTACTAGAGTGTGGCACTTTTGCTGAGATAAGGAGACGGACCCAGGAACCATTTAAATGCCATAAGAGATAGCCAATGGAGGGTCGCTGACCAATGAGGGGTCTAGGGCAAGGACTGCTTTCTCTCCCGATTAACCCTTTCTTTACAGCGCCAATAGTAACGCTTCTCCTGCTACGTGTTTCCTAAAATAGCATCAGAACCTTAACCCTTTCATTGCTGAGCTCACTTTCATCCAAACAACAAGGATGTAAAGATTTTTGAAAACCATCTAAACCCTGTCATGTTGGTATTCATGTGCCAGGGTTTCAGTCATTTTTCAGTTTTTTTGCATCATTTTCCAATGACCAAATTAGCAACCAGCAGCATAAGGGTTACCCCTTTCATCCCCAGTAACCACATTAACAGGCACCAACCCAAAGGTTGTGAAATCAATGTCGATATTTGATTCCTACGAACCACTTGCGAAATGTTATTATTCCAAGTCATGGAATGTGATCAACCAGAAGAGATGCTATAAATATCCTGATTCATGAAATCCATTCATATAAGTGTAAGGTGATCAGCAAACAATTCACTTCCTATTTGTGCAGATATCAATCCATTTCCCCTGGAGCTATGAAAGATGCATGGAATCAGTCAGAGATGATATAAGATCCATATCTAGAAGAACTACTGTTCCACAATAAGCCAATATCCTCAGTTCTGTTTGTGTAAATATTCATCCATTATTTTTCAAGCTATGGAAGCTTCAATCAATTTTCATGAGATGATACGAATATCTTGATCCTTCAACTTCATCGCAAAAAGTCTTCAATCAAAACTATCACTTCTATCCATGCATCCATATAAGTGTATTGAATGATGCAGTTAGCGGCAGCACTATATTCCAACCATTGTATTTCCTTGTTCACTCCTCAGGACTGCTGCTGCTAGCGTATGTACTGCATGCTGTTGTAGTACCGAGCAGGCTTGTCGTCCGATCCCCGGCCTGGCATTGATTCAGCAGATATAATAATCTGAGGATGATGCTGGGTTAATCCCTCACATTCGTAGGCGTGACCGTGACAAGGCGGCCGCCGTGCCTGCGGAAATGCCGCCAACAATTAGCCGATATCTCTAAGTGCGGAGTCCTTGCCCCCCAACAAGTGGCAGCAGCGTGATAATAATTCCGTGCGTGGCTCAACTTTGTGCGGGTTTTAACGCTGGAGGTTTAGTCGTCGCTGATAAGGGATTCTCGGCAGCCGCGCTGAGGACGAAGATGACAACGACGATGAGGACTCATACCTCGACTACTAGGCATCGGCAACTGTGGGTCTTCCTGGTAACCGGAGCTAATTGCTACAGTTATTCCAATCTTCTATGGATTCATTGCGCAGATTATTAGCCAAGGCGTGTCGTTTTTTCCCGTGCCTTTCCTCGTTGTCTGGCACTGCATGGGTAGGCCTATTGATTATGCATAAAAGTATTGGATAAAAATAGAGCCGACGTCTTCTCTCTAGGTAGTAATAATAACGATGATATCCCTAGTTCCCCTGCCCTCTGGGACAGACAGATCCACATACTGCTGCAAGACCCTTGTAACTTATTCATGAATATGCATGCCAAATGCGGCATTTTTTATTGACCAGAACTACAGGCCTAAGCACTTAACCTCTTCACCCTCCCTTCATTTCTCCATCCTTGGATCTCTGACAAAATCAACAAAATAGATTACACTTGAAATAAACAGGGTCCGTCACAGAGAACAGCAATCAGGTTCAGTGCAGAAGAATCTTCTTTGAAAAGAAATAAAGAGGAATCTGGGAGATCAATCAAAACTCAGAATAAAGGGTGCATCCCCACATCTCTCTCTCTCTCTCTCTCTCTCTCTCTCTCTCTCTCTCTCTCTCTCTCTCTCTCTCTCTCTCTCTCTCTTCCCACTTATAAATACATGAATAGGAATTAATGTATTCATATTTGGATGATTATTTTCATAATACATTATTAACTTCAATTTACATATATGGGATAGATAATCTTAGCAATATTTTTACCTCTCATAACTTTCAGTGACACATCCATACATGCAGCAGTAACATGCATTAAGGATACATGAGTTGAATCGTGCATAGTCAATATTCCCCAGAGAACGCATCTGTCATTAACACCTGTTGCTGCTGAGAAATAGATCCTCAAAGACTAGTTTCTAGACTCTAGATCAGCATAACCATTAACCTATTTACACCCCTATAGCGCGGAGTACCTCGAATAATATACCATTTTCATATGTCTTAGACCTAACAGCGTTTTGGGAAATATTTAGAGTAGAATTATTCAATAGAAGACATTTTTGTTTGGACCAAGAAGTTAGGCATGCATGAAGTTATTTGGAGGTATTGTAATGCTTACGTTAAGCTTATCTTTTCTCCTTAACCTTATTAGCTGCTGGTGGCTAATTCTGTCGATACAAAATAATATGAAAATAGCTGAAAAATGACTGAAACCCTGGTAAATGAGAGCTTCCCAATGAATACCAACATGACAAGGTTTAGACGATTTTCAAGATTTTCTTTTGAGTTTGTGTGCCTTCGATGGAAGTAGTCTCAGTATTGAAAGGGTTGAAATATTTCGAAAAGCTATCCTTGATAATATCTGACCTAAATATCACTGCTTTTTGTGCTGCGTGATGGTCAAAATTGTCACTCTAATAAGAGGCAAAACCTAGTAGTCGATGTAGCTCTATTGCCGTTCAATAATACATAGAGGCAATATCTTATTTTCTTTTGACATAGATATAAAATAGTGATTCAGCCAAAGAAAAGAATAGCTAATTATTTTTCACCCACACAGAAATAAGCGAATATAGATGTTGCAATAACATATTGATTAGTTATAATATAATAACACCCATTCATCTCACAATACAATCCATATTTCAAATAATTATAAAAAAATGTATAAACCCTGATATTAACCTATAGATGCTCACAGCAGCCAAAACTAGCCTGACAATCTTCGATGAAATATTTCAAGTGAACGCATACTTCAATGTATATATTTGAAGGAGAAATGTTGATTAAAAAACTACCAACAACTCTTCTTCAAATATTTTGTGAAATCTTTCATTTCTTGAAGCGTCGGCAAAAGTATTATAGATTCTGAGGAAAATTTCCAACTAAACTAAAGCATTTATTTCTTATAACAGTACACTAAAATATTCTGTTCTAACTTGTTGTTAGTTGATGATTTCATACTTCCAACACAATATAAATTTCTACGAATATATTACAACATCCCCAACCCTCCAAAATCATATATGGTGAATACTACGATTTGAGACTCATTTCTTGTAACTTCCTAGTTGCGGAGCTCTATAAATTGTAATCAATATTTCAGGTCAAATTTTACTTCAAGCAGCTGCATTTTTTCTCCTCCTGTAATATACGACTTCCAGGAACGCAATGCCATTACAAACATCCTTATCGAGAAAACTCACCGATCGAGTGTGCGAGTTTCTATGACTACCAAAAGCAATCCTATTCCCGCCCATAGATATTATTTCATTTGATTATATTTGTTATTTTTGGAACCATTTAACCATTTGGATTGCTCTAACCAACAACTGGTCACCAGGTACCTCAGCCATATCAGGCGTATTATCAATAAAGACCTCCTGGATCCATCAATAAACCACAAAAATTCTTGGGTTCACACATTTCTAAATAATGTTTCGGTAACAATATGAATAATAAATAGGAGAAATAGCAGGGAGGCTAAACTGGAATTTGGAAATTTGATTATCATCTCCCTTTTCTGCCATGTTTTAAGATAAATTGTCACTAGCCAGCTGTAAGTGATGGTGGTTGAATGCAGAGTACCTGACAGAATCCACCATAAGTCACTAGCAACTTTCTCACGTGCGCACTAGAGATGTAAGCTTAGGCAGTGGTGAGAGACAGCTAGCAGTCAGTGGCAATGCAATAGACCACTGGCCATCAGGGCAGACCCTGAGTGGCAAGAGACAGCTAGCAGTCAGTGGCAATGCCTTAGACCACTGGGCTATCAGGGCAGGCCGTCAGTGGCAAGAGACATCAAGCAGTCCGTGGCAATGCTTTAGGCCACTCAGCCATCAGGGCAGGCCCTCAGTAGTAAGAGACAGCAAGCAGTCTGTGGCAATACCTTAGACTGCTCGGCCATCAGGACAGGCCCTAATTGGCGAGAGACAGGGAAAGGTCAGTGGCAATGCCTTAGACCACTTACCCATCAGAGCCGGCCCCTAGGTCAACTGGCCATGCCCTCCAAAAACTTTAACAGTATTAATTGGTATGGCTTGTCACACATTTTGAGGCCTCTCTAACACTCTGGTACAGCAATGTGATGGTTTGGTAACCCTGATAGTATACAGTGCAGTACACTTCAGATAAATACAATACTGCAGTAAACTACAGTATATTATCGTACAGTAGTTTGATTCGAAGAGTCCATATGTGTGGTGTAGTGAGTTTAGTGCAGTTCTATGCAGTGTATTATAGTATAGAACAGTGCTCCTGCCAAGGTGAGGTCACAGATCTTCAAAATAGTACAGCTTCTTACAGATAAACACCATATGGGACACATGAGGCTAAATATCTGTATAAAAGATGATTACTTTCCTTCTAATAGCAATTTAGGTTAACGAATATTTGTCTTCTTTCGTGCCACATGATTAATTTATTCTTGGTCAAAAGATCTTGTACATCCTTGGAATTACCACAAGGGAAGACTAACTTCAGATAAACACAGTAACACAAAAGCATTTGGAGTGTTCGTCTGAAAACTTTGAACATAAATCATCAAAATAGACTAATATTTGACATATATTTCAAGTGGCACTGTGAAATCTAAAGGTGAATAAATATTTTAGTAAGATATTTCTCATAATGTATCTTTGTTATCATGAAAAGTCCAAGAATATGAGATCCCACTGTGAAACCCAAAGGTGAATAAATATTTTAGTAAGATATTTCTCATAATGTATCTTTGTTATCATGAAATATCCAAGAATATGAGATCCCCCCCATTAAAAAATGAACCTGGGATTACTAAGTAGTTACGGGGATTATCCTAGGAAAATCCCAGAACTTCCTTGGACGTCTCAGCTACATAAGGTCAGTAGGCATGAGCACGTTCCAGTTGTGAATTACCGGTCAAGCCATGTATCGTATGTGCTTCAGATATTCTGTTACAACCGCCCTTTGGATCATTTTCTATCGAACCTTCTGCTCTCAAATCAGAAGAGAATACGCTTTCTGAGAACCGCTTTCTGAGAACCGCTTTCTGAGAAGCGTGTACCCAGAGCCACCTGCTGGCCACGACCTCAACTAGTGACCCAGGGAAGCCTGGGTAAACAGCATGCTTCACTCCCTACACCTGCGCCTCCTCCCACTCAAAATATCTACAAGTTTTAACCCCTAAAACCACAAAATAGACTATTTTTGTGACATTCCTCATTTTATGTAAATATTCTAACAATATGCTTAGTACCTGGAGATCTACCTCAAAAAATGGCATCATAATTTTTGATTTACTTATTTATTTATAGGTTGACAGAATGTTTTAAAGAGTTGTGGATCAGGTAGTAATCACTATTTTTCTTTCAAAAAATGAACATTTCTCTTTCAAATATTACAGTACAAATTTGCCTGCAAGATTTCATCAAAATTATCAAGATGTTTTTGGCAACTGTTCCCAT
This sequence comes from Maea johnstoni, assembly GCA_963942565.1. Taxonomy (NCBI): domain Eukaryota; kingdom Metazoa; phylum Annelida; class Polychaeta; order Spionida; family Magelonidae; genus Maea; species Maea johnstoni. The sequence goes on from OZ012692.1 coordinate 30,330,053, forward strand.
TAAGAAATTTGTCATGAAATGCACCTAATTAATCTTACAAATCCCTATTTTCATTCCAAAACTGACCAATGACAGCAGACATTTCTTTCTTTACAATGATGTTGTTGAAATTTCCTGCTATGACGTGAGAGGCCAGTGGCAGATGTTGTCTAGAGAAGATGTTTGCCAGAGATCCACCTACACAAGCCACAAACCACACAGGGACACCCTGACCCACACCCCACTCAACCAGGGGAGACATCTGGTGGCAAATCTGCAAACTATCAAGATATCAAGTGGTGTATCTATGGGGTGCTTACTTAATACTGTAGGCTGTGGGGGCTAAAACCTTGCTGGGACAATTTGAATTTTCATATTACGAATATTGGAGTGAAAACAAAGGGCGGTACACATTTGGAATAAGAATGCAATGATTATAATTAATAACAATTATTAATTATAACAACTTTTGACATGGCAAATCCTAAATACCTTTAAAATCAAGGCAACATGTTTCACAGAGGATTGTACCATTTGGGAGAATACACAACTTCTATTCAAATACTATTTTGTAAATAAATAACATTTTTGGGGTACATAATTTATTCTCAATCATCCCTGCAAGAATGTCTCTAGCCTATAGCAGTGCATAAGCACAGAGGCAAGGATGCTTAATGTGACCTTTATGCTACTAACAACAAGGCTGCTACTCAATAAGCCTAAAATTCTACAACTGATTCCTAATCTAATGCTAAAGAAAAATAGCCAACAAGGACTTCTGTTGGCTAACTAAATATTTCTGAGCCACCGCCTTCCATCTTTGATGCAGGTAAGTGTACATACAGAGACCTATAGTGTCGAAAGTCAAAACCACAAAAACAGCAGCCTACATATTTGGGTGCTCAGGATTCATGGCATGTTATTTCAGCTGTGACTCCCACACTTTCTCAAACCACAGAGTGTCCAGAGCAGCCAGCTCGCCTGACGTCCTACTACGTACCTCAACCTCACCACAATATGGAGAAAACACAGTAGCCACACACAGTAGCAAACACTCCATATTTGCTGCAGATCTATTGTGCCCTTAGTGTCTGAGCCTTTTTCAGAGATTTTATTTAGATATGTTTGATGAAGAAATTTCTTTGAGAACCAAACCAAAAACTCTTCATCAGACATTTTGAGTACTTCGATTGACTTCCAAAAGTTTTATTTTATTTTTATTTTTTTCAAAATAAGGCCCGAATGTGTTAAAATAGCAACTGACCAACAACACCTCTGTATATCTGTATTTGAAAGTAATCTTTTATTTTTCTATGACATCCAAGATCCAGATGACAAATGTGAAGGAAACCTCGAGGCCTGAATGTGTAAAACCGAAAGAAAATAGGGTGAAATAAAATCACCAAAATCCTGTCCATTTGGGGGTGATACAGGCATGAATGGGTTACACTTATGCTAGTTCTCAATTTGTTCTTATGATTGAGATGATTTTTTCCGGAGCGTGATAGCAGATTTTTAGCATGTGACTCGCAGCACCTGTATCAAGTACTGATCATTCATGATATACCAACCACACTTTCTAAAACCCTGCTGCTGCCTCTACTGACCCTAAATCTTTAATCATTCCGCTTTTTGGCGTTATTTTTCAGTCTGACATTTTCCACAAATGAAATAAAGATGCTGTGTGGCTGATGATTGAGGAGTCGGAGAATATCCCAGGACAGGAAAGAAGTGGAATTCAACCCCCTACACCCCCCCCCCCCCCCCCCCCCACCACACACACACCTCGTGCCCCCCCCCCCCCCTCTCTAGGGCTCCTATCCTCCTTATCTGAGTCTAGCCTTTATGCCTCCTCCCCCAGGATAATGACTATCCCAGACAAACAACATCCCCCTTATTCATTCAAGGCTTCTCTCAAAGTCCCGAATGCCACAGTGAAAAACATGTCAATTTCAATAACCAACATGGAGTCTTAAACACATTCACGCCAGTTGCAGGCAAAATCATCCTTATTTTGCATATATCTTTGTGACCAGAGAAATTTGTAGAAAATATCTGGAGGAATGTAGATCAGAAACTAACCCACAAATCCCCTTCAAATATCATTTGACTTCATGAAATAGTCTAAAGTTACTTTAATAAGTAATTCTCAGGTCAGTACAACATTTGCCAAGGACACAATAGCATGTGTTCAAATCAAAGAGGTGGTCCACAAGAAATGGTGTTCACAATAGGAAGATGTCATATCTCAGATGTTGTCCACAAAAAATTGAGTTCACAATAGGTGTTCATATCTCACACGTTGTCTATTGGAACAGGTGTTAACAATAGGATGTGTTCAAAATTCAGAGGTGGTCCACCAGAAATGGTGTTCACAATAAGATGTGTTCATATCTCATAGGTTGTCCTCAGTAACATGAAGAGTTGATATCTCAGAATTTGCCCACGGGAAATTGTGTTCACAATGATAAGTGGTCAAATGATCAAATTGACCATATTTGGAGTTATCAAAATACAGAGAAAACAACCAGAGCTCTTGAAGCTAAATTGTGTAGAAGGTGAGAAGCTAAGCATTTGAGTGCTGAGTGCAGGTGCTGTAGTAACCCTTATACATAAACCTGGGGAAAAAGGAATTCTTTGGATTATCCAGGGACAATCCCAGGATTTTCCAAGAAAATTAGGAAAATAAACCCTCCATCTCCGCTGCCACCTAAAAAGGCCTGAAAAATTTCATTGCCCTTAGAGAAAAGCAAATTCATGAATGTTACTGTAGGTAATTTAACTGTGCACACATTTACTGATAAGTCTAATTATGAGCCAGTTGATTGACCTGGGTCTAATTTCTAAAAATCTGTTCTTTATTTTGCTGTATTGTAACATTCTGCATAATTTGGTGAAACAAAACTGATGCTAAAATCATGTCACATAGTGTTTAATGGAGAAATCTTGATCAAGATCAAAACAACTTTTCAATATATTTTTGCCAAATTGGGCCTTATTCTCGAACCATTTTTGATGCAAATCCCGGCATACGGAGGATCAGAGTTTTTCAAGATTTCCTACTAGTCATGAACAGGACGAGTAGAGAATTGGGTCACACCCTAACCAAAACTGAAACCCGTTTCAGAGAGAATGCAGAATATCAGGTAGAAATCCAATTCACCTTCAACCTATACTTATCAAAAATAAATAAAAGGTGCATTAAGTCTTAACACACTATCTTAAATATAATAAGTGAATATACTTGAAAAAGACTACAAGAAACATATACTATTCATGAGGAGAAGAACAAGACTGTATGTGATCCAAAGATAAGCTCTGAACAATACATGTATGTATATATGCATATCTGAAGTATACCAGACAACCCCAAACCTATTTGGGAGAAGGGGGGGTTCATTGGCAGATCATCAACTTGCCGAGTCTCATCTCTGCACAAGGTCTGCAATGCGAGTCCCATTTGAGGATTGTGAGAAAGGTGCAAGTGACTTGGTGGCTTGAAGTTAATTGCTTAGTTGTTGAATTACGAAAGGATATTCCTCAACATTTGTTTGTTAAAAATATCTATAAGTAGATTTGGCAAATCAGGTGAATACGGTTTGGTGTGATGCTGAAATTAAAGAGGATTCTTTTTCTTAGGTAGGTACATAGGGTAGGTCTGGTACACTATAGGTAAGCTGTGAAAAGTAAGACTGCACCAATCAAAACAAAACACCTTAGCTACAACGAAAAAAAAAGATTGAAAAGATATCAGAAATCATGCGACGGAAATCTAATAAGCGGTGTAAGAGTCGAAGGCAGATGTAGTGCCGCCCCTAGTGGCAACCCCTGGTGGCGCCCCCTGGTGGTGACCCCTAGTGGCAACCCCGTGAGACACACAGAGAAACTCACTCGTGTTCCTGAACAAGTCTCTGGATGACCATGTGGGAATTACGGCCAAATCTGCAAGTCAAAACACGCAGGACGTTCATCAGGAAAACAGGGCGAACAACAACAACAACAACAGGAAATGACACACAGACAGACAAGCAAAGCCAAACTTGGGTAGTTTTTTTTCTGAACACACAGAAATGAAGCCTCTTTGCAATTCAATCTGAGGAACAAAATTCTTTAACCCATCCACACATGTAACATCCAAAAATAGGTAGGCAGAATATGTGCAAACAAACAAATAAACATGTTGGTTGCCATGAAAACAGAACATTATATATTCAAATCAAATAAACCCTTATTTCTCTTTTTATTCTTGATATAACATGGCCTATGTAAGTTAATACTGAGGAAAGATGACACTTTTCTTCAACACACTGATTTATATTTAACCCATTAACACTCAGAGCGGCCAAAACAAGCCTAACTATTTTAGAAATATTCAACTTACAAAAGCATTTCTGAAAGAACATTTGAAGGAGAAATGGTGATCAGTAGCTTAACAACAACTCTCCTTCAAATATTTTGTGAGTTTTCACTTTATTCCTAAGTTATGTTTAAAAGTATAAGAGTAGCAGACGATACTTTCTATAGTACCTCCGTGTGTAAATGGGTTAATGCCCTGATGTCTAGATAGAAGACAAATGTGAAACATAATGGTTGATTTGAGCTATTCATAACTGTGGGTAATAGGCAGATTATGTAGAAATGGCAGCTAAATCCTCTCATTCTGGGAGGCTCAGCAGAACAGGGCAGTAATAGCATGCATTAACCCATGCATTCTCACAGCAACCAAAAGCAGCCTGACAATGTTGGTGAAATCTTTCTGGATTTGAAGGAGAAATGTTAATCTGAACACCACCCATAAACCTTATTCAAATACTCAGTTAACTAATTCGGAATTCACAAGTTATTGTCAAAATTATCATAGATCCAGAAGACAATTGCTCAAGGAATTCTGAAGCATTAATAGGTTAATAGGTCTGTGAGGCATCAAAACATATTTTACAGTTAAATCACAAGAATTTTATAGGGATGAAAAGCCAATTCATGACTGAAATGCTTAAGAGTGTTTGGTGACGGTTTGCCAGCAAAAAGGCTTGAAAAGAAAATGAAACATCTGATAAAAGATGTTAATCAGAACTTATTCTAAAAATTTCCTTACAATATTTTCCTAATGTGGCTTTAATACCAGGGTTTTCTCTAAAAGCATCAAACCATTAAGTAGGTATGTTTCAACTTAGGTGGTGTTTCATCATTTATCAGTATAGTATTATAGGAAACAGGTGAAAATTATTGAGGGAAAATCTGGGCATGAAGTTAAAGGTCCAAAGGTTAACTGAGCGTAATCTGACATCAGTGGAAGCGCATTGCCTAACCCCGACAATGCAAAAATGCTGCCAAGTCACAACTATTTTCAGCCCTTCGCTTCAGGAATAAAAAGCAATTTATCAATATCCAACGCACGATGGATGTCTGATCATTCACGCTAATTCTGGAAAGTCCTTCTATTTATAGAAAAAAGGGTTATCATATTAATGAACCACAATGCCCTGTCTCAAATTTTTCAGCAGTTGCCATGGCAACCAATCAGGAAGTGGTGATGGAGGAAGCGCGATTGTAAGGTTGAATGCGCTAATCTCTCAGGTCAGTGCAGTGTTATAGATTACCACATTCCAAAAAGATGGAAAAACAAAGCGCCCTCTGTGGCCAAATCACTAACTAACGAGTGCCAGCCGCCCCAAAAAGAAGACAACTCAAAAATGGTAATTTTCTAGAGGAGACTCCACAGAAAATACCTTCAAAAGCAGGATGCCATAGAAAAAATATAACAAAACTGAAAACACCATCAAAAGGCGAAGATATTTAAGAGGTTAGAATCAAAAACCGAGTGGGAGATTTGGGATAAAATTCACCACTGACCTAAAGCTTGTAAGAAAATATATACCAAGAAATGATATAAGTACATGTATGTGTGTGCTTGACATCCCATTACATATATATATATATATATATATATATATATATATATATATATATATATATATATATATATATATATATATATATTTATATGGAATGTGATTTGTATAAAAAGAGTACATGTCAATGTGATTTTTAACTATGCTTCTTGAAGAGAAGTTTACGAAACCAATACTTTATAAACAATAATTATTATATTGGTAAATGAGGTTTCATGCTGAAGTGTGAAGTTGGAATAAATACATTTGACGCCATATATTAGAATGTCAAGGCTGATACATCTCTGAGATAGTGCAAGAAACCTTAGCCATGAGCCAAAAAAACAAGAGATCATCCCAGTAAAACTGGAGCAAATTAACCCACATATCACTCATTCCACTATTTGTATATGCACAAAATAATTTGGTAAACAGAGCTAGGTTTTCCCTGCAGCTGAACTGAGAGGTTGCAATTCAGTGGTCTATTAACCCAAAGATGCCAGAGTCCTCCTTGATTCTTTTAATACTTATATGTGGAGCAAAGCATAAAGGTACAGAATAAATGAGGAAGAGGCATTTCTTGGAAGTTCATATTTCTACTTTAAAAATATTTCCACACGATCCTTGCATTAGGATGAAAACATAAAACATAGTCAGGCAATCTGGATGCTATAGGCATAAATTAATCAACCCATTCATGCCTGTTGTGCTAAGAAAGGGTCTAAAAAAATGATAAAATAATTATCTTTTGCCCAAAAAATGTCATCATTGTATGTATATTTATTGACTATGATTTTCATCATAAAAGGTGGATATATCTTTGTGAACAAAGAATTTTTCTTAAAATATTTGAGGAAGGAATCTTATAAGAACACAATCTACAATACTCCTTCAAATATCTTTGTTAACTAATTCTTATTTTCATTTTGTTTTCTCCATGGCAACTCTAAGAGGGGCTGAAGTTAGGGAGGTGAGAATGTTAGTAAAACATTGCTGAGTGGAGGGTAGAACTAGGTAACCCTGGATCTATCAACAACATCATTATGTTGATCCTGAACATGTATATTTGGTTTATTTTTGGCGTGTTTGAATCAAGAAACATCCTGGTCCTTAAGCACAAGCCAGATCACCTTACCGTAGCGCAAGTTGCCTGCTAAGTTTTACCATGAACAAAAAACAAACATTCTGGCTATCAAAGAGTACATTTTTTTTGTCTAATGGGCTTAAATTTGGATTCCACCCAATTATAATTGTCGTCTGGATGTTTGAAACTTTTGATAATAACTTAGAAATTAAAAATCATTTTATAAAATGATTAAAGGAGAGCTGATGGAAATCTTATGATCAACATTTCTCCTTTTAATTTCTTTCAAATTCAATTCAAAATTAAAAATATCCCATTGCTTTTTTGATGGTTAAGCATCGATATGACTTTCAAAAATATATACATTGAAACACTACAAAGAAAGTTGGAAACTTTCAATCTTATTGCCAATCAGTGAGAAAATTTCACATAGCTTCTGAAATTGCAATCGGGGAAGCTATTGGGGACTTTGTCAATGAGATGAGATGCCCTTGACTATCAGGGGATACCCTGATAGCCGGGTAGTCCATCACACACTCAATTGCTTGCGGTTTCTCACAACTACCAAACGTAACTGGATAAAAATCAACCCAAGAAGATCAACATATTTGTCATTGGCTACTAGAGTAGCACCTCGCATTATAAACACGATAGTCACAATTCATCAAAAGTTGACATGTTGCCATAAGTGTCAAAAATCAAAATCTCCCCTCTGCGGGTCTCTTATCGTGGCTGGGTTAGTAGGAGTTGATAATCTGAGGACTTACTGGTTACTCTCACTATCTTCCCTTATCGCGCCTGTTCGACTCTTGTGGGAATCCTTGTGTGCAGCATCTTCTGAAATCAAACATAGCCAATCATCAGTGGAGTGATTTTGGATGTGTATGTGTTCATGTGAGTGTGTGTGTAATATATATATATATAATTATATATATATAATTATATATATATATATATATATATATATATATATATATATATATATATATATATATATATATATATATATATATATATATATATACATAATCATACAAAAAGGAATATGCAAAATTTACCCTTTATGGCTCTTCAAAGATTTTCAGAGTTGAAACGAATAAACGCTTCTCTTCATTATTTTGACAATCTTCAAGTTCTTCCTCACACATGACCCACAACAAAGGCTCTGAAGGTGCAAAATGTAAAAGAAACTAGTTTTGTAGATTAAGAATCATCCATATCAAAGCCTACCTCTTGTAGATTGATTGAATTAGAGGTGTAGAAATTGACCTAGTTAGATTATAATTGCCGGGCCAATTTCTGCAACTGCATATTCTATCAATATTACATCCCCCCTTTTTTTTATATGTTGACCTTGTGAGATTATCGTTGGCATCCCAATTTGGAGCACTCATAACTAAATCATAACCTCCCCCTCCCCCGTTAACCCCTGCAATGCTGAGGCTACTTTGGTCCAAAGCAAAAAGACGCAAACTTTTTGAAAACCATCTAAACCCTGTCATATTGGTATTCATTGGATAGCTCTCTCTGAATACTCTTAGATGAGTACCCATATGGCAGGGTTTCGGTCATTTTCAAGTTTTTTTGCATCATTTTGTATTGGCAAAATAAGCCACCAGTAGTATAAGGGTAACAGTCCACTTACTGTTTTCTTTGTCCTCATCTTTTGAGGTGGAGTGAATGAGTGGTGTGGAAATTGACCTTGTGAGATTATCGTTGCCATGCCCATGGGGGACCATTAGTTTGCCGCCACCGCCACCAGGGGGAGACGGGTCCACGCTACCCGGAATACGTTGCTGCTGCTGCTGCTCCGACGCCTCTGTTTGGCTGATGAAGTTCTGGCCCACGCCAGTATCCCCGCCATCCACAGTCTGAAAAACAAAAGCACAAGAATTAACGAAAAGCTTCAAATGTAGTGCTCAATTTTTTGTTTGTTTGCAGGGAGCCCAATTGCATCTTTGTAAGTTTCATCAATGTGTTGTGTATATAAACAGTACATCTTTGGACTACCTGTGGAAATTTGCGGGTGCTGCAGGAGAGTTCAAGAGAGCCCTGGGCTCCCGGCCAAAGCTAATTTTGTACCCTGAAATGTGTTCAAAATAGCAGTTCACATATATAGGGTTTTCTACAATTGATAAAGAATAAAATGAGATCATGGAAGCTGCATTTACAATATGAGGTTTTGGATTTTACTATACTTGAACTATTGTGAAACCATTAATCAGGCTGTCGTGAGTCAAAGAAATCAAGGTTTGTACATGTAACCTATTCATGCCTGTAGCGCCTAAAACAGCCTGGCTTTATTGATTATATCTCTCCAACAAAATCAACTTTCAGAAAAATAATCAAAAGAAAAATGTTGGTCAAAATCCAAAACAAAACTCTCCTTAAATATTTTGTGAATCAAAGATTCGTTTCAAAGTTATTTTCAGATGGCTCTAGTATAAGAGATCTCCAGGCATTAAAGGGCTCATACATAAACTATCAGGGTAGGAACACCTTGTTCTGAAAATTTGGCAGGAAATGACCAACCATCCACAATCACCATCTCAAAGATCCCCTACTCTAAGACCCTGTCTCTGTCCTCTTACGTGACCCCAGGAATTGGCAGGAAACCAGAAAGTCAAAATAAAGGTCTGCATAAAAATTACATCCTTTGGTAATAAGAAAACCTACCTGACTTAACTCATGTACCCTACAGGCAGAACAAACTCCTTACACAATAAACACTATAGAACTGCTGTAAGTCATAGCATGACATTCACTCCCTGAGCACAATAAACCAATGCATTTGCCCCATGTTGTGTGGCTGTCCAAGTGTTAGTGTTAAGATGACATTCACACCACCCACGAATGTCACAGCACTGTGGTCAGCTCTCAGGGCTATTTCTGACCAATCACCTCCATCCTTCATCTGCCTCTGACGGTTACCATGGTGAGGGGCACTCAAAATGGTACATACACCCATCAGACACACACTGAATTGGATACATCTTCAGGTGGCTTATGAGGTGAATATGTGAATATAAGGTCATTTTGAGATTTTTACATATGCTAAAGCCTAAACCCTTTTCCTCAGAGTCAGACCAACTTTAACTGTTTAGGCCATCACTGAGCAGAGAAAGACAAAGACTATCATAGAACCTTCAATAGGCCTGCACACAGGTAGGAAAGCTCTTCTCTCCATATTATATTTCATCTAAGGATACATATCATATATATATGACTTACACCTAGATAACAGAATATGGCCCACTGTTGGCCGTTTAGTCCACACAATTGTCACACAAGGGGGGTTGTATTGGTAGTAACATATTTCTGACTACCCTAACTAGCATACCGCAGTGCCATCTATCCACAATGGATGATATTTAAAAATGACCTGGGAGGCAGGCTAGTCTCTCACCACTCTAGCATACTGCAGTGCCATCTATTCACAAGGGATGACATCTAAATATGGCCTGAGAGGCAGGTTAAACTTTAACTGGTCTTTAACAGACAGTCATCCCGCTTTAATCCAGGCAGCTCCCAGACAAGCCCCTCCCCCACCGTGGTCCAAGAGGCAGAAATAAATGTCAATCTACTTAGCTAATGGAGGACCCCCTTCCTCCACTGGAGCTGCTTTTCTCCCTTCATGACATCAAAACACTTTAATGAGCAGCTACCCAAGGTGCTCACCTAGATACCTTACCTGTCCCCTATGACAAGGTTGCACAAAATCTATGACATAAAACTGCACTGCAAAATATCTACTTGCCCTAATAATAATAATAATAATAATAATAATAATAATAATAATTGATATTTGATATAGCGCCCTTTCCACCTATAATGTGTGTGGGCTTGTATCAATGAATAATAACAATACTAGGCTTTCATACTATTATAGGCTGAGCCTTCTTTATTAAGCAAGTGCAAGAGATAGACTACTGACATAGAATAGTCAATGTATTGTAAGACTATTGCACTTGTATTATGCTCAAGTTTATTGCAGTACAGGGCAAGTAAGGCTACATTATCACATTTTCATTTAAAAAGATTCTTAAAACAAACTGGCTGTTTTAGGGGAGGTCTCAGTGAGTGATGAACTTGTTCAAAACATGAGGCATCTTGTCTTGTCTGAAAACCAGGGCATCAGTAAGCAGGAATAAATTGAATAGATTAACACAATTCTGCACATTTCATCACTGCATAACTTTTTTCCCCCATCAGAAAATGCTCTAAGTCCGCTGCCGCACGAGCATGCAACGATCGACCATCAAAAAACGATTCCCTCGGAGAGGCCAGTCCAACCATGATGAAATCAGACTCTTGATTTCAAACACATTACATACCATCAAGGAACAGACCCGCAATGAAATGAGCATCTTGGCACAGAGCCAGAAAGTTTGGTGTTTTAAGCATGTTTCGACAAGCATGTTGCCGTTGTTAATAAGACGCACATTTTCCACCTGTCTTTTCTCTTCTCCCTTACAGGAGAGTTCTTGTGAGAAATTCCAAACAAATTTAATTCTCCTGCATTTCTAAAATGTAAGGTAGTTTAATGTTTTCAGAGTTCTCTTTCATCCAGTTCATTATCTATCAGATATTTTGAATTATCTTGAAATATAGTTTCCTAGAGCATTCACAACTGGCAAGTCAAGAGTTTGCCTCATCATTTTGGCAGAAACGGACAAAAAACTCCAGCATCTCTAAATATGGCAGAAAAAGTGACAATAAAAAAACTCCAGCTTCCCATCAGAGTGCACGCATGTTTATCGGGATCAGCTGATGCTGCAATGCATGCTGGGACGGCCCACTTCCTGAACAGCTGCAGCCAAAAATCAACTCTGCCAGAGGTCACGGGGTCAGATCCGCACACCTTGCTCTCTTTAGGGTTTGTTTACGCGCTAGGCTCAGCATGTGCACGCTGCTCCAAAACTCAATTTAAAGGCGAGATAAAAATGTTCTCAGTTTCAGGGTAGATCATAGGAGTTCGGCCAAATATTTACACTGGTCAAAGAAGAGACTTGACGAACTGCACTGTGGCACAATCATCACCACTCCTTACAACATCCTAGCAAAGATACAATTAGCCTAGCTACAAGGTTCTGTTATGATTTTACTTCATTATATATAAAAGCCTGCACCTATACTAGATAGGGACTTGTGGCCTACTGTTGGCCATTTAGTTCACACAATTGCCACACTAGGGAGATTACTTTCCAACTGAACTCCTAGTATACCGCAGTGCCATCTATCCACAATGGAAGGCATTTAAATATGGCCTGGGAGGTAGGCTAAGATACAATAGGCTTATAATCTGAAACATGGATGGTGAACTCTGACCCATTGCAGTACAGACTACATAGCAAATTCACCCCTGTCTGTGACTGAGTTGAAACAAGGCATGAAATAAAAGTAGCACAAATATATTTGAATGAAAGGCCCTCATTATAGTTCTGCAGACATCAGTTTCTCTGAATGGGTTCTTTATGTTACAGTGCGAAGGAATTATTCCCACACTTGTAGCAGTTGCGTTGGTCAAGTGGTTAGCACGCTTGCCTTCGGCGCAGACAACCCGGGTTCGATTCCCGGTGCGGGCGCAGAAAAAGGAAATTTATTTCCTTGCTGCTTTCCAGTGCTTCGGAGGGCACTGTAAGCCGTCGGTCCAGTCGGCCAAGAGCCTCAGTAGCTCGTGTTTCTTGTAATTGATATACCGACTTAAAATAAAGATTACATTTACATTTACATTTTACTTAATAAGGCTGAGTTAGGTATGATGCCACCACCACTTTATATAGTGGGTGCTAAGTAGGTTTGGTGTCTCTTTCAAACTTTAGATGGCAGCAATGTTTTCAGGGATTGTGGTTTGAAACTCAAACACAGCTCAAGTGAGTCCCCCTTGAGGATTAATAGAGAACTGAACTTGGACCGAAATCAACTCTGGGTAGGTCAGTGAGACTCAGGATAGAGCATTATAACACAGACCCATAGCAGGTCTAGTGCAAAGTTATAGGCTAAGTGGGTTCACTTATAGAATTCAGAGTACCTCAAGGACCTACTATTTGTGTCAGGTTTTAAGAGGAACCTCAAAACATGTCTCTTTCAGACTGCCTTTGTATAGTGACTTAACCCATTAATACTTTAAATGTTCCTCCAGAAATTGTCGTCTGGATCTAAGACACTTTTGAATTGAGGATAATTTTACTGAATATTTGAAGGAAAGTTGTTGGTAATGTTCTGATCAGCATTTCTCCTTCAAATATTTTGCCAATCATGCTTTAAGAAGAAAGATTTCATCAAAATTGTAAGGCTGGTTTTGGCCGCAGTGAGCATTAATGGGTGAAATTGTAAGAAAACTACAGGGTGATAACAATCACAGCGAGAATTCCTCCACAGCTTCTCGAGTGCTTTTCTTGTTTATCTATAATGGAATTAGCCCTTTATGAATGACAATTTTCGTCTAATATATATTATGCAATGGATGCTGCAATGTCAAGTCAATGACCTGGATCATGTCCCAGTAAACCTTTGGCCTAGCTTACTACTAGAACCTCCAGTGTAGAGGAAAAAAAGCCTCTTCATCCCATCACAGCATAGAAGTTAGTGGGGTTCCTGGAAAGTTTATGTTGAAAGGAAGCAGCCGTCCTCGTCGCCATTTTTTTTATCCTCACTGCCATGTTTCAATCTTGAAAAGTGTTCTCTACTTAATGTTAGAAGCCAGCTCTAGCTCTTTAGAGAGATTCCAGTGTGTAGTTGAATTGTAAAAAAATAATAAAATATAGTAATAGTAATAATCTTTATTTCATGAGGGTAACAATAGTAAAATACAGGATTTGATTTTCGCTGTGGCCCTCAGATTTAAGGATTATACCTTTCATGTTTCAGGCCACAGTTGAAAATTGTTCTTCAAGGTATAGTATCTTGAATGAGACAGATGGTGCCATAAGGAATTCCATGTTACGATGCCTTGGAATATGAAGAAGGAAATGAAAATATTGAATTGTGATTGGATTTGAATATGAAATTATAGAACTGATTGGGTGAGAGCTGATCTACTTCCAAAGCAAACCAAACCAGAGCAGGTTGACGAACTCCGAACCAGAAACCACTGAGATACGCCTATGACTAACACATATCATAAATCATATATACCAATTAAGTCAGGACTTGGGTAGAATTTACAGAAATCATTACTCATCAAAACTCTGAAGAAGCTGAATGTCAATATTATTTAATACTGCAAATGATGTGGGAATCATCTTGTAACTTGAAAGGTTTCGGACACTGAATCCCATTCTGATGAGTATTACTATATTAGACAGACCCCATATGTCCCCAGGATGTGAGATATCCATGTGGGTGTCTCATAACTAACCTCACTGTCTCAACAGCTACTCAAAGCCTTTACTGTGCTATGCCCCCTATAGCATATATAAAGCAATGCTCAAGCTATCTCCAAGTGAGCTTGGTGGACTACCAAATATTTTTTAGACTTTTCCTTAATAATAGAAAAATGATAAACTAAAGTTATCTACGATCATTGATTGATTTTTATCAACTGATAATAGATTATACAATCCTTAGCTATTACTATTCCATAAGGTAGGGCTTACTTCCCACCGTTCACCCCTCATTTACCTATGTATGTCAAAAATAAGACACACTGAACAGGTATTGTTCAAATCAATAAGGCTGTTGCTTATTCCATGGCTTGGAAAATACCAAGGAATCCCCCTATACTCTTACTAACTGTACATAGCCTTGCTTTGAATGCACAGGTATATATAATACTAGGGAAATACAAAGAAAACCCTTACTAGTCATAGGTTTGAGTACCCTTGAATACCTAAAATAATGCCAGAAAAATACCCCAAAAGAACCCTTACCCCTTACCAGCTGTAGCTGAGATTTATACCCAAGAATAACTTGAATGGTGCATGACAATATAAACAGGGTTTCCAAGGAATTCCCAGCATCTTTTTGCAAAGGCAATCTCAGTTTCTTTAAAGCTCCATTCAAACTAAGTGTTTAATTTCACATACCATTATGCAGTTTATTTTTTCATTATTCAAAATAAAATTTTATTTGACTTTTAAAATGCTTGAACTTTAGTTAATTTGATTCAATCTAATCTATTGTAACATTAACCACCCAGTCAGAAGCGACATTTAGTTGTTTGCTTTGATCTTGAAAAACTCCTTTAGAAAGAACACAGAATGGTGATAGAAATATAACCTAGATATCACTAAGAATACCACCCACACTTGGCAACTTTCATTGAAATGCACACGGCTATCGCTTTCATCTTTTTCATTATACAACGATAGATGGATGCTGCTTTGTTGAAGAACAGCTATTATGCCTCTGAGTCTAATCAGACAAGTCATGTTCTGTTGCTAATAGGACTCTAACCAATTAATTGCAAAACTCGATGCGCGCTTTTGATATTTTTCCAATTAGGAGTAATTTCCCTTTTTCATTTATGATGCTCCATGTTTGAAGATGAGTTCAACCATTGTGTTCTAATGTTGCCTCGTTAACCAATAAATGATTAAGCATTATTGAAGAAAGATATCCTAGAGATAGGCTAGATGTGTTGCTACTCCCCTTTATCTGACTCTAGGATTCAAAGTATGGCATATTAGACATATAGCGAAGTTTCTAGTGTCAAAAAAAAATGCAAGTTCATATTTTTGTTCTCTAACAATCTTAGCCTGGGTGGCGAATCTCAATGCACTTATTGGGCTAACTTTATTTCTGATCCCTTACCAGACTCTAAGGGTCAATGTATTATTCTGAGTGCATGTACGACATGCAGAATGATGCTGTTTTCTTGCGTCACAACAAACCGCACATCAAAGAAGCTCCCACGTCTTGTCATAGAGGAGAGAGCTTCGGAGGTCCTTTTGATCTTATCTGGTTACCGTGGAAACAGACAACATCTCTCAGGATTCCTCTTTTTTATCATAGTTCCATTGTGTTCAGAGTTGTGACTGAGTTAACCCCAAAACATCTGGATGCTGTACATTATCTGACACTCGAGGAAATTATCTTGATAAGAAAGAAATATTTGAAGAAATCTATATTGAACTTTGCAAAAAGCCTTCGTAAGCTGCCAAGGTCAGAAAGACATCAAATTGCTAGATCTTAAGATCTCTCTCTCTCTCTCTCTCTCTCTCTCTCTCTCTCTCTCTCTCTCTCTCTCTCTCTCTCTCTCTCTCTCTCTCTCTCTCCCTCCCTCTGTCTCTCTCACTAAATTGTAAAGGGAGTGGACTTAACTGGAACAATGTAAGCAACTCATGGGAAGCTTTTTTACCTCATGATGAAAAAGTGAAGCTAAACATTATCTAACAACACACATGAAGCCAAACGGAAACAGGCAACTCCTAGTAACAAACTTTTACAATAAACGCAGAAAAAATGAATATGTTTTTCTGTGTTTATCAAATAGAGTACTACATACTCCTCCTTTTATATAGCCTTTGGGCTTATTTTAACCAACAATACAAGCTTTGTTGTTCATTCACACAAGAAAGGCTTAACCAATTCATGCCTGGAAATCTCTTTGATATGGGTTGCCTGTATCTGTAACACTTTGATTCATAGATGGCAAAAATATTTGAAGGGGAGTTGTTAGTTGGTTTCTAATGAATATTTCTCCTTCAAATATTTCCTGAAAATCACTGATGTTTGAGAGGTACGATCAAAAGAGTCAGTCACTTGTGGGTGCTGCAGTCATAAACAGGTTGAACGACACATGATTGATTATCAGATTGAAGGAGATGAAAAAGTCAAAATGTGACTAGCGTTTACAATTGTTTAAGTTTCGCTCCATTCCGGATCCAAATAGTGAAAAGTGTGTGTGTGTGTGTGTGTGTGTGTGTGTGTGTGTGTGTGTGTTTGTACATATACACACCAATTACTAATACCACTGACAGAGCACCCTCCATGAAATCACCCTTAATGATCATGATACCCTAATACCCTATTTACATACTGATACTAAGCTATGGGTGATACCAAAGGTTCATGATAGTACTTAATAAACCTTTGGTGATACCAAAATATACCCTGTCCTGGTACCCCCTTGAGAGACTATCAATATTATCCTGCCACCCCAACCGAACCCTGATAGCCTATCAGTAAAGCCAAGGGCTGATACCCTGACCTGGTACCATGCCTAAGGGACCCTGCCACCCCAACCCTGATACCCTATCAGTAGAGCTATCCTGACCTGGTACCCTACCCAAGGGACCCTTAATGATGCCCTGCCACCCCATACCCTGATACCCTACCCTATCAGGTATTACCTCATACCCAATGATGAGATGATGGCAGAAGTGTGCCCTCATTACAGACCTATCATATCATCCGAGTGTTTCTCTTGGAGAAACACTGATATTTCTTAGTTAAATATCTATCAAAATAGGCTTTTCATCTGAAAGTCTGCATAATTATGATGATGATGATAATGATGATGATAATGATAATGATTATAATGATAATAATTATAATGATGATAATAATAAAAATAATAATAATAATAATAATAATAATAATAATAATAATAATAATAATAATAATAATAATAATAATACCGTATTCACCTGATTAAGCGCACGGTGCGGGTGCAAGTTGGGAAATTTTTCTGAAGTAGGGGTGTTGGCGATCTTCCGTTTTACAGCACCCCTCAATGATTGCCGGTCGGAGCGTAATGGCCGTTATTGCACCTTTGCGCTCTCGCTGTTCAATTTGCTTAGACGTTCGCAGCTTGTCAAAAGATCATTGATTGGTCAAAAGTACGATAATGCAGCGAATATGAACAGTGAGAGCGCGAAGGAACTGCGGAAATGGCGGAATTCAGCGCTGATTTGCAGACTAGGCAAGAGGAAAGGTATGTGACTTGGCGTTTCTTACTTCTGGGTGGAAGTTTTACGAGTTTTTTTATGACAATTGCGCTAGCCATTCCCCCTTTAACCATCAAAATTGGGGTGTGCTTATTTAAGACAGTGCGCTTATTCAGGCCAATACGGTAATAATAATAATAATAATAATGATAACAATAATAATAAAATAATAGTAATAGTAATTTCGATGCTGGGACTCCTTTGAAAACCATCTAAACCCTGTCATGTTGGTATTCATTTAATAGCTCTGGCCTAGTAATCTAGTAAGATGAGTGCCCATGTGCCAGGGTTTCAGTCATTTTGCATCATTTTGTATTGGCCAAGTTAGCCACCAGCATTGTGTGGGTTAATGGGTGAAAACTACAACCTGACCCCAAGTCCCTGGCAATTTTCTCACATGCCCTGGCTGAGATTCAAACCCGGGTCATAAAGTGAGTAAAGGTGAGAAAGGGTTAATCATCCCATGAGCGGCAGAGTTCTTAAAAATTTGAAAATCTTGAAAATGTCTGTTTGCTATGAAACTTTAAAATAAATCCATGAATGGCAAACTATATGAAGGAGTATTATTGGGCAGATTTTTATTTATAATTCTAATTCTAATTCTATGTTTTTGTCAGAAAGATTTATTCCTCATAGTCAGGCAGCTCTTGGCTATTTTACGGTTAAGTTGGTTAACCCATAGAAGTCTGTAGCAGCCAAAACTAACTGCCCGACATTTCGAGCAATATTTTTTTAAAGGAAGCATCTATTGAAAAATAATTCAAGAAGACTTATAAATTGATATCAAATCAACAACTTTCAATCAAATATTTTGTAAATTTATGTTTTGTTTCAGAATTATTTTCAAAAGTATCATAGATCCAGACGACCTTTGGCAAGGAGTGGGTCAATGCACTGGATCTGTGCCAGGCCTTGGCGACCAGAGCAGGAAACGATCAGAAGAACCTGTTCTCGGACAATGCCTCAAGATTAACTGCTACTCGCTACTACCAACCTTGGGAAGACGGAAACAGGAAGTTCACCAAAGTGCCAAAACTTTCATCTATGACTGTAAAATATCCAAGAGCTTCTCCAGAGCTGGTAAAGACCTGCTGGTGCCTCCAAACTGATACAAACTGTTACAACCCTACACCTTCCAGAACCCATTCATTCGCTGCATGTGGTTCACTGATGGTTTTTACATTATCCATGTTCAGGCAATGTACTGTAAGGACAGGGGGCCCTGTCCCATGGGGGATGACCCGGAATCTGGGAGATTAAAAATAAATATTATCTTTTATCAACAAGGCTGAAACCCAACCCTGGTGTGAGTGAGTCAGCCGGCTAACGGCTGGGGTGCTGCCTGCCCTACCCGTACCCAGACTGGGGTGCTGCTAGCCTAGATTTCTAGGCTGTCATATGTATTTTCTGTTGTTTTTTTCTGCTACCTAGCACCAAATATTCTAGGTGGCCATAGTGCTCCATTTAGTTTACACTTATCTCACCAGGATTCAGTTTGATTATGACCTAAAACCTCTAGAGATAGGAGGAGAAAGTGGCGCCATCTATCTACATACCTGGTGCTACACCACACTGCTTGGTCAGCGCAGAAGGGAATGTCAACTTTTTAGGGACTAGGAACCTAGTCTAGGGTGCTGCCTGGCCTACCGATACCCAGACTGGGGTGCTGCCTGCCCTACCGGTACCCAGACTTGGCACAGAGACTCGGCCCCCAGTCTGTACCCTTAATGTATCCATTATGACATCCATGACACCAAAGGCAGATGACATGAACCTTTGATGACACCCTAAGAGAAAACACCCCTTTCACCATGCTACCCCCTTAACAAAACCCACTCATACCTGTATCATGCACACCCAAATGATAAGTCATAAATCTTCAAAACTGATAAACGTAAAGATAAAAGTAAGTAGAGTAAAATTAATGAAATAGTCTTTTATGGTATGTAAAATTTAAAAAAAGTTAGGTAATTCTTTGCTTTATTAGTTTTTTTTAACAAGGTAATTTAACAAGAGCTGCCACGGCTCTTGGCTGACTGGACCTATGACTAAACGTGTCATCCGAAGCACTGGGCAGCGAGAAGTAGTAAAATGTCTTGCATAAGGACAGACCGTAGTAGCCGGCGGCAGGGATAAACTTGCGGCCCTGTACGACCACTCAGCTATCGGGGCTGTCCTTTAAAAATGTAGAGAAAAGTCGATCAACTGAGAAAGACGATTTCCCATCAAGCATATAAGACATTCCTCACTCATCCAGAGTGGATACATCAATAAGACTCCTTTCCCCCCAGATTAAATAAAATGACAGCTTCTTCTCTTAGCTGTCATAATCCTCGGCAATGCAACATATGCAGCGATTACCTTAAAATGCCACACATGTCTGCTGGCTATTTTTAGATTTTTTTCTTGGAATCAAGATAGGGCCAAGGTTAGCACCTCACATCAGGGCACTTGGGTTTCATAATATATACAGCTCAGGGTAGTAGGCAGACTAGGCTCCCTGGGTGCTTCACGGAGGTGGTGTGTTATCTAGGGGCTGGGTGTTGGCTTTTTGATGCCACTTTTCAGCAATCCAAAGCATACACTAAAGGAATATTGTAAACACAGGGGAAATAGGAAATAAGATGTGGTGTGTTAGTTAACCCATTCATGCCGCGAGATCTCCTTGACAAGTGTCGGTCGGATCGCACCTGTCATACTTTTGAAGAAAAAAAGTAAACAGAATTTTAATTTAAAAAAACTCAAATATTGTCCATAACATTTTTAGTGCATTCAGACTACTTATGGCTGCTGTAAGCATCAATGGGTTAAATTGCGATAATCATCATCATCTGGAATAAACAGGCATGAATGGGTTAACCCTTCCGATGCCGAGGCTACTTTCGTCCAAAAAACAAGGATGCAAAGATTTTTGAATAGCACCTAAACCCTGTCATGTCATTGGATGTTTCTCCCCGAGTACTCTTAGATGAGTACCCATGTGGCAGGATTTCAATTATTTTAATTTTATCCAAAGCACAAGGACACAATGATTTTTGAAAACCATATAAACCCTGTCATGTTTGTATTCATTAGATAGCTCACACTGAGTGCTCTCAGATGAGTACCCATGTGCCAGGGTTTCAAGTTATTTTTAGCTTTTTTGCATCATTCTGTATTGGCCAAATTAGCCACCAGCAGCATAAGGGTTAAAGCGAATTGACCAAACCACAGAATCTGCAGAAAAGTTTAGAATTCAACCGCAATCAGCCGTGTGCGAGTGAGCATTACAGCGAGCTGCCGATAATCACGAGTTGGCTGGTGCTACCGAAACCCTTGATCACACAGGAAGCACTAGAAATGTTATAACTTCCTGTTCGCCGGAGCAAATGTTTCCGACATTCCCCTTATTGCTTCCAAGTGGCGAGCACAAATAGCCGCCGAGAGAAAAATCATTCCAGGGCCGATATTTCCCCAACGACGTCGAGAGAGAGCTCAGGTGGAGAAGACGAGAGCAGTTTAACCCATTGATGCTTCAGCAGCGGTAAGCAGCCTGGAAGAATTTCGAGGAAATCTCTCAAGCAAAAGCATAGTTGGGAAAATATTTGAAAGAGAAATGTTGATAAGAACTCTTACAACTACTTTCCTTGAAATAATTTAGAAAAATATTCCTAAAAAACAAAAGTTAAAATTAAAAGTATTTTACATCCCGACGACTTTTTCTAAAGGCATTCATGCCTCGAGTTCCCCCCACCCCCCCCCCCCCCCCACCCGATAAGTGTCGTCTGGATCAAGGGTTCTAGGATACTTTTGAAAATAACATGCAGATAAAGCACAGACAGTTGCACTTATTGAAATCTTCCTCACAAACATACAATTTGAAAACTATGTCTATGTCCACCATAACTCAGCCAACAACCCCCTTTCAAATATTTTGAAAATATCATGCATCATTTAAAGACTTTAATCTACTAGTGTTTTAAATCATGAGAGTATAAATTTTTACTTGCCCCGCAAAATAATAACTTTTCCAAGAAAAACTTAAATATTTAAAAATTCATAATTAGGCAGATATCAACTATCAATTTTCAAACTTACTTACATGTATGCATTTTGTATATATAAGGCCACATCAATTTAATTACTTGTATTTTTGGAAAAAAGAAATCCTATCAGACTCCAAAAAAAAAAGTCAACTTTGGTGTCTTACGGATGAAAGTGGTTTAAAAAAAAATAAAATAAAAGTGCAAGTTTTTTAGAATATTCATTGTAAGGGTGATTTAATCAACTACAGGAAGTTATCAATGCTGTAGTAGAGCCTCCGGAGCTCGTAAGACAAGTAAATAAATTGGAGTGGCCTAACCGTGCTATCAAAAAGATTATGATATTTTAATATGCCATGTCGGGTAAGTAAGAAATGACTTCTACCTGCGCGGCAGCCATTTTAACTTGCCACAGGGAGTGTCAGCAAGCCTTCATGTTTCTGCCTGATTCACCTGATCAGGTTGTGGAGTTAGTCTGCTCGAAGAAATAAGGCCAACATAAGGACACGACCCAGCCGATTTTGACCTTTAAATTTATCTCCACAAATTAGTCTCATCTTTTGGTGAATTCTCCGATTTCTTCGCGTTTGTCCCGAGCAGGTCGGTGCAGCTGACATGATTAAGATGCCACACGTTTCATCGAGGCATTTTCAGGACGTGTGAGGACATTTCTCCGCATGAGAGAATTTTTTCGAGATGTGCCCCCAACTGGTGAGTCAAGAAACTCGATTGGAAACCAGCTGAGTGAAAAACTGGGGGTAAATTCAAGAAATACAGGACTTTAAGATTAATATCATATCATATCCTGGATTCTTGCACTTATGAGGTGAATAAAATGCTAAAAATAGTGCCATCTATGAATTCTTTGCCAGAAGAGGGATATAAAATTCTAAAAATAGCCATTTATACATGCAGGTAGGTAATCCTCACTTGCACTTAAAACTGGAGTCATTCAAATCCAAAAAGATATGATTGTAAATCTTATTGTCAAAAATCACTTTTTGTTATTTGGAAAATGCAAAGCAAATCAGCAAGTAAAGGCATTATCTGATATTTTTTAGCATAAAATCAACCACTCTGCTTTGCCCTATTCTGTACATTCTGTATATAATCTTAGATTTTCCTGGGAACATAAAATGACCAATTCAACCAAAGCATCCATTAAATACAGCATTTGAAATGAATGAATGAATGATAATAATAATAATAATAATAATAATAATAATAATAATAATAATAATAATAATAATGATAATAATAATAATAATAATGATAATAATAATAATAATAATAATAATAATAATAATAACAATATAATGATAATACTAATGATGATGATAATGATGGTAAAGATGATGATGATAAAAATAATAATAATGATGATGATGGTGATAATAATAATAATAATAATGATAATGATGATAATAATAATAATAATAATAATAATAACAATAATAATAATAATAATAATAATGATAATGATGATAATAATAATAATAATAATAATAATAATAATAATAATAATAATAATAATAATAAGAATAATTATAATAATAATAACAACAACAAAATAATGTTATAATATCCATTTTAGTCAACATTCTATTCTCTGATCAAGAAAAGTGATTGAATATGTCCTTGACCTTGGCCAGAACATACTCAGAGATACCCAATGAAAGTATTTGTCTAGGTGCATCAAGACTTACAACTGTAACTTAGGAATTAGGCATGAATTCAAAGTGTCTTTGATGGAGAGTTTGTTAGGTTCTGATTAACATTTATTCATAGTTTCCCCCCAAAATGCTTCAATTCCAAAGAAAAAGATAAAATACACTTTCCCCTTGGCAAGCTATATGGATGGGTGGGATAAGTAAAGCTCAATGCACCTGTTGACTTTAGATTAAACCCTCTAGCTTATTCTTTGGAAGATCATTTGCACAACAGTTTCTAAGTGAAATTCTGAGCAAGAATAATATAACTGATTCATACCTGTACCGCTACCAAAATGCATAACTTTTTGTTTAAATCTTTCTAAAAGACGCATATCATGAAAAATATTTGAAATAAAGTTGTTTAATAGATCCGGATATACACATATCCTTCATCGATTTTTCAAAACAACCCCTTATTCCTGAGTAACATCAGGGAGACAGATACATATATTGCCCCTGGTAATATCCACAAGTGTCAGATCACATGGAAAACAATTATCATCGGAACTTGATTAAACACCTGTTTTCTTAAAGCACCTGTTGTCTCGGTAACAGACAACAAGAAAGAGGGTGCCGTCTCTCGTGAAATTACGATTCGGGGGGGGAAAAGAAGTTTTTGACTCACGATTCTCCTAGTTCCCGCAGTAGAGAGCCGTCGTCGGTGGTGCCGCAGGCCCCAGCCCATGCCGCGAAGTCGCTATATCCTCATTTGTGTGAGCCCCACTAGCGATGACTGACTATATATCCCTGCATCTAACATTGGTAGCAATCAGGGTGCTCCTATCAACACCCTACTTTGAATATACACATCACCCGGCAATGGTATAACTCAAGTATGATAAAACATGGATACAATCTCTTCATGCAATATTATCCACACTTTAGATTTGACTTTGAATCATGTGGCCCGGAGACATGTTTAGGGTGATCGAATGGATGTGATACCAATAAGAAGAACATGGTCGCTGTCTGCCACAGCCCTTGAAATAATCTCCAGCGCAGCCTTTGCTGGTTCAGCTTACGGGAGGCAGCCGCCGCTGTCGGGTCGTCGTCGGCTCTCTCTGTGACCGGGCCTGCCAGTCAGAAACCATCAAGTCAGAGTCAGAACGCTCGCAGGATCGGTCACAAGAACCACCAACATCAGGAGTACACACATGGCCTGACAACCTTGGACAAAACTCAGCAAATTTGGCAAGATTGGAAAAATGATTGAAGATGGAATGTTAAAGCCATCCAGAACAGCAACCTTCAGTCAAAAATTTCTCAAAATATTGCTTTGCAGAAAAGATATTCGCATATGTGTCAAGAAATATATATACTCAAGACTTGAATACGATAAGCAAATAAATACCCCCATGAAAAAGAAAAGTGTAGGAAATATCAGATGAAATGTTGTGGGTTTAAGCATGATGACCAATTTTCATTTCATTTTTCATACATCATTGGAAGTTTGATTGACTAGACCTCTTGGAAAGCGAATGAGCTAACCCAATGATAACATTGTCTCCTTCTTTTTCATATGTTTACGCTAATGGTCATACTGAGTGGAATGGTAACTTGTGTTCAATATTAGTTCCAACAATGGCCACCAGGTGTCTGATGATCTATGAGCCAGCTGCAGACAGTCAGTGTCACAGTGGTTCCATGGACCACTTCACTAATTGGTGAGATTTAGAATTTCCTGATAAGAAGGTCAAGGTCACACTCTGCTGACCTCTGACCGGTCCAGAAAGTGTCAGATCAGAGGCACTGTAGACCTTAAGGGGCGAGAGTGGTTAGTATGTAAATGTGGCTTCCATTAGCAATTTGATCTATGACCTTAAGAAATAGTTTTAGAAAAAAGTACGTACTTTAAATTTAGAAAAGCAAGAACAGTTTTATTTTTATTCTATTTCATCTTGAATGTGTTACTATCTATATTATTTCTTTATTGTTGATATTGCTATAACTATCACAATCATTACTATCATCATAATTGTTATCATTATTATTATTATTATTATTAACATTGTAATTGTTATTATCATTATTATCATTATTATCATTATTATTACAGGTATTATCAGTATTATTTTTATTGTCATTATCATTTTCATCATTATGTCATTATCATTTCATTATTACTCAGGTTGTATCTTGTATCCTGACTGAATTTAAAGGCTGCATGCAAGTAGATTATAAAATACTGTTATAGGTTTTTGTTTATTGTTCATTGAATATAAATTTCTAGCACAAAATCTTGGCTTTAAGTTTCACAGTTCCATTCTTCGGACAGGAAATGGATAGAATTCGCTGAAGGCGACACAACAAATTGTCACCTTGCTCATTTCACGTAGTGCGTGGTAAAATGAAGTGGGTATGATAGTAACCTAGCCACAGTTATTCCGCTATCTCTGCTAGAGAACCAACCTGGAGCCCCATTAGCCTTTACCGATATCACAATCCTTCCGCCCACAACTTCCCCCCTGCATGCTTCCTTCACACATTGGCTTGCTTTTTTGTGTGTTAGATGGTCTTTATTTACACATTTGTGCCTTTACCACCCAAAAACACCTTTACATTTTTGGCAATATTTTTATGACCAGAGCATTTTTCAAAAGAAATTTGAGGGAGAAATATTGTTCAGAACTGAATTCATAATTAACTCCTTTCAGGTATTTTGTGATGAAAATGCTTGATTCCAAAGTTATTTGCATAAGTATGATATGTCCTGATGACTTCTATCAAAGAGTTAACAAGACAGTTGTGATTCCTAAGTTCCTAATTAGGGAACACCTATTAGATATAACATTTACTGTGAACACATTTTTATTGACAGCCTATTCATCAGGAATGACTAGGAGGGCCTGCCCTGAGAGTCCAGTGGTCCCCTAAGACATTGACAGCGACTGTTCACTGTGTCTCACCACTGGCCAGGTTTGAATCCCTGCCCAGACATGTGAGAAAGTTACCAGTGACTGTTCACTGTGTCTCACCACTGGCCAGGTTTGAATCCCTGCCGAGACATGTGAGAAAGTTACCAGTGACTGTTCACTGTGTCTCACCACTGGCCAGGTTTGAATCCCTGCCGAGGCATGTGAGAAAGTTGCCAGTGACTCAGGGTTAGACGGTGGTTTTTGCCAGGTACTCTGGTTTCTTCCACCACTTTGAACTGGCTTAAACGACGAAATAAAAAGAAATCTTACTACATGTATGACTTCTATTACTTTTCCCAGCAGACATTGTTATTTGCCCATTTTGGGCAAGCACATGTCAGAGTCTGAGGAAGCCCACATTTATTCTGACTTCTGATTGCTTTGCGTGAGTAGGATAACCTCTGCGCTATGAAATGGAACGTGATAACGGCGGACACGTGGAATGATACAGTCGCATCACACCCGGCGCTGGAGATACTCTAATACAAACCCAAGGAAAACACATAGCCATCTCCAATAACAAACAACCACATGTGCCATGTACCGCAGAAGACACACAGACAGACAGACAGACGAACAGACAGAGGCAGCGATTGCAGTATAGTTGAGGTCATGGGCAGTAGAGTTGAACAAACTCACGATCATCATCACCTCCTCCGTGTAAAAAACAGGCTTTTTGTTTAGCTCGGGTCTGTTGTTGTATATGTGGGCATACCAGGATGACTCGAGTTAGAAAACAATGCAGAACATGAAAACTGTCCTCAGAAACATTAAGGGCCAACATACTCTTATGGAGGAATAAGCCATGTTGGGCAAATTGATGAAAATCTTTTTCTTCATCGGTAAAATGAACACACCCAGTTAAAGACTGAAATTTGGTCAATCAGCTATTGAATTGAACAATGCATTAAGTAACATGTGATTAGTAGGATTCCAAATTTTCCGGGGATTTTCAGCTAGACAAGTAGCCCAGGGCTTGCAAAAATATTCTTCCATCTACTCTTTGAAATACTTAAGGATTTAGGTCAATTATAAAACAAAAGTCAATCATGAAAGCAGAAGTTAAGAGGAGTGCGGACATACGAACGGAGCGACCTCTAATGACTATGCATTGCGTCATTATAGCCGCTCTTCACGCGCGCGGTGGAGGCACATTTTAGACAGTGGCGCGAGCGTTCCTTTGATGTAGCAGTCAGGCACAGAGGGGGGGGGGGGGGGGGGGGGGGGGGGGGGGGGGCGCACCCGTGTTACGTATCTCGCAGAAGAAGGGTCATTTTTGAGACTAGCGTGAGGCTAGCGTGTTTTTCAGCCAGTGGGATGTTAATTTACAAGGGGTGTGGTTATTCAAGTTACAAGCCTATAGACTCGCACTGTCTAGATAGAACCTCTAATTTGGGGCGGGGGGGGGGGGGGTATGTGTGATATTGGTGATTGTGGTATTAGAGCTAAGCAAAACACTTCACAAAAGACAATTCCAACAGCTGAAGATACGTTCATAACTGAAAATATAAATCCTTACTTTAGTGTTCTGCATGAATTGACGGTAATATGGCGTCCCCTAGCTTAAAAACAAGACGGTTGACCCTATTTTTTTTAATTTGTTGTATGAAAAAATAGAGTCCTAGGAAAATTTCAACAAGTTTAAGAAAAATCTGAATGTGGAGATTTTTCTTTTAGCCTCACCAACTTACTGCATTATTTAAGTGTTCTGTATGAAATGCCGGTAATGTGGCGCCCCCTAGCTTGAAAACAAAACGGTTGACCCCCAGTTTTTAGATTGTTTTACAAAAATATATGGTTCTAAGAACAATTTCAGCAAGTTTAAGAAAAATCTGAATGTGGAGATTTTTTTATACCCTCCCCAACTTCCTGCAATATTTAAGTGTTCTGTATGAAATGCCGGTAATGTGGCGCCCCCTAGCTTGAAAACAAAACGATTGACCCCCTGTTTTTAGATTGTTTTATGAGTTTATATGGTCCTAAGAACAGGTTCAACAAGTTTAAGAAAAATCTGAATGTGGAGATTTTTTCTATAGCTTCACCAACTTCGTGCAATATTGAAGAGTTCTGTATGAAATGTTGGTAATGTGGCGCCCCCTAGCTTGGAAACAAGACGGTAGACCCCCATTTTAAAATTTGTTTTATGAAAATACTTGGTCCAAAGAACAATTACAGCAAGTTTAAGAAAAATCTGAATGTGGAGATTTTTTCTATAGCTTCACCAACTTCCTGCAATATTGAAGAGTTCTGTATGAAATGTTGGTAATGTGGCGCCCCCTAGCTTGGAAACAAGACGGTTGACCCCCATTTTTTAATTTGTTTTATGAAAATACTTGGTCCAAAGAACAATTACAGCAAGTTTAAGAAAAATCTGAATGTGGAGATGTTTTCTATAGCTTCACCAACTTCCTGCAATATTGAAGAGTTCTGTATGAAATGTTGGTAATGTGGCGCCCCCTAGCTTGGAAACAAGACGGTTGACCCCCATTTTTAAATTTGTTTTATGAAAATACTTGGTCCAAATAACAATTACAGCAAGTTTAAGAAAAATCTGAATGTGGAGATTTTTTCTATAACTTCACCAATTTCCCACAATACAGAGGTACCATGGGTGAACTTGCCAGAGTAGCGCCCCCTAAATCGACAACAAAACAATGGAAGCATATTTTTGGAACTGAGAATGAAATATATATATACTAAAGAATATTTGTACAGCATTATCGTGTTTTTTTCTGTCATTCTACTTCTCTGTAATTACTACACGAAAATCTGTGAATTTTGAACAGTTGTCTAAATTGCCCTGAAGGGGGCGCCCTGTTGGGGGAGAATGAAACACCTCATCCCTTAAATTTTCAGGATTTCGAGAGAGGGTGGTCTGAGGAATCTCTGTACCAAATTTCGTGGAAATCCGTGACTTGAGCGAATTGTCCTGTATGTCCTTAATCACATAAAAACAAAGTTCAATCCTAAAAGATTCACCAATTATAAAATGATCAATTGCTAATCCTAAAACATTAAACGATAATAAAATAATTGTCAATCATAAAACATTCACCAGTTATAAAATAACTGTCGATCCAAAGAATCAGTCATGAAAGTGGTGGCGGGTACTCACCATTTCTATTTCGCTGGATGAGTCGAGATCGAAGCGTACGTCTGAGAGTGACCTGACAGAGACTCCAGACACTGTGCTCATGGCACTCACGGGACGTGAGCTGCCTCCTACCGTGTCTGTTGGGGTGCTCGCTGCTGAAACACAAAGCGTGAGAAATTGTGAGAAACAGCCAATCTTATTAACCCATCGAATGCGGAGCCTACTTTCCTCCAGAGGACGCAAAGATTTCTGAAGACAATCTAAATACTGTCATGTTGGTATTCATTGGAAAGTTCTCACTGAGTACTCTCAGATGAGTACCCATGTGCCAGGGTTTGTCATTTTTCAGGTTTTTTGCATAATTTTGTAATGGCCAAATTAGCCACCAGCAGCCTGAGGGTTAAATTTAAGGCACATGGCATCATTGGACGGCAAGTAAGGATACATTCTCACTTGCCCTAAAGGGGGGTTTTGAACCATTTTACTGGACTTTAGAGGTAGTATGAACTCATTACTACTTAAGGATTCCTCTAGACATTGTCTGGATCTTTGATACTTTTGACAATAACTCGGGTAATAAGAATGATTTCTACAAAATATTTGAAGGAGAAATGTTAGTTAAGTTCTAATCAATATTTTTCTTTCAAATCCTTTTCCGGCCATGCTTTAACCTGAAGAATATTACCAGAATAATCAGGCTGCTGTTGGCAGCAGTGAGCATTAATGGATTAACCAATTTGCAAGTTATAATTGAAAAGCATTTGAAGAGGGACAGTTAAACCTAACATGAAACAGTAAATTATTGAAAATGAAACTTTATTTTTAGTTCCGTTTC
This sequence comes from Maea johnstoni, assembly GCA_963942565.1. Lineage (NCBI taxonomy): Eukaryota > Metazoa > Annelida > Polychaeta > Spionida > Magelonidae > Maea > Maea johnstoni. Next base: position 30,360,477 of record OZ012692.1, read on the forward strand.
TTGGGCCATATTCTGCTATATGCGCTAGAAGTAACATTTTTGATAAAATAACACACTGCAATATTTGATTTTAGTGCCAACTATGTTGTAAGTGAGAAAATTGCCACGGTGCAGTATTTGATTTAAGGGCCATTTATATTGCAAGTGAGGAAATTTCCGCGGTTGCTGGGAACACAAGAAATTTAGGGTTGGTAGCTGCACATATTGCAAGTGAGGAAATTTCCACAGTTCACGGTGACACTTAGGAGATTTCCTCGGTTGGTGAGGCAGCTTGCTGCACATATTGCAAGTGAGGAAATTTCCGCGGTTGCTGGGAACACAGTTCACGGTAACACTGAGGAAATATCCTCAGTGTTGGGGTAGCTTGCAGCACATAAATCAAGTGAGGAAATTTCCTCGGTGGGTTGGGCAGCTTGCTGCACAAATTGCAAGGAAGGAAATTTCCTTGTTCACGGTAACACTGAGGAAATTTCCAAGTGAGGAAATTTCCGCGGTTGCTGGGAACACAGGAAATATCCTTAGTGCTGGGACAGCTTGCTCATATATCAAGTGAGGAAATTTCCTCGGTGGATGAGCTGCTTGCTGCATATATATCAAGTGAGGAAACTTCCTTGGTGAGTGGGGCAGTATTTGATTTGAAGACCATTTATGTTGCAAGTGAGGAAATTTCCGCGGTTGCTGGGAACACAGGAAATTTCCTCAGTGCTAGGCCGGCATACTGCATATATATTAAGTGAGAAAATTTCCTCGGTGCAGGTGCAGCTTGCTGCATATACATCAAGTGAGGAAACTTCCTTGGTGATTGGGGCACCTTGCTGCACAAATTCCAAGTGAGGAAATTTCCGCGGTGGGCGGGGCAACTTGCTGCACATTGCAAGTGAGGAAATTTCCGCAGTTGCTGGGGCAGCTTGTAGCAAATAAATCAAGTGAGGAAATTTCCACGGTGCGTTGGGCTGCTTGCTGGACATATTGCAAGTGAGGAAATTTCCGCGGTTGCTGGAAACACAGGAAATTTCTTCAGTGCTAGGCCAGCATGCTGCATATATATCAAGTGAGGAAATTTCCTCGGTGCAGGCGCAGCTTGCTGCATATACATCAAGTGAGGAAACTTCCTTGGTGAGTGGGGCACCTTGCTGCACAAATTCCAAGTGAGGAAATTTCCGCGGTGGGCGGGGCAACTTGCTGCACATTGCGAGTGAGGAAATTTCCGCAGTTGCTGGGGCAGCTTGTAGCAAAAAAATCAAGTGAGGAAATTTCCGCGGTGCGTTGGGCTGCTTGCTGCACATATTGCAAGTGAGGAAATTTCCACTGTTGCTGGGAACACCAGGAAAATTTCCCATTGCTTGGTGCATATATTGAAAGTGAGGAAATATCCTTGGTGGGTGGGGCTTCTTGCTGCATATATATCAAGTGAGGAAACTTCCTTGGTGAGTGGGGCAGTATTTGATTTGAAGATTTACATTGCAAGTGAGGAAATTTCCGCGGTTGCTGGGAACACAGGAAATTTCCTCAGTGCTAGGCCGGCATGCTGCATATATATCAAGTGAGGAAATTTCCTCGGTGCAAGCGCAGCTTGCTGCATATACATCAAGTGAGGAAACTTCCTTGGTGAGTGGGGCACCTTGCTGCACGAATTCCAAGTGAGGAAATTTCCGCGGTGGGCGGGGCAACTTGCTGCACATTGCAAGTGAGGAAATTTCCGCAGTTGCTGGGAACACCGAGGAAATTTCCTCAGTGCTGGGGCAGCTTGTAGCACATAAATCAAGTGAGGAAATTTCCGTGGTGCGTTGGGCTGCTTGCTGCCCAAATTGCAAGTGAGGAAATTTCCGCAGTTGCTGGGAACACCTGAAAAGTTGCCCATTGCCTGGTCAGTATATATTGAAAGTGAGAAAATTTCCATGGATGGTAGGTGCACTATGGAATTACCCTTGGCAGATGGGGGATTATAGCTCTACATATTGCAAGTGAGAAAATTTCCTCAGTTGCTGGGAACACTGAGGAAATTTTCTCAGTGCTGGGGCAGCTTGCTGCATATATATCAAGTGAGGAAAATTCCGCGGTGGTTGGGGCAGCTTGCTTCACATATTGCATTTGGGGAAATTTCAGCGGTTGCTTGGAACACTGAGGAAATTTCCTCAGTGCTTACAGCACACAAATCAATTGAGGAAATTTTCTCAGTTGGTGGGGCTGCTAGCTGCACATATTGCAAGTGAGGAAATTTCCGTGGTTGCTGGGAACACCGGGAAAATTTCCTATTGTTTGGTGCGTACATTGAAAGTGAGGATATTTCCACGGATGATAGGTGTTCTGAGGAAATATCCTTGGTGGGTGGGGGCTGGTAGTTATACATTTTGAAAGTGAGAAAATTTCCTCAGTTGCTTGGAACACTGAGGAAATTTGCTATTGCTTGGTGGGGCAGCTAGCTGCAAACATTGAAAGTGAGGAATATTCCACGGATTGTGAGGGAACAGGATTTTCCTTGGTGGCTGAGGTTGCTAACTACACATATTGGTAATCAGGAAATTTCTGCGCTTCCTGGGAACAAAGAATATTTTGCTGTGCTGGGGCATCCAGCTGAACGTATTGCAAAAGGCGAAATTTTTATTGTTGGTAGCCCTACCAATAATAAAACTTGCTTGATGCACACATTGTCATTGAGTTAGGAAATTTCCGCTGTTACTGGTAACACTGCGAAAATATCTGCATCGGCTGGGCCTGCCTAGGATACTTCAGCAGTTTCAGAAATTGACAGTAAAGTGCAACAGAAAATTAAGTTTCACACACACACACATATACTTGTTAAATTTTCACATACATACTATCATTTTCAAAGGTGATTAAAGCAAACATTCAACAATTAGGACTGTTGACGCCCAAACAAGCAGAATTCTTCATAACTTTGATTAATTAATGATATGAACTGCAATGTTCAGTTCTTTATTTAAGGAAACCTCATGAAGGTGAGTAAAGAACTCATTTAACATACATCCCCTAAATGAACATATTCTCAAAACTACCTTATATCTTCACTTCTATATTATATTCATTATATACCATTAATAACATGAAACGAGAAGAATGGGAGGGAAGTTTATTGTTACCGAATCCTGCAGACCAACTGGACATGCAGAAAACAATACAATATATCTATATATAACAAAGTAATGCTGCATAAATGCAAATAATTGCAACATTGTAAAAAGAGCACCATCAGGGGCTTAGCCGCCTATGTGCCCAGCGTGTCATTTTGACACCCAGAACACTGATTTTGACAGTTTGGACACCCAAAAGTTTATGTCAAAATTTGCTGATGATAACTTTTCCATGAGGATAAAAGATGTGGAAGATGTTTTGTCACTTATATAATACACACAAAGCAATATCTGGCCTAAAAAAGCAAACTCTGTAAATGTATAGGGTTTATTTTATTAATAGTATGTACTTTGTACCACACTTCTGTCAGGTGTCATAGGGGAAATTGATAGGAAATGGTGTTTATTGGAAATGACCATCAAAAGTTATCAAAAAGCCACTTAAATATCTAATGACTTTCAGTTTAAGAGTATGGTCCACACCTAGTGAAAAATATTGACATGTCATCACAATAGTGTTAATAGCTTGATTACTGATTACAAAGTTAAAGGGTATGGACCACACCTGATGTAAAAAGGTGACACTTGATTGCAATGAGGCTAATACAGAAGTACTAATTACAAACACTAATGGGCCCTTCCTTGATCTAGGATTTGCCACTTTAAATTAGCATTATCCTTAAGTCATTAGCATATCTGACTGCTATTGTACCTGTGTTGTAATTGCAATGTACCTTGTTTAAGATGATGTTATATAAGGTCATGTAGAGAGGTAGTCAACAGTTAAGAAGTAGAGTTAGAAGGTAAAGACTAGGTGGTTAGGTAAGGATACCCTATGCTGGAAGCCAGCTAGGAGAATTCCTACTATATGTATTACCTGTTGTGGAGATTTTCCCAACTTGGATTGGATAATAAACCAAATACACCACCAACAAGAATATGGACTCTCATTATCTTTAACCCAGTAACACCTCCCAAATACAAGTGTTACAATAATTGTCATAGGGGAAATTGATAGGAAATGGTGTTTATTGGAAATGACCATTTCCTATCAATTTCCCCTATGACACAGGTACAGAAAAGCTACAGGCATTGTTCAGAAACTTCTATAATTCTAGGCCTTGTCCTTCAGATACATATCAACAGCAGCTTCTACACTCTTCCAAAACTCTTTCTCCCCACCCACGATAACCACACTCCTACCCTCAAGTTTCCCGCTAACCCACCCTATAACAAAATCAAAATCACAACTATAGGAGTCCTCCTCCATCTCCCAACAGTTCATATTGTCCCTCATTGCCTTCTTATAGACAACATTCCATCCGTCACTGGTAGATTTGTAAATCCCTATTGGTTTACGTGCATAATGGATTTCTTTGTCATGCACCGATGCTAGGAATAGCCTCTTGTTGGTGTATTCAACAAGGGCAATTCCACTCTTAGGTTCCTACAATTGAAAAAAAGTCTGAGATATATTTTGTTTCTATTATTTATCGCAGTATGTCCAGTGTCTACCATATAATTTAAGAAAACATAGAATTTCTTAAGTTATCTGCAACCTGACAGTAATAATAATTGTATATGTCCAAAAATTCCATCAACATTATGTACCTCAACCTGATGAATCCTGATTGAAAATAACTGTACATTTATTGTTAATTCTTTCAAAACTACTTCTATAATGGATCTGCTAATAATTTGACCCTAGTTCTGGCACATATCTCAACCAAGGCATACTTTTTTTTCTGATCAAACACAGGTGAGGATACTGACTGATACTTGAAAAAATGTTAATGGAAAATTGTATGAAATACACTGTATAGATAAGGGGCATGGTTAGCCCACGTAAAACACTATGGCAAAAATCTTTTACATGGCCTGCTGCCTGTAAAATGTAACTCCTGAATCCGATTTTTAGCATTTGAGCACAAATATATATCCCTTCTAAGCTGTTTTGATAAAATGAGTGTTCAATAAAGATGTAAGAAATGAGGAAAATATGAGAGGCTCACATTAGAAGACAAAATGTGTACAATCATTCTGTTACTGAACTTCAATCATACTTACTTCTGCCTTGCCTCTCATTCTTTTCAGATTTTCATTTTCTTCCTCTGCCTTTTGCAGCTTCCTCTTACAGGTTTTGAGCTCTCTTTTCAATTCCTCATTTTCTTTGTTGACATCATTGAGTTCCGCTTGGCATTCACTCAGTTCTGCCTGTAGTTCCTTCAAAGAATTGAAAAAGAATATAACTTAATTACATTTATTCTAAATGAAGGTTAGGCACAGCTCATCTTTCAGGTGCCACAGCGGCATAGTGGGAATTGTCAATTTGCTGTCAAGCAGAGTCATGAACTGCACAGGTTCAAAGCCTGCTTACCTAAGGTAAGGTGGAGGAAATGAACCAACCATCAAAGTGGGTCACATCAGTAGTACAGACCTAGGTAAGGCAGGGAAGTAGAGAGAATATCATCGGAGTATACTTCTGACATGCATTTTCAATTCTACATTCTTAATTAGCAGTCTCATTACATTTACTGACCTCAATGCCAGGTATTTCCTGCTCTTCAGATTCCATCTCAGCTGTATCTGGATCTGCAACCTCTTCGGTCATATCAGGTGCAACACCCTCAGCAACATCAGTTTGGCTTCCTTTTCTGCATTATAAGAATTAAGTATTGTATTATGATATTTGGCACAGTAGATTTTTGTTGTGATATAAAGTTTGTTATAGGCCATAGAATGAAGAATTGAATTTGGCCAAGGTTACCAAAATTTTATATTATTCTGAAAACTCCAACCCGTTCCCCATACCCCCAAAACAGATATTTTTATCAAAATATTAAATAGGATTCAGCCAAACTATTCATAAGATATCCTGTTAACATGTATGCAGATGTACACTGGAAAATTTCAACAGGGCAACAGTTAAATGTCACAAAATACCCTAAACATGTGAGCTACTGCGCCTCTATTGTGGATTTCTCTTTGTAAATTAATCTATATTAAAATGTTATTGTGGCAATTATACTCAAAATGGAAAATATAATTTATGTAATGGCATTTTTTGAATGAGTATACCAATATCTAAGGAATGGCATTAAACCAACCATAAACAGCTACAACAATTGATATATGCAATGTTGAAAACTTGCAGGTTATTTGCTTTAACAGTAGTATGGAGTGTGAGTTCAACCAAGATGAAAGAACAGTTATTAAGTGAAGTGCTAGATAACAATAGTAGGCAGTGAGATAAAGTGGCCTTCCTCAGCAATTACAACTTAGCCAACAAAACAATATATCCCCATTTTATACTGGAAGACATAACAGATATAATGAAAATCACATCTGTACTGGTTTCAGTCATTTTCTAATCTGAGCCAATCATTTTCTGTTCTAAATTCCTGAGTTTTGCCACTATAAATTGTTGGATTTTTCCATTAAAGAGGGAAATGGCAAACAACAACAACAACAACAACAACAACCATAACAACTTAACTAACAAAAAGTATATATCCCCTTGTATAGTGGGAGACATAACAACAGTTGTAAAGAAAAACAAAAAGACAAGTCAGTATTAGTTGATTGATGACTGTCTAACCTCTTCGCTGTCTCACTGCTCCTTCTTTGAAAGGTCTTAATATCTATCTTCCTTTCCAGGAGTTCTGTTAGCAGTGCTACACGTTGTTCATGCTCAATGTATAGCCAGTGCAATACATGGGTTTGCTTAATTGGACCCTTTTGTCCTTCTATCTCTCCTTTGTCCCATTTAGAGAACAGGTTCAACACCATGGCCCACGTTCTAGTATCAAGCAACGCCATTTTAGACTGGTGTTTGAACCGATTTCTAATTTCCTTTCTCTAAAAGATGTGAAAAAACAATTCAAAATCAATTTAGTTCAAAGGCGTTAGGAAGCTTGTATATCAAATTCATTTTGACATCATTCAGATTAAAAAGCAGTGTTGAGTTTATTTTCTTCAACAATGCAATGCTGATTGTCACAATATGGAACTAATGAACACAATCGACATGTAGACGATAAATTCACTGTTTTAAACCATGATGCAATTAATTTCATCCTTTAATGAAGAGACAGAACAAAAACAACAAAATATCAATTCCTGTAGTTCATACAAAATGGCCTCTGCCATGTCTATTTGAAAACACAAAGTTCTCTCATCCAATGCACCTGGATAACAAATGTGCAGAGCATGATGTGAAAGATGCCAATTTCTAATGCATTTAGATTTAGTTCCGCCACCAATGTACGACAGACAGACAATACCACTATGAAATATTTCCTAAAATCTTTTTAAAAGGTCACACTTACTGTTATCTTCAAAATGGAAGCCAGGGCATCCTTCCATTCCATTAGTGTTTTCTGCCTGATCTGAGGAATTTCTTGGGTGCTGTTCAACCCAGAGACATCAAAAAAAACTTTACGAAACAAGCCAACAATGTCCGTAAAAGATGGTGAGCGGCCCAGCTGGTGTATTTGGTTGTGCTGATAGCCCATAAAGAGACACTTTTGAACAGACAAGCCAGCATAGAGTCGCACAGGCCATAGGGATGTCTTTTCTATAGAGGTGTTGTCCTGTTCCATGAGATTCTGCAGGGGCATTCTTGTATGATTGCCACCTATGATACTATATGTGTAGGCCCCTGGCTCCTCCAGCCTGTCCAAGTCTATATCCTTCTGGTCACAGTCAATATTTGCAACCATCACCGTGAAATTCGAATCTGGGTTTGCTAATATGGCTGCCTCTAGCTCCTGAACATGCGCCTCTGAGAGAGGCCTGAACAATGACTCAGATGGTGGTGCCACCATGTCAGATAGAGGCACTCTGACATATTCGCCTGAAATGAATTAAATTCCTGTTAGGGATAGGGATGAGGTCCGGGTAACCTATTGTTATGGAAAACCAGTCTGTGCGTTGTGGTTAAACAGAACTAAACCAAACCTCCAACTCAGTTTTGCCCATTTATTTTGGTGATATCTTTTTATACTGAAATTTTAACTCTAAAAAAATTGCAATGCTCAATTTTGTTAAGCCCTAAAATTAAAATAGTCAACTCGCTCAAAAGTGCCGCATAAATTTCCTCTTATTTGATTCATATATTACATATACAAAATTAATATTTAGAATAATAGGTTTGCTCTCTCCTGCCATCAGGGTTGCCTGGTCACTTTATAAATGTTTGGCAATATGAGGTGCTGCCTATGGTTTCTTTGGAACTGAAGGACCCCCTGATGCCACTTATCTGTGGCACCCAATAAAATTGTGTTATTTAAAGTACACAATGCCAGCCATGTTGACCACGTACTTAATCTGGATTAAAAGGTTGTGTTGGACTCAATTTCTGGCCATGTTGGGAGGATTAAGGCACATGTGTATCTTAGTCAAATGCATCTGCAACAATACACATTTTGTGGAAACAATATCCTCACACCAAATAGTATGCATCAAAAGAAAGCAAGGAACTGGGTTAGCAACTGCCACACTGGTATGACATTTTTCAGGAATCTCTCATCTAATATTCTTATGCCAATAATGTGTTAGGAATGAGTTAGGAAACACTTAACTAAGACTATCTTACTATTCTAATGCCTACCTTACCTAAAGATATTTATTGTACATGTATTTTATACTAAACATAAGGATCTAACAAATAGCAGCTTTGTGAGGGCTGTGTGAGAGGAAAGAAGAGAGGAATACAGACTATTACAAAACAGGATGAGAGGGAAAGCAGCATACAATAGTTGCATGCAAAGTATGCCTTATGAGACATTTCAACTAATACTATCATACACATGCTATAATACTTACAGACCAACATCTCCTCTACCGCCTGATCCTTCCACTGTAGGTTGTCTGGTGGAGTCTGCAAATAATAAAAAGATAATTGTCAGTTACATAATAAAGCAGGTTGATTTCACTTCGGCACAGCAGGTTTTTGGTCCTATTTTGGAGTTAATAAGACCAGGCCAGTCATTAAACTCAAATTGCACAAAGTAAGGTTTGAATTTCAATTATTGTCACTTTTTCTGCCACTTCAGGGTAAATTGTGACTAGCCAGTAGTTATTGGTGGAGTACCTGGGGAAATCCACCTCCTTCTCTTAAGTCACTGGCAACTTTCCCATTTACCTTTGGATGAACTTTAGACTGCTCAGCCATCAGGGCAAGCCCTAACAATAATAGGTATAACCGAAAATGAACTGCAGTGAACTACTTCTCCCCTATAGTCAAAACTTGTGGTAATAGCAGGTCAATAGTAAAAAGTCATTATGAATTGAGACCAAAGTCTTACTTACCATATTGCTTGTTTCTATCTCAGTGTTATTGTCTGCAGCGTCAACTGCAGGAGCAAGTGCAGGGACAACTGCTTCTGTACAAGAGAAAAAAGGATATAACCAAACCATAGCTACCTATATAACATAATAAATATGCTAGATCAAAAAGATGAGGATGAATATACAAATATATACTTCCCTGCCAAAATGTAACATGGACAACCATGTTGAAAACATGGTAAAACAATTTTCTGACTATGGGCAGTAGATGACAACGTATGACCATGGACCAACCTTTGTAAATGCTGACCATGTTCTGAGTCTTGTTAACAAGACTTGAAGGTGGAAATTGTAAATTAGAAACCATGAAATTAGTTAATGACCATGATTCTTCTTGTACTTGAATTGACCATGTGATGGTTAGGTGCTTTCAATAGGTGAAATTCAGTAGGTGCAACACAGCAGTCAGCAACCTTAACAACTTAATAATATATAATTATCAACCTGTAAAAAAGAACATGAGGGAAACACACCAAACAATCATGAATAACTTTAAAGAGATGTGGGGTATAATACTGTGACTGGTGTATCGTTAAATACATAATGTTTCATATTGAAAAGACATCCCTATTAATTATCGACACCAGTCAGAGTGTCCCCCCAGATGATAGCAAGATTAGCTGACTCCACAGAAAATAAATCTTACCTTGGAATACCTTGTTCCATGCTCCCATAAAATCACTTCTGGAATGTGTTGAGAAATTGGAAGAAACCTCACCAGACTTTGTGAAGTTGCCCAAACTTAATATCATTGATGTTTCTTCAAGATTAACCTGCAGATAACATAACACATTTTATGCATTATCATTATTTTTCCACAAATACTGCATGTGAGCAGCAGTGGCGTGAATCTTTGGTTTTAACCAGTTAGCCCCTGGAGTGCCTGGTCAGGATTGGTTTCTACAGCAACTGAGAGAGACAGTGGAAGCTGGATTCATATAAGAGGTACAGTATGAATAATAAAACATTTAAAGCATTCTGCCTCTAATATTAGTTGGAAATATGATTGCCTTAATTTAGTGATTGTGAATGTAGCCAGAATATTAGTGTTATGTACACATGAATCTTCCCATATATGCGTTTACATTCTTTTCAAATTTTGTAGAAAGCTAATTAAATATGACGTACCTTGATGAAACCCTGCTTCTTGGGAGCAGTTAGGCTGAAAACCTCCAATCTTTTGCCATCTTCGGTGCACATTATACAGCTACTTCCTGCCCTTTCGAACCACCAACCTTGGCCATTTATTTCATCCATCTCTAATGCTTAAAAATATAATTTTACAACATCAGTATTCCTTTTCAAAAAAACTCATCTCCAAAATGACAAATGGTATTCTTAACTGATAATACATGTATTTTCCCATTTATTTCACCATGAGAATGTGTATGGCCAGAGGAGTAAACAGCGCCAATTTGTTACCAAGCACTGGAGTGGATCTTGGAAAGGTAAGCATATCTTCTTATTTGGGTGTAAATACTTTTAATTGTTACTTATTCAAAGGAAAATTGGGGGAAAATCTATTTTGATGGGACACTGATGCAATGACATACATTGCCACAAAAGTATCTTTGGAAAGATTTGAGGTTCTTCACATCTGTTATAGTTCCACTTCCATTTGAAGGTTAAAAACTCGCCAAAACATAGAATTTTATGAAAAGTTATAGTTTCCATGGCAACCAGTGAGCATTGCGTCACACCTGATCTACCTGTCAAGGCACTTTGTTAACTTTCAGCACTGGATATTAACCAAACATGTATATGGAAGCCATACTGTACACAATCTTAAGCATATGTAGACAAAAACGTATCCCTGTGACCTAATTTGGCCAGAAATTCACTTTCAGGTATATGCTGCTTCCCACCTGTAATTAACCTAACACACACCTTAATAAGGTTGATGAGTATGCATACACTTATCTAGGGGTCATTAGCTTCCCAATGATGTATGACACAACACTGTGGGCATCGTTTACATTTCATTATCATATGTTGAAAATGGGACTTTCAACAGAACATCCATATGTATTGTATTGTTTACATAGGGGAAGATCACATGGCATTGGCTTTGTATTGGACAAAGTTCAGATTTCTAATAATTTCACAGAAAAAGACCTACAAACTTCATGTACATGAGCAGCAAGTGTTCATCTAGCATTTCTATACATTCATAGTCAATTATTTTATCTATTTTCATCACAAAATCCTGAACTTACTCTGACCTTGCAGATCTTGCAAAGTTCCAAAATGGCGGCAAAGCCCAAGAGGTTGGTCATGTGACCGTGCTAGTCACATGACTTTGATTGCATGCATGTTTCCCATAGTAAATTTTATTGAGATTCAATTGTTCATAACTCGGTCAATATTTGAGCAATCCTTTCATGTAAGGTATCTCTGGAAAGGGGATTTAATGTTCTCTATTTCTATTGTAAATCCATTTCCATTTGAAAGTGGCTTGAATTTCATAAAATCGCTCAAACATTGAATTTAATGTAAATGTTCAGTTTCCATGGCAACCAGCGAGCAACTGATATACTATATGGTCAATTGTATTAGACATTATTTATCAGAACTATTCAATAGAAAGCAAATTGTTGCCTAGTCTCTAGTTGAAGCAAATTTAGCTTTTAAAATAGGATTTTTCATGGAATTAAATACTTCAGTTTCCATGGCAACCAGTAAGCAACTAAGACGCAAATGGCCAATTTCCGTAGAGACTTTTTATTCCAATTTCCTCATGGAAATATCGTAATAAACTCTCTTCAAATGATAAAATCAGGCTAATCAACACATTTCATTTAAAATTATACTGTGTGTATCTAGGCCTGGAACTGAGGAAATTTCCTCACTTGAAATATTTACCTCTGGTGTAAACTTTGATTTTGAAGAGATTCTAACGATGATAACTCATTCACTATATGCAATGGTTAGAAATAAAGTATATTAAGAAAGATTTGAGGTTCTTCTCATCTGTTATAATTCTATTTGCATTTGAAAGTCATTTGAAGATTTAAAAATTGCTAAAACTCAGAATTTTACGAAAAGTTTCAGTTTCCATGGCAACAAGTGAGCAACTGACACGCCAGACAGCAAATTCAGTGAGGGACTATTGGTTTATACTTATTCAAGTAAGAAATTGTTCAAAATCTTTTGAGGTGGCGAAAAAAGGCCAAAAAAGCAACTATTTGTAGTATGAAATGATATATCAGTTTCCATGGCAACCAGTGAGCAAATGGCATGCTTAGTGTCAGTTTAAATAGAGGCTATTGATTTTTTAGACTTATTCAAGAAAAGTTTGGAGTGAAACTTCTTCAGGTGGCAAACTAAGGCTAAACGAACACAAATACTTTATTTAATATAGTATGTATCTGGGCCTTTAACCGTGGAAATTTCCTCACTTGCTAGGTTTCCCTTTCATGAAAATTTAAGCCTCTATATAGACCTTGATTTCATTGAGATTCAACGGATCATAACTGAGTAAATATTTGAGTTATTGTTTGAAGTAAAGTATCTTCGGAAAGAAGATATGAGGTTCTTCATTTCTTTTATAATTTCATTTGCATTTGAAAGTCATACGAGGGTCAAAGAAATACCAAAAGTCTGATTTATACGAAAATCTTCAGTTTCCATGGCAACCAGTGAGCAACTGACACACTAGATGATCCATTCTGTTAGTAACTATTGTACCTTACGCATTCAGGAAGAAATAGAGATAGAAAAAAATCTCAAAATGGCAAAATATGTCCAAATAAACAGTAAGTTTACCATATTAAGTGAAAAAAATCAGTTTCCATGGCAACCAGTGAGCATTGTGTCACACCTGATCTACCTGTTAAGGCACTTTATTAACTTTCAGCACTGGATATTAACCAAACGTGTATATGGAAGCCATAGTGTACACAATCTTAAGCATATGTAGACAAAAACGTATCCCTGTGACCTAATTTGGCCTGAAATTCACTTTCAGGTATATGCTGCTTCCCACCTGTAATTAACCTAACACACACCTTAATAAGGTTGATGAGTATGCATACACTTATCTAGGGGTCATTAGCTTCCCAATGATGTATGGCACAACACTGTGGGCATCGTTTACATTTCATTATCAAATGTCGAAAATGGGACTTTCAAGCAAAACATCCATATGTATTGTATTGTTTACATAGGGGAAGATCACATGCCATTGACTTTGTATTGAACAAAGTTCAGATTTCTAATAATTTCACAGAAAAAGACCTACAAACTTCATGTACATGAGCAGCAAGTGTTCATCTAGCATTTCTATACATTCATAGTCAATTATTTTATCTATTTTCATCACAAAATCCTGAACTTACTCTGACCTTGCAGATCTTGCAAAGTTCCAAAATGGCGGCAAAGCCCAAGAGGTTGGTCATGTGACCGTGCTAGTCACATGACTTTGATTGCATGCATGTTTCCCATAGTAAATTTTATTGAGATTCAATTGTTCATAACTCGGTCAATATTTGAGCAATCCTTTCATGTAAGGTATCTCTGGAAAGGGGATTTAATGTTCTCTTTTTCTATTGTAAATCCATTTCCATTTGAAAGTGGCTTGAATTTAATAAAATCGCTCAAACATTGAATTTAATGTAAATGTTCAGTTTCCATGGCAACCAGCAAGCAACTGACATACTATATGGTCAATTGTATTAGACATTATTTATCATAACTATTCAATAGAAAGCAAATTGTTGCCTAATCTCTAGTTGAAGCAAAATTTAGCTTTTGAAATAGGATTTTTCATGGAATTAAATACTTCAGTTTCCATGGCAACCAGTAAGCAACTAAGATGCGAGGTGGCCAATTCCAGTAGAGACTTTTTATTCCAATTTCCTCATGGAAATATTGTAGAGAACTCTCTTTAAATGATAAAATCAGGCTAATCAACACATTTTATATAAAATTATACTGTGTGTATCTAGGCCTGGAACTAAGGAAATTTCCTCACTTGAAATATTTACCTCTGGTGTAAACTTTGATTTTGATGAGATTCTAATGATGATAACCCATTAACTATATGCAATGGTTAAAAATAAAGTAACTTTGGAAAAGATTGAGGTTCTTCTCATCTGTTATAACTCTATTTGCATTTGAAAGTCATTTGAAGGTTTAAAAATTGCTAAAACGCAGAATTTTATGAAAAGCTTAAGTTTCCATGGCAACAAGTGAGGAACTGACACACCAGACAGCAAATTCAGTGAGAGACTATTGGTTTCAACCTATTCAAGTAAGGAATTGTTCGAAAATCTTTTGAGGTGGCGAAATAAGGCCAAAAAAAGCAACTATTTGTAGTATGAAATGATATATGTCAGTTTCCATGGCAACCAGTGAGCAAATGGCATGCTTAATGGTCAATTTGAATAGAGGCTATTGATTTATTATACTTATTCGAGAAAAGATTGGAGTGAAACTTTTCAGGTGGCAAACTAAGGCTAAACGAACACAAATACTTTATTTAATATAGTATGTATCTGGGCCTTTAACCGTGGAAATTTCCTCACTTGCTAGGTTTCCCTTTCATGAAAATTTAAGCCTCTATATAGACCTTGATTTCATTGAGATTCAACGGATCACAACTCAGTAAATATTTGAGTTATTGTTTGAAGTAAAGTATCTTCGGAAAGAAGATATGAGGTTCTTCATTTCTTTTATAATTTCATTTGCATTTGAAAGTCATACGAGGGTCAAAGAAATACCAAAAGTCTGATTTATACGAAAATCTTCAGTTTCCATGGCAACCAGTGAGCAACTGACACACTACATGATCCATTCTGTTAGTAACTATTGCACCTTACGCATTCAGGAAGAAATAGAGATAGAAAAAAATCTTAAAATGGCAAAATATGTCCAAATAAAATGTAAGTTTACCATATTAAGTGAAAAAAATCAGTTTCCATGGCAACCAGTGAGCATTGTGTCACACCTGATCTACCTGTTAAGGCACTTTATTAACTTTCAGCACTGGATATTAACCAAACGTGTATATGGAAGCCATACTGTACACAATCTTAAGCATATGTAGACAAAAACGTATAATATACAATACAGAAGCAAATACATGTAAAACCCTGCAAAAGGAATCAGTTTGGCATACAGTTAAACCTGTGTCAAACATCCGCACAAGGTCTTCAATAGGTTCAAATTCCTTTAGAAGAGTCTAATGAAAAGTTTTATGAAGTTTGGGCTTAATAGAGGGCCTATGGATTAAGTTATGAAGGGTAAAAGTTGACCTGTCAAGGCCAAGGACTTATTGATGTCGCGACTGAAATACCTAGAATTAGGCTTATTTTGACCCCTCATAACTAGAGAATGAGAGTAGTTATGCCTTAAATGGACCCAAATTCCTTTAGAACATGTCCTAAGGAAGAGTTATTCATAACTTAATAGGGTCTATATCAGTAGGGGGGCTCAGGAAAAAATTTAGAAGTTTGGACATTCAAGGGGTAAGAAATACAGCCACCACTGGCTCAAGGTTCGAATAGGGGTACTTCAAGGCCCACTAAGAGGCTCAAATACCACAGGAACCCCCCACCTAAGGTAAATAAATCTTTATAAGGGTCTAATGAAGAGTTATATGAAGTTTGGGCTAATAGAGGGCCTATGGATTAAGTTATAAAGGGTAAAAGTTGACCTGTCAAGGCCAAGGACTTATTGATGTCGCGACTGAAATACCTAGAATTAGGCTTACTTTGACGCCTCATAACTAGAGAATGAGAGTAGTTATGCCTTAAATGGACCCAAATTCCTTAAGAACATGTCCTAAGGAGAGTTATTCATAACTTAATAGGTCAATGAATTTTTTTAAATGCAAAGTCATTAAAAATGTCTGTTTTTGACCTAAAATGGCCCAAAAATAGGTCATAGTGGGAGGACGCTGAAGGAAAGTTGTCAATCACAAGAAGTGGGTGCTTAATAGATGTTGCCGTTGACACAAGCTTGACTGTATTTGTAATTTGCAGATGGTTAGTAGGAACGGAGTACACATTGTGCGCAGAAACAGATGAAAAAAACAAAACTGCCAGCAGGTGTAGGTTGGCTTTCCATTCATGTGGGTTCTCAATGGTCCCTCACAGGGAAAGGTCGTAATAACCTGTCCTAGTGCATGGGGGTCCCCGTGGCAAAATCTTGCCTGTGAAGTTGATCACCCAAAGTCCTGGAAAACCAGCCTAATTGTTCCTGAAAGAACTCAATGTCCCTACCAAAGTGGACAAGGCGATGTGCAATGCCAGATCCAAAAGATGACTAACCTTGCTGGGATACCACATAAAAAAATGACGCCTTTAGTACTGATAACATGCATCATTACCGTTTCTTATATATTGAAACAGGAATTCACAAGTCATCAGCCCTATGTTATAACGCTTCAAAAATGGGGGGGGTCTACGCACAAGTGTATTTTACATGTCTGTATTGCATGGATAATAAGTATTTGTTCTAATACTAAAACAAAGTATGTTTCCCAATTTCTACTACACAAGAACACTTAACAGGTAAGGTAAAATTTGTCAGTAATGAATTGAAAACCTTGCAATACACACATGTACATTCTACTGCTACTTGACAGTAGAAATAAAGAAGTCAAACACATGAGGGTTTAGCCAATGGTGTGCTTTATCACCTGGCTTGATATTGTTTGAATAAAATTTAACATATAATATACACATTCAACAATTTATTACCCAAAAAATCTAATTAAATTAGCTATTTCTGTGAAATACAGCAACCATTTTGTTTCTATCTTCATGACATACATGTTAAATAATAGTTAAACCATTACCTACAATGTGTTATGATATAACAACTCTTATTTACTGCACTAGGAATGGAAATTGTCACCTTGCAGACCTAAGATGTACGCTTTTGCATTGATTCTTCTCAATATGGTGGCCATTTTGTTTTTTTCTTTTCATGAAATATATGTTTAAATGTACCTTACACCATTACCTGCAATGTCTGAAGATATCAAAACTCTTATTTACTGCTAAAGGAATGGAAATTGTAACCTTGCACATATCAGGGCTGTCTTTTTGCAATGTTTCCTGCTCAATACAGACGCCATTTTGATTTTTTTCTTTACTTGACATATATTTCAAATTGTACCTTACATACATGCAAACAATATCTGATTCCATTACATTACCAAATACTCTTATTTACAGCCCTAGGAATGACAAAAGTGCTGTTATTCACATCTCAGGGTGCCTTTTTGCTCAATACAGCGGCCATTTTGTTTTTTTCTTTACTTGCCATGTATTTCAAATTGTACCTTACATACTTGCAAACAATATCTGATGCCATTACATTACCAAATACTCTTATTTACAGCCCTAGGAATGACAAAAGTGCTGTTTTTCACATCTCAGGGTGCCTTTTTGCTCAATACAGCGGCCATTTTGTTTTTTCACTACTTGCCATGTATTTGAACTTGTACCTTACATACTTACAAACAATATCTGATGCCATTACATTACCAAATACTCTTATTTACAGCCCTAGGAATGACAAAAGTGCTGTTTTTCACATCTCAGGTGAGCCTTTTTGCACCTGTAATTACCAGCCACAGGTATGAAAATACACCTAGCCAACAACATCTTCATGACCTACACACCCTGGCCTTTCCATAGATATGTAACATGTAGCATGACATGCCTCACAGGCCTGGAACTGGTGCATCAAAGTTGAGCAGATTTTACTATATGACCCATTGACATTCATATAACATGTGCTTTTCTCATTTTCCAAGCGTTTTTGTGAATAAATTCACTATTTTTTGACTTATTAACTCAAGATTATTTTTCCTATGTGTTCTACGATGTATATTCCTAACCCTATGAATGTTTTAAACTAAAATCTCTTTCTATTATTGCTATGAAACACACTTTGACTTACTTTGATTTGGGGTTGGGGTCAGTGTTTCAAATGTAAACAGGAGAGAGGCCATCCCATAATATTTTCCCAAGATCCTTAGCGGACCTTATACTTCCTATTTGAGCCTAATTGGTGCTAACTTCGGCATACATTGTCAAATCTTTTCCAACCAAAGATCATTATGTAGAGAATTAAAAAACACATTTTTTCGACTCAAAATATTTTGACCTCTATGACCAACCTTTAAGCCAATTTCAAGGTCAAACTTTTCAACAGGTACTTAGAGCAAGAAGGTTCAATTTGTCTTGGAAGTATGTAATTATAGAGAACTTAATTCCTTACAATTTGATATATAAAACATGAAAATCAAAAACAAAATGGCCGACTTATGGATATCATTTTCCTCTAAAATTCAGTTCTTCTGCCATATGGTAGCCATTTTGTTTCTGATTTTCATGTTCTATACACCAAATTAAAGGGAATTCCATCCTCTATAACTTTCTAAATAATTTCTATACCATATTACTGATATTTGTTGACTTAATTATGAAGGAACCCATATTTTGCCAATTTTCGGATTTTTTCAAAAACTTGTCGTGTCCTAAATCTGAACTTAGGCAATTCTGTTAACAACTAATGACCTAATACACTACACAGACAGGTTGCAGAGCACCAAAACAAATCTCAGCCTCCTAGGATGTAATTTGGCATCAGTAGCCTTCAGTGAAAGTCAGGATAATTGACTTTTCATGCAAACTAAGGCTAAACGAACACAAATACTTTATTTAATATAGTATGTATCTGGGCCTTTAACCGTGGAAATTTCCTCACTTGCTAGGTTTCCCTTTCATGACAATTTAAGCCTCTATATAGACCTTGATTTCATTGAGATTCAACGGATCACAACTCAGTAAATATTTGAGTTATTGTTTGAAGTAAAGTATCTTCGGAAAGAAGATATGAGGTTCTTCATTTCTTTTATAATTTCATTTGCATTTGAAAGTCATACAAGGGTCAAAGAAATACCAAAAGTCTGATTTATACTAAAATCTTCAGTTTCCATGGCAACCAGTGAGCAACTGACACACTAGATGATCCATTCTGTTAGTAACTATTGTACCTTACGCATTCAGGAAGAAATAGAGATAGAAAAAAATCTCAAAATGGCAAAATATGTCCAAAAAAAATGTAAGTTTACCATATTAAGTGAAAAAAATCAGTTTCCATGGCAACCAGTGGGCATTGTGTCACACCTGATCTACCTGTTAAGGCACTTTATTAACTTTCAGCACTGGATATTAACCAAACGTGTATATGGAAGCCATAGTGTACACAATCTTAAGCATATGTAGACAAAAACGTATCCCTGTGACCTAATTTGGCCTGAAATTCACTTTCAGGTATATGCTGCTTCCCACCTGTAATTAACCTAACACACACCTTAATAAGGTTGATGAGTATGCATACACTTATCTAGGGGTCATTAGCTTCCCAATGATGTATGGCACAACACTGTGGGCATGGTTTACATTTCATTATCAAATGTCTAAAATGGGACTTTCAAGCAAAACATCCATATGTATTGTGTTGTTTACATAGGGGAAGATCACATGGCATTGACTTTGTATTGAACAAAGTTCAGATTTCTAATAATTTCACAGAAAAAGACCTACAAACTTCATGTACATGAGCAGCAAGTGTTCATCTAACATTTCTATACATTCATAGTCAATTATTTTATCTATTTTCATCACAAAATCCTGAACTTACTCTGACCTTGCAGATCTTGCAAAGTTCCAAAATGGCGGCAAAGCCCAAGAGGTTGGTCATGTGACAGTGCTAGTCACATGACTTTGATTGCATGCATGTTTCCTATGGTAAATTTTTATTGAGATTCAATTGTTCATAACTCAGTCAATATTTGAGCAATCCTTTCATGTAAGGTATCTCTGGAAAGGTGACTTTATGTTCTCTTTTTCTTTTGTAAATCCATTTCCATTTGAAAGTGGCTTGAATTTCATAAAATCGCTCAAACATTGAATTTAATGTAAATGTTCAGTTTCCATGGCAACCAGTGAGCAAATGGCATGCTTGATGGTCAATTTGAATAGAGGCTATTGATTTATTAGACTTATTTAATTTTGCTGCAACTAAATAAACCTTATTCAAGAAACAAAAGGGGTATAAATCTCTTAAGAAGGCAAAACCTGTGTCCCCAACAAGTGTGGAAATTTCCTCACTTGCAATATGTGATTCCATTCATCCAGGTCTAAGTCACATGACCCAGTCACATGACCCAGTACCAGTCCTTCAGGAATTTGCAGCCATTTTGTATGCATCAAGGTCATAGTAAGTTATGGATATTTTGTTGAAAATAGATCAAATAATAGATTTAGAATGTAGTAAAATAAGACATTAACACTTCCTGCCCATATACATGAACTTTTAGCAGTTGTTCTGTGAAAATAACACAAATATGAACTTTAATCCACAAAATGTCACTGCCATTTGATGGACAATGCTTTCCACATTGGGCAATACGCTAGACAGTCCCTCATTCAACATTACATATTGGCAGATAGACTATTCTCACAGTTTCTATCGAGACAAAGGTTATGTTGATTACAGTTGAAAAGGAACCCACATACCTGAGAGTGAATTAATGGCCAAATTAGATCATAGGAATATATTCTTGTTGTTTCATGGTTTGGATTATGTTCCCTATTGCTAACTGAAATACCGTATGATGTAATTATCAAGTGCGACCAATGAGCACCTGACATGTTGAGCAGTCAATTTCGCTGACACTAATTCCACCTTATTAAAGAAACAAAAGGGGTTAAATCTGTTATGAAGGCAAAATCTGTGTCCCCAGTAAGTGTGGAAATTTCCTCACTTGAAATATTTACCTCTGGTGTAAACTTTGATTTTGATGAGATTCTAATGATGATAACTCATTAACTATATGCAATGGATAGAAATAAAGTATCTTTGGAAAGATTTGAGGTTCTTCTCATCTGTTATAACTCTATCTGCATTTGAAAGTCATTTGAAGGTTTAAAAATCGCTAAAACGCAGAATTTTATGAAAAGCTTCAGTTTCCATGGCAACAAGTGAGGAACTGACACACCAGACAGCAAATTCAGTGAGAGACTATTGGTTTCAACTTATTCAAGTAAGGAATTGTTCGAAATTCTTTTGAGGTGGCGAAATAAGGCCAAAAAAGCAACTATTTGTAGTATGAAATGATATATGTCAGTTTCCATGGCAACCAGTGAGCAAATGGCATGCTTGATGGTCAATTTGAATAGAGGCTATTGATTTATTAGACTTATTTAATTTTGCTGCAACTAAATAAACCTTATTCAAGAAACAAAAGGGGTATAAATCTCTTAAGAAGGCAAAACCTGTGTCCCCAACAAGTGTGGAAATTTCCTCACTTGCAATATGTGATTCCATTCATCCAGGTCTAAGTCACATGACCCAGTCACATGACCCAGTACCAGTCCTTCAGGAATTTGCAGCCATTTTGTATGCATCAAGGTTATAGTAAGTTATGGATATTTTGTTGAAAATAGATCAAATAATAGATTTAGAATGTAGTAAAATAAGACATTAACACTTCCTGCCCATATACATGAACTTTTAGCAGTTGTTCTGTGAAAATAACACAAATATGAACTTTACTCCATAAAATGTCACTGCCATTTGAAGGACAATGCTTTCCACATTGGGCAATACGCTAGACAGTCCCTCATTCAACATTACATATTGGCAGATAGACTATTCTCACAGTTTCTATCGAGACAAAGGTTATGTTGATTACAGTTGAAAAGGAACCCACATACCTGAGAGTGAATTAATGGCCAAATTAGATCATAGGAATATATTCTTGTTGTTTCATGGTTTGGATTATGTTCCCTATTGCTAACTGAAATACCGTATGATGTAATTATCAAGTGCGACCAATGAGCACCTGACATGTTGAGCAGTCAATTTCGCTGACACTAATTCCACCTTATTAAAGAAACAAAAGGGGTTAAATCTGTTATGAAGGCAAAATCTGTGTCCCCAGTAAGTGTGGAAATTTCCTCACTTGAAATATTTACCTCTGGTGTAAACTTTGATTTTGATGAGATTCTAATGATGATAACTCATTAACTATATGCAATGGATAGAAATAAAGTATCTTTGGAAAGATTTGAGGTTCTTCTCATCTGTTATAACTCTATCTGCATTTGAAAGTCATTTGAAGGTTTAAAAATCGCTAAAACGCAGAATTTTATGAAAAGCTTCAGTTTCCATGGCAACAAGTGAGGAACTGACACACCAGACAGCAAATTCAGTGAGAGACTATTGGTTTCAACTTATTCAAGTAAGGAATTGTTCGAAATTCTTTTGAGGTGGCGAAATAAGGCCAAAAAAGCAACTATTTGTAGTATGAAATGATATATGTCAGTTTCCATGGCAACCAGTGAGCAAATGGCATGCTTGATGGTCAATTTGAATAGAGGCTATTGATTTATTAGACTTATTTAATTTTGCTGCAACTAATTAAACCTTATTCAAGAAACAAAAGGGGTATAAATCTCTTAAAATGGCAAAACCTGTGTCCCCAACAAGTGTGGAAATTTCCTCACTTGCAATATGTGATTCCATTCATCCAGGTCTAAGTCACATGACTCAGTCACATGACCCAGTACCAGTCCTTCAGGAATTTGCAGCCATTTTGTATGCATCAAGGTCAAAGTAAGTTATGGATATTTTGTTGAAAATAGATCAAATAATAGATTTAGAAAGTAGTAAAATAAGACATTAACACTTCCTGCCCATATACATGAACTTTTAGCAGTTGTTCTGTGAAAATAACACAAATATGAACTTTAATCCACAAAATGTCACTGCCATTTGATGGACAATGCTTTCCACATTAGGCAATACGCTAGACAGTCCCTCATTCAACATTACATATTGGCAGATAGACTATTCCCACAGTTTCTATCGAGACAAAGGTTATGTTGATTACAGTTGAAAAAGAACCCACATACCTGAGAGTGAATTAATGGCCAAATTAGATCATAGCAATACATTCTTGTTGTTTCATGGTTTGGATTATGTTCCCTATTGCTAACTGAAATACCGTATGATGTTATTATCAAGTGCAACCAATGAGCAACTGACATGTTGTGCAGTCAATTTCGCTGACACTAATTCCACCTTATTAAAGAAACAAAAGGGGTTAAATCTGTTATGAAGGCAAAATCTGTGTCCCCAGTAAGCCTGGAAATTTCCTCACTTGCAATATGTGATTACTTTCATCCAGGTCTATGTCACATGACCCTGTCCTTCAGGAATTAGTCGTCTCATGGTTTGGACTATGTTGCCTATTGCCAACTGAAATATGATTTTATCATCAAGTGCAACCAATGAGCAACTGACATGTCAGGCAGTCAATTTTGCTGCGACTAATTAAACCTTATTCAAGAAACAAAAGGGGCAAAATCTGTGTCCCCAGCAAGCGTGGAAATTTCCTCACTTGCAATATGTGATTACTTTTATCCAGGTCTATGTCACATGACCCTGTCCTTCAGGAATTAGTCGTCTCATGGTTTGGACTATGTTGCCTATTGCCAACTGAAATATGATTTCATCATCAAGTGCAACCAATGAGCAACTGACATGTCAGGCAGTCAATTTTGCTGCGACTAATTAAACCTTATTCAAGAAACAAAAGGGGCAAAATCTGTGTCCCCAGCAAGCGTGGAAATTTCCTCACTTGCAATATGTGATTACATTCATCCAGGTCTAAGTCACATGGCCCTGTAACAGTCCTTCAGGAATTTGCAGCCATTTTGTATGCATCAAGGTCAAAGTAAGTTATGGATATTTTGTTGAAAATAGATCAAATAATAGATTTAGAAAGTAGTAAAATAAGACATTAACACTTCCTGCCCATATACATGAACTTTTAGCAGTTGTTCTGTGAAAATAACGCAAATATAAACTTTACTCCATAAAATGTCACTGCCATTTGAAGGACAATGCTTTCCACATTGGGCAGTACGCTAGACAGTCCCTCATTCAACATTACATATTGGCAGATAGACTATTCCCACAGTTTCTATTGAGGCAAAGGTTATGTTGAAAAAACCCACATACCTGAGAGTGAATTAATGGCCAATTAGATCATAGCAGCATATTCCCATTGTTTCATGGTTTGGATTATGTTGCTGGTTGAAATATGATGTTAATATCGAATACAACTAATAAGCAACTGACATGTGAGGCAGTCAAATTTGTTGACATTAATTCCACCTTATTCAAGAGACAATAGGGGTGAAATCTCCTAAGAAGGCGATGTCTCTGGGTACTCAGCAAGTGTGGAAATTTCCTCACTTGCAATATGTGCAGCTACCAACAGCACTCACTTGAGTATTTTCCTTGGTGTCAAAGAGAGCAAGAAGCTGCCCCATCCACCCAGAGAATTACCTCAGTGACAGTGTGCAGCAATAAATTGTTTTTTTTGCTTTTTTTCAGTTAAGTCAATTCTGTTAGAGATCATATATTATAACTTATTCATATGCAATAGGCCTGGGCTAATATCTCCCAAGACGCCAGAAATTCCTTAGTGGCATTGTGTGCAACAAGATTCTTAAGTCTTAACCCACCAAGAAAATTTCCTTAATAAACTGTCCAGACAGGTGTTAGGTGAGATGTTCACATACAAAGCCTTCACTGATTTTACTAAAATGGGTACTGAAATGAAATACAATATAATTAGGAAAGTTTGTCTCGGTGAATTTGCATTTAAGCTAGAATTGAATTGCTGATGGTTTCAGGAATGATAGTCTTTCATTTTTTTCAGTGCAAATTCTGCCAATGAACAAAACATGGGAACAAAGCATTCAAATAATGTTTTCCTTTTTCTGGCTCTGCTGGCTTTGGCAGCTGGGGTTCATTCAATGGATGGGAAAAGAAAAGGTGCAGAATCTTTAAGAAAGGAGGTAATACTATCTTCTCAATGTTATTGCAAATAGTCTTAGTAATCAAGTGATTAGAAAGGATCAAAATTATTTTTGATCTTGATTAAAACATCTGTGGACTTGTTACACACCTTGAAATTTACATTGAATGTTTTAATTTGGTATATTGGTAGAGGTGTATGCCAATCATTTTCTTGTTCTCTATTGAAAATTTGTTTATCCGGTTTTGGAAGACATTTTGAAATACTTAAGTCAGCTTTATATATCCTTTTCCCATATAGCCTGCAAGGAATTTTTGAGGAAAAATCAGGAGAAACAACTAAGCAAACGTTTCCGATCAATTATTTTTCAGCATGATCTAGGAACATCCTTGATAGACGATGACTTACCAAATGAGGTAAGTAGATTTTTGAAGAATAAAGAAACCCTTCCAATGAAGATCTTATGCTGAACACATTTTCAAAAATGTCCTTTTTGATTTGCTAAACAGCACCTAAAGTTTTGTTTGTCATAGAACATTAATAAGGTAGATCTGTCACTTGAACTCATTTAGAGGGTTACAGTGAATAACATATAGTTCTTTAGTAAAGATTTCTTTTCAAAATAGTTACCTCTCCACTAATAAACATTTTCACAAATTAACATTTCACAAAGTATAACCTACCATTGTGACCCTTATTTCTATTCTTATTATAGGAATTGTCCATACAAAACCAAAGCTCAGCAGATGCTGTCAATGTCAATCATGTGAGTAAATAATGATAATTTCCTGGGAGAATTCTTGTATGTTTCATCAAAAGATTAAGTGGAATTCTAAAAGATTTGCTACATCCATTGAGGAAATATCCTCAGTTGATGAGATGTTGTGCTCAAATTATACATTACATTGATTAAGTTAGTCAGTCTTGGTCAGTGATGTATATAAGGATATATTATAATCAATTAAGTGATTGCAGTGAATAACATCATTCTTAAGAATTAAATTATTTCCTCTAGTTAGATTAGATGTGTACGGAAAAAAATCCATATTGAAACTTTACAATTATATATATATATCTATATCTATCTATCTATCTATCTATCTATATATATATATATATATATATATATATATATATATATATATATATATATATATATATATATATATTCAAAGCCAATCAGGGTTATTGAACATGAGGTGTAATAGACCATCGCATGATTCTTATTATAGGAATCATCTACCCAAAACCAAAGCTCAGTTTCCAGTATTGTGGATGCCTTGGGTATATCTCTGATAAACATGGAAACAGATGCACAGCCTTTTGACTCACTTTTTGCAGCTAACGTCAATCACGTGAGTATATGATGATGAATAAAGTTTCCTAAGGTTTTATCATTGCAAGATTTACATTCACACACCTAAGATATTACCGCGGTGGCACTATGCAGCATTTGCCCTCTCCATTGGGGCAATTTCTTTAGTAACAACACATAAGTTCCATTTTGATTACAGACCTATATGTGGAAATGATATGGAGGGTACAGCAAATAATTTCTCAATAAGATGTCTTTAAAGCCAATCACCCTATCATGTCATAATGTTTGATACATACATTAACTTTACTTCATTATAATGTATATTATAGGAATCATCCTTACAAAAATGTATTCAACCTTCAACAAGTACTCATGGTCTTCCAAATATGGATTCCTCTGTGGACAGCGATGAGGATGTTTTGGGTATATCCTTGATAAACATGGAGTCTGATATACCTCTTCAGACATTTGTAGCAGATGATGTCAATCAGGTAAGAATAAAATGATAATTACCTTAGAGGTTATTTCCTTGAATGCACTTTGCAGCATTTGCCCCCTCCAATGGTGCGATTTCCTTAGTGGAATTTACCCCTCCACTGGGGAGATTTTCTCAGAGACACCATGACAGTGTATATATCAGTGGGAAGAGCTAGTTAAACCTGTAAAAACAAATTGCCTTTTGGTGAAAACATATAGGCAAAGCTCTTATTCATAATTTCAACATACCCTCAAGTTGAAGAGAAATAAATAAAAAAGGAATTTGCATCCCAATAACTGTAATTGTGTTAACTTTATCTCATTCTTATTGGGGCAATTTGCCAAGAACATTACATAAGCACAACAAACGTGTTACAAACAAACTGTTTTATATTTATTCCTACCATAGGAGTCATCCTCCAAAAACCAAAGGATGGAAATTCCACTTTTAACAAGCACCCCAATCAAAGGTCATGGTCCAGCAGATCTGAATTCATCAGACATCACTGATGTGGATGTTCTGGGTTTATCTCTTGCAAACATGGAAACGGAAACAGACATACATCCTTTGAGCTCACTTAGCAGAGGTGCAAACAACCAGGCAAGTAATGTGTTCATTTTCATGAAAAGTTATCTTTGGACTAGTATTTCCTATGTGCATTTTTAATGGAAATTTAAAGCATGTTATCTCTTGTAGTTTCTAATAAATCATAAATGCAGACAATTTTGGTCACTGTTATATTTCAGAACATGATGGAGATTACAGTAAAAAACATAGGGAAGAATATTTAAAGTATGTGCCTTTTCACATTAATGTTTTGGCAAATTTTCAAGGTTAAAATGTTATTCAAAATAACTTGGAATTTTACTGAGATGTCTCTAAAACCAAATAGCATAACAAAGTTGCATTGAAAGTTTGCATTATAGAATGTTCCTTTTTAAAAGATTGTGGTCTTGCCAAGCATGTATAAAAATTGCAGTTGTTGACTTGCTATTTTTCACTTGATAGGTCAATTCTACAGAGTCGAACACTTTATTAAGTCCATCAGTCTACAACTTCACAGAAAGCTCCCCAGGTATTCCTGGCAATCCTGTCAATCTGCAGTCTTCTAGTAATGCTAGTCATTTAGAATATGAAATCAATTCGTTGTCTATGACATTACAGTCTGAAGAGAGTTTAAATAATGGTATCACTGCTTCTCAGAGTGACCTCGAAAGAGTTTCATCAAGAAGGAAAAATGCTCCTCATAAAACCATGCCACTTGGAGGGATGTACCAAAGGGCATTAAGTAAGGACTCAATATGCAATACCATGCATAAGAACTGTTGCAAAAGAAACTGTAAGAAAAAAATTGACCAACGCATCATCATCACAGAGAGAAAGAAATTTTGGTCCATGACAAGACATAATCAAACCAATTGGTTGTACAATAAACTCTCCAGTAGTCACCATGGTCACAGAAAAACATTTAATATTGAAAGTAATATTGTTTGTCCTAGTGCCTTCAGACAGATTATTAATGTTCCGACGAATAGGTACTATGATATTGTAAGAAATCTTAGACAAGGCTACACATCAGCTGGTTTGAGCAGGTATTCAATCACCAGACATGAATCCAAGACCTATGTTGAGGCTCTTCAGTGGCTTGAGGATTTTGCAACCAATTATGGTGATCGAATGCCACACACTGAAGAGGTACTACTTCCATACAAAACATCGAGAACTCATGTTTATGATCGATATTTTGAGGAAAAGAGGGGAACATTTTCCCTGTCAAAATCCCATTTCTTTAAACTTTGGAATAAAGAATTACACTTTTTAAAAATTAAGAAAACAAACAGTTTTTCTAAATGCAATCTGTGTTCTATCCTAGAAAGGCGTCTCCAAAATACTAGAAATAAACATGAAATTATTCAAATAAGGGAACAACGTGAGAACCATTGTGAACGACAAATGCATGAACGAAAATTGTATTACTATAAAAGAAATAAAGCCCAAAAGAACCCCAAAAAGTACCTTAGCATAATCATAGATGGCATGGATCAATCAAAAACAAATTTACCCCATTTTGCAGGCAGAAAGGCAAAATGTCTCAATCTTGGTGAACTCCTTCAGACACATATAACTGGGGCTATATCCCATGGGCATGAGAGGCGCATGACCTTTATTGATATAATGGAGTACCCACATGACTCAAATCTTTCTATCAATA
Organism: Maea johnstoni; assembly: GCA_963942565.1. Taxonomy (NCBI): domain Eukaryota; kingdom Metazoa; phylum Annelida; class Polychaeta; order Spionida; family Magelonidae; genus Maea; species Maea johnstoni. The sequence continues at coordinate 30,389,784 of OZ012692.1, forward strand.
TTTTACTTAAAGTCCTTCATCAATGTGCAAAACTAAATAAGAATTTCCTGCCTCCCGTTCTGTATTTACAAGCTGACAATTGTTGCAGAGAAAATAAAAATAAATATGTGCTTGCCTTTTGTGAGCTTCTCATTCATTTAAATATATTCCGAACAGTTGAACTTTCCTTTCTCTTTGTCGGACACACTCATGAAGACATCGATGCTTTTTTCAGCAAAATATCAGAAACATTAAGAACAACTGATGTGGAAACATTTCCACAGTTACTAGGGGTTTCACCAAATTCACAAAGACTCAATGCCATGTATGATGTAAGGTCATGGATAAGTCCTTGTATGATGGGATCTATCAAAGGTCATACGAGGCCCCACCATTTTAAGTTTACTCGGAATAATGTGGGTAAGGTCACCGTTTTTACCAAAGGAAGGCAAGGTAGTTCCTGGATTGCTTTAAATAGTTCATTTTTCAAAACAAATTCAAGTGGTAACGTGTGTCTTCCTAAAGGTATTCCAAAAATTGAAATAGTTAAGTTTGATAAAATAAATCCAGAAAGCCTTGAAAAACAACTGAGTTTGCATTGGTCAGCTTTATTTTCCCAAAAACATGATGAGGTCAAATGGTGGAAAAATTATATCAAACAATTACAGAAACTAAAAGATAATGAAGAATGCAGGGTTCGATACAGCAGAAATTATGCAAAATGGCTATTGCCACTATTACCGAAATTGAGACGGGATGCAAGTTCAGATGAAGAGGGTTCCAATATAGACTACATTCCTCAAGCTGCTAAGCAAATAATTGATGCAGAGATGGACAACCCAACAGTAACTGTTTCTGATGTTAAGAAAAGAAAACCTCCTCCCCCACAAAAGAAAGGACGAAAAATGCCGAAGTCAGCTAAAGAAAGAAAACATTTGGATATGCATAAAGCAGGTTCTGAAGCAGTTTTTTTATTCAAACAATGGTTGCATAATCTACTTAACTACTTTTTACAAAACCTAGCGCTGTGCGGATGTTTGATAGTAGGGGCAAACTCAAGAAAAATGTTTATGCGAGAAGCATGGATTAGGATCCTTTATTGGATCCTATATCAGGTTGCCCATTCAAAAACAGGTCTCGAACATGAACCATTCTTTCAAAATCCTTTACTCAATTATAACTTATCACATGAAATCAAATGTCTGTAAGTTTCATAATCATAACATAGTTGTAATTTCAAAAAACAATTGCCCGAAAGCTGCCTGTGCACGAAGTAACACAGGCACACGCAAATCAATATCAACTTAATGACTTAATACTTAGTGATACCTGTAAATGATGAAAATATAAAAGTTGTTCTTAACTTACCTTTACATTTTTCGCATATCCTAATGTGATGTGTAATCAAAGTTGTCATCTCCCAGGTAATAGCTGGCTTGCTTGGTGTCCCATTAATACTGTGTTGACCCTTTCTCTTCCATTTCTCTTTTCCATGAAGTAATCCACAGCTGCCTAGATGTGGGGCCATTTTTTCAATACATTTATAGTAGTCAACTGCCTCAATGACATGATGTGCCATGAAACATTGTATTTCGCAACCAACCATATGCTGAACAAATTTAAGCTTTCTCATATATTTGAATATCCCACTTGCCGAAACTAATGTACAAATGGACAAACTTAACCACCCTTCATTATGTTTTTAAACATTCCGGATTCTTCCAAACGTAAAAATCTGGAATGTTTTTACACTCGGACTATTAAGGCAGTGTACAGTACCAAATCTCCTTTAGATCTTGTTCTACACAAAGGGCTTTTGTATGAAAGTTCCTAAACTACTTTATTAATTGTACATAATGCATGTAATACAAAGGTGAAGATATGTTAGTTTTGAGACTTTGTTCCTTTAGGGGATATATAATTCAAATGTGTTCTTTACTCACCTTCATGAGGTTTCCGTAAGTAAAGAACTGAACGTTGCAGTTTATATAATTATGAAGTTATGAAGAATTCTTCTTGCCAGTTTGGGTGTCAACAGTCCTACTTGTTGAATGTTTGCTTTTATCACCTTTGAAATGATAGTATGTGTGTAAACATTTACAATATAGTAGTTGATAGTATGAAGATATATCCATGTTGATGTGTGTTTATAATAAATCAGTTGTTTAACACTTGAAGGACATGAGGCTTTTTCAATAAGAAAGGTATTTTTAACCTGTGGCACTTAACCATTTGAAATTTGGCACTGAGAAAACTTCCTGTATTGAGAAGGTTATTTCATTAAGGGCTTCATTATCACCAAGCAATAGCAAATTTCCTCATTGTTCCCAGCAACTGAGGAAATTTTCTCACTTGCAAAATGTAGAGCTAACAGCCCCCACTCACCAAGGATATTTCCTCAGGGCACCTACCATCCGTGGAAATTTCCTCACTTTCAATATACGCACCAAGCAATGGGAAATTTTCCTGGTGTTCCCAGCAACCGTGGAAATTTCCTCACTTGCAATATGTCCAACAAGCAGCCCAACGCACCGCGGAAGTTTCCTCACTTGATTTATGTGCTACAAGCTGTCCCAGCACTGAGGAAATTTCCTCAGTGTTCCCAGCAACTGCGGAAATTTCCTCACTTGGAATGTGCAGCAAGTTGCCCTGCCCACCGCGGAAATTTCCTCACTTGGAATTTGTGCAGCAAGCTGCCCCACTCACCAAGGAAGTTTCCTCACTTGATATATATGCAGCAAGCTGCGCCTGCACCGAGGAAATTTCCTCACTTGATATATATGCAGCATGCTGGCCTAGCACTGAAGAAATTTCCTGTGTTCCCAGCAACCGCGGAAATTTCCTCACTTGCAATGTAAATGGTCTTCAAATCAAATACTGCCCCACTCACCAAGGAAGTTTCCTCACTTGATATATATGCAGCAAGAAGCCCCACCCACCAAGGATATTTCCTCAGGGCACCTACCATCCGTGGAAATTTCCTCACTTTCAATATACGCACCAAGCAATGGGAAATTTTCCTGGTGTTCCCAGCAACCGTGGAAATTTCCTAACTTGCAATATGTCCAGCAAGCAGCCCAACGCACCGCGGAAATTTCCTCACTTGATTTATGTGCTACAAGCTGCCCCAGCACTGAGGAAATTTCCTCAGTGTTCCCAGCAACTGCGGAAATTTCCTCACTTGCAATGTGCAGCAAGTTGCCCCACCCACCGCGGAAATTTCCTCACTTGGAATTTGTGCAGCAAGCTGCCCCACTCACCAAGGAAGTTTCCTCACTTGATGTATATGCAGCAAGCAGCCCAACGCACCGCGGAAATTTCCTCACTTGATTTATGTGCTACAAGCTGCCCCAGCACTGAGGAAATTTCCTCAGTGTTCCCAGCAACTGCGGAAATTTCCTCACTTGCAATGTGCAGCAAGTTGCCCCGCCCACCGCGGAAATTTCCTCACTTGGAATTTGTGCAGCAAGCTGCCCCACTCACCAAGGAAGTTTCCTCACTTGATGTATATGCAGCAAGCTGCGCCTGCACCGAGGAAATTTCCTCACTTAATGTATATTCAGTATGCCGGCCTAGCACTGAGGAAATTTCCTGTGTTTCCAGCAACCGCGGAAATTTCCTCACTTGCAATATGTCCAGCAAGCAGCCCAACGCACCGTGGAAATTTCCTCACTTGATTTATTTGCTACAAGCTGCCCCAGCAACTGCGGAAATTTCCTCACTTGCAATGTGCAGCAAGTTGCCCCGCCCACCGCGGAAATTTCCTCACTTGGAATTTGTGCAGCAAGGTGCCCCACTCACCAAGGAAGTTTCCTCACTAGATGTATATGCAGCAAGCTGCACCTGCACCGAGGAAATTTTCTCACTTAATATATATGCAGTATGCCGGCCTAGCACTGAGGAAATTTCCTGTGTTCCCAGCAACTGCGGAAATTTCCTCACTTGCAACATAAATGGTCTTCAAATCAAATACTGCCCCACTCACCAAGGAAGTTTCCTCACTTGATATATATGCAGCAAGCAGCTCATCCACCGAGGAAATTTCCTCACTTGATATATGAGCAAGCTGTCCCAGCACTAAGGATATTTCCTGTGTTCCCAGCAACCGCGGAAATTTCCTCACTTGGAAAGTGCAGCAAGTTGCCCCACCCACTGCAGAAATGTGTCACAAGTTGCCACACTCACCGAGAAAATTTTCTGACTTGATATATATACAAGCTGCCCCAGCACTGAGGAAATTTCCTCAGTGTTACCGTGAACAAGGAAATTTCCTTCCTTGCAATTTGTGCAGCAAGCTGCCCAACCCACCGAGGAAATTTCCTCACTTGATTTATGTGCTGCAAGCTACCCCAACACTGAGGATATTTCCTCAGTGTTACCGTGAACTGTGTTCCCAGCAACCGCGGAAATTTCCTCACTTGCAATATGTGCAGCAAGCTGCCTCACCAACCGAGGAAATCTCCTAAGTGTCACCGTGAACTGTGGAAATTTCCTCACTTGCAATATGTGCAGCTACCAACCCTAAATTTCTTGTGTTCCCAGCAACCGCGGAAATTTCCTCACTTGCAATATAAATGGCCCTTAAATCAAATACTGCACCGTGGCAATTTTCTCACTTACAACATAGTTGGCACTAAAATCAAATATTGCAGTGTGTTATTTTATCAAAAATGTTACTTCTAGCGCATATAGCAGAATATGGCCCAAGAAACGGAACTAAAAATAAAGTTTCATTTTCAATAATTTACTGTTATGAACAACAACTTTTCAATGAAATATTTCTTAAAATATTGCACTATTGTCAAGATATTTCCATATATGTCAGACCATGTGTGCACTACAGATGTGACTGGGTTAATGAAGAACCCTCTGATTTAACTCTTTTCATACAAGGGATAAAACCTAGCAAAGATATTCTATATTAACCAATTCATGCTTAAGAGACCTTATAGAGTGTTGTATGGATCTGTAATTCTAAAAATATATTCAGAACTAATAACATTTAATACTTTTGAAAATATATTCAGAATTAATAACAGATTAGTTAAATATTTGGAAGTGGGGTGTTGATTTGGTTCTTACAAACCTCATCTTCAAATATTTCCTAGTTTCCATAAAAAGATCATGGATCACCAAAACGGTCAAGCAATTTTTGGCCGCTACAGACATGAATGGGTTAAATGATTTCCTATTTCTGTCCATGCTAAACCATACTAAATCCAAAATACAAGAGAGAGGGATGATTCGGGCCCAGAATCCTAGCTGCAGATGACACTTCCGCCCTGCTGCCTTATCTGGCAAAATATTTACACAAATGTCAGAACTCAAGGCTGCTGTTCTTAAGGCAAAAACACATCACTTTAGACTCATCTCTGGCCCACAGTTACCATAGAAAACTAGGGAAGCCTAGCCTGGTGCTCAGGCTGAGGTAGAGAGGTATAATGCCACTACTATACTTAAATTACATCACTTGAGACCCATCTCTGGCCTACAGTTACCATAGAAAACTGGAGCCTAGCCTGGTGCTTAGACTGAGGAAGAGAGGCATGATGCAACTACTTAACTAAATGGTATGCAGGTTTAATGTCTCTATCAAACTATAGACGGCAGCACAGTTTTCAGAGATTGCAGTTATCAAACAGTTCTATTGGCTCTCCCTATGGGGTTGATACAGAATACCCTGGGCTGAAAATAAACTCAGAGTATATTATTGAGAGTCAGGAAACAGATATTAAACACAAACTTGTAGCAAGTCTAGGAAGTAGCAAGTATTGTGTTGTGTAAATTATGAGCGTTCCCGATGGCATGAGATATGGTCAAAGAGCCTTATTTTTGGACAGGAGCACATGACAACTTTGACATTTATTGATATTTTTTTTTCAATATTCTGCAAACATCATATCACTCTAAGGTGTATACAAAAAAATCTGACCATAAGGGGTCCAGTCCAGAGCCGGTCTTACGGAGGACCAAAAAGCATGCTTCAAATCCTTTTAGAACTGTGTACAACTTCATCTGATCAAGTACACAATAAATGGTTTACATTTGTAAAATATCGAATTCTGCATCTCTCAGGTAAATATTCATCCTGCGTTAGAATAAGGAGTAGAAATCCATGATATCTTCCCTAAAACTAGGCTAGCTCCTAGTCTAGCTAAGGTAGAACTGAAAACTTCTTTTCTGTTCTGATATCTATCTCAGTGTTAGTTTCTTTAGTTGACCATAGATGGCCCCAAAGTGTCCACACCATTATATAGAATTGGATAGATCTCTGTATGGTCACCTGTTGGCCAATTCAAGAACTAAATCTGGGTATGATTTTCCAATGGCAAAAATAAGCTGATGATGTAAAAAGAAAAGAAGAAAGATTCCTTATAAAAGAGGACCAACTTTCATTTGATTACTTCCCAAAACCATGGTTTAATGGTTGCCTGTCAAGGAAAACTCATGGCAAGAATGAGTTTTAAGTGCCTCTATTACTGTTTCAGCAAAATGGTCCCTCTACTACATAAAAGAGAACTCTCATATTCATTCCCCAGGAATAAATGGGTTATGATGATATACTTGTAAGGCCTAAATATCCCACCAGTGACTAATTTGCAAATTTATATTGAAATAAAAGGAACCAATTAATATTCCCTTCAGTCTTGGTAATATTTCCAAGAACTACTCCAGGACGACGTATTTGGCCTCCTCACATGAAGAGCCTCCCCCACAGGAGAGCTCTGCTCATAAAGAACCTCCAAACACAGAAGAGCTCCATTCATACAAGCAGTTCGGTTGGGTTGGCGCAGAGCAGGTGATATACTTCAACTAAGTTATCTGGCACACTAGTTGCTTATCTTTACTGCCCATCAGAAAACCATTGACCAAGTTCTCCAGATTTTATCGTCATGGCTACAACCTCCTCATCCCTACACCAGCAGCCAGCGGTGAGGAAACCAAGAGTGACAGCCCCACCACCGACGTGGCTACCTTGTTGTTGTGTGAGAGCTAGATGCGTAGGTGACCCCATCAATGGCGAGACAAAAATAGCACGTCAGGTGCCAAAAATTGACCGACTACACGCACAGGCCAATACAAACAAGCCTTATATATCCCTCTCACGCTAAAAATAGCTTTGATTCCAAGACGTTTAATGTGTTGTTTTGGTTGGAGAGAGCTGGCCCACTGATTGGTCTGTCCTAACCCATATTCTGCAGCTATGATATTTCTGGGAAAAAGGTACTGCTTAAGTAGTAGAACAAAAAATATGAACAATGAAACCTGTAAAATATCAACACAACTTGACCTAGAAAAGTGTTTATTTACAGGTTTTCATCATACACAGGTTTGCGATTGAACTTGAATATTTGAAAATATATTTCCTTTGGTTACAAATAACTGAAGTAGAAAATGTCATGCTCTATTCAGTTGTAAGCTATAAATTTGTCTGACAGACATGAGGGTGGTCCAGTTAAGTTAAACTTTTAAAATAAATTCATTCAATCCTTTTTTTCAAAATATCTTGTTCATCTAGTCTATTTGGGGTCAATTTGAAGCCAAAGTAGAACTGCCAAGTACTTTAATAAATTGGATTTGTTTTAGACCACTATACTTGCCCTAAATCCAATTTATGCTCAAATATGGTCAAATTATGAAAATATCAGTTATTTCTAAAAGTATTATGTAGCCAAAGAACACTTATTGAGGGGGAAATAGATAGATAGATAATCTTTATTTCAAGTCGGTAATAATTTTTACATAGTGAACGCGAGCTGCCAGGGCTCTTGGCCGACTAAATATGTTATAACAGAAAATAATGTTTTAAAATTTATTTATTTTTTAAAAACCAGTTTTGGATATTCAAAAATCATTTTTAAAAAAAAAAAAATCCTGCTGATGTCCAACCGTTAGATATTCTCTGAACTGCAGTGTCAAGAAATCAAGAGAGTTTCTAGTTATCTACGCAATACGTTTGTTTTCATTCTTTCACGTGGTATTTCCGTATGGCCCTTATCACGCTGCTTCCCCTGTGATCAGCGGATCCTCAGATTCCTTCTCGGAACATCAACCTCACTGGTGAGTCGCTAAGAAAAGACATGTAAGCTATTTTAGGAGCAGCCATGCCAAAAATAACCGTGCTTATATATTAATATCACAGCATCTCGCTGAATGTGTGTTGACTCTGATGCTGGAGAGAGATTGCCGGGGGAAGCGAGACAGCGACTTGGGTTTCTTGCATGACGCTCGAGGAATGAGGTGAAGAAGTGCACTTGGGGGAATAAACGCAATTGCCCCTTCCACCCACACCCCTCTACCCCCCCCCCCCCCCCTTCCATATTGTAGGGATCTCACAAGAATGGACTTACTCTCTGCTAAAATCAAAATAAAATTCAATTTTGTTTTTTCGATGATATTATTTTTTTACCAGGATAGGCTTGACTACGGCAGAAGGACAGAAGGTTTCTAGAAACTGGAAAACCTCTGAATAGCTTTTGTGTGTGTGTGTGTGTGTGTGTGTGTGTGTGTGTGTGTATTTATATATATATATATATATATATATATATATATATATATATATATATATATATATATATATATATATATATATATATATATATATATATATATATATATATGTGTATACATACATACATACATATACCACAAACACACAATCATATAATCCTTTACCATCTACTTCTGGAGAATTCAGATGACCCAAGCATTGAGGGTTTGACTTCTTAGCCTCCATTAGTAACCACAGCCATAAACAAGAACGCCCGCAAGGCTTCGGAACATGCGAGGCTGAAGGGCTGATCAATGATATTGTTTCCCCCACAATTCCACTACTGAACAGTTAAACATTCATTAGGGCCTGAGATCTACGTCCACTGGGCTGGCTCCTGCAAGGTCTGCTTTCACACTGTGAACTCTTGTAGCCTTTGTGGACCTTTGGACTAAGGTTATAATAACATTCCTGGAGGGTGGATTTCGGGGCCACTGCTTGAGGTGAGGGGCCTAGGACCTGGTGCTGATTATAAGTGTAACACTAACCCCCTCTAGTGGCGCTTATTAGTAAATATCTAGAAAACAAAGCGATATCTTGAGAGTCGTTGCTCCTGTTTGAGAAGTTCAAAGTTGTAAGATCATGAGTGCGCTCTGGGTGCATAAGGGTTAACACCCTCATAGAGGGCGCCACAAGAGAGCCAGTTATTTACTGCATCACCCCTGATGACTGTGCTGCCATCTATAGTTAGTAGCAATACTCTACCAATGTATTACTACCAGCGTTCTTGATAAATAGTAACTCCCTAAAAAAAAGAACTCAATTATGATGCAGCATCCAGATTGCACCTTGTGTTTGCCCATTGGGGAGACTGGAAACACAACATATACTTCTGTGTCCCATTTTTTTCTAGGGTTCATTATCAAATATCATAATCTATTTAAGGTATCAAAAATATGTAGGGGAATCACAAAGGTATCTAGGACAACTAAGATGTTAGGCTAATGGCCTTAATGGCAGTTAGCCAAAATATTTAAGGCAATCTATAGCTATTTGAGAATGAGTCTGGAGAGAGAGAAGGAAAAAGGAGTGAGAGAGTCCTCTTACCTGATGGGATTAAACCATCTGCCACGTCTGTTGCAGCAGAAGAGTGGTTCCCATTCATACTACAGAGGGAGCCACTGGAGCTCCTTACATGAGGAGGGCCGCCACTGATACCAGCCGATACCGCTGCTGCAGGTGTGGTGGTGGTGGCGCTAGCGTTGCTGCTGCCGGGTCCACTGCTGTGTTTGTGTTTCTTTGCGGGAGACGTCGACAGAGCGGATAGTTGTTGCTGGCTCTCTCGGGCATCATGGTAGCAGTCCACTTCTGATTCGTCGTCGTCGCTTTCGAGACTGCTCAGACTTAGGCTGCAAACGCCGCGAAAATGAAAAAAACAGAACAACAATGACAACTGTTAGTAATGATGGCCTGAATAAACAACAAAAAACAACAATGAACCCAACTAAAAAATCTGAGGCGAAAAGTGGTCGTGGGAATGTGTTGTAACCCTGAAGAAATTCAGATGAATAAAAACAACAAATGGAACTTAAAAAAAATCTGTTGAGATGAAAATGGTCATGTGATTGTGTTGCAACCCTGAGGAGAACAACTTGAGTGGTATACTAACACATACTACACCAACTACTGGCTTTGCTTCACCATGGACAGCTTTCTGTCCAGCTTGGAAGCATGTGAGAAAGTTGCCAATGACATAAGGCTAGTCAGTGGTTTCACACAACAAGGTCTAGCCACAACTTAACTGAGAATGTAAGAAAAAGATTTGTTGAAGTAATCGTTCTACAGTGGGTGCAGGAGAGAAAGATGCCAGTGACTCGGCAAAAAAAATCCTATTCCCAGCCTAGCTCAAGGTTTCGCACTATCATTTTTGTCATTAATTGGACCTGACACAAAAAATAGAACTTCATATCTCTTCTCCTCCCTCATGAATAAATGATGACATAACAGGCAATCGGTTCACATTTTCCCTTCCCACATCCTTGGTTCTGGCCTAGACCTCTCATAATGGGATACATAAGCCTTCTAAATGGCCAATAAGTAGGTTGATTTGGGAATCATGCTTCCCCTTGCACTTGAGCTTCAGGAAATCCCCCGTCCAAGATTGAGGAGCTTTCTCCTGGGAAGTTCACGGCTTTCATGAGTGCATATCCAATAGTGGTTGTTTAAGTGCTTCCTTTTCTCTACAGACAAAACTCTACATAAAGCACCTTGTGAACTCCAGTTTCCTTCACCACTCAGAACTGTAATGATCTAAGGAGACTGCAGCTCACTGCATATTTCACCACTGCCTGTGCACCAACCAATCAGCCTTGGGGCAGGTGAGAATGTTGCCAGCGACTAGGGGGGTTAGTTGGTGTTTTTTCATTGGTACTGCAGTTTCCTCCACTTTTGACAAGCAAGAGTTTATAGAGCTGAAAAAGTGGCTATAAATGAAATTCCAAATAGCATGTGAGATAAAGACATTCATGCTTGAAGATCCCTTTAAAATGTTGTATCTGGATCTATGGTACTTTTTAGAAAGAACATGGCAGTATCAGTTAGAAATGGTGGTGGTTTGTAGTTAGAAGTGGTGGTGGCTTGATAGGATGATTGTGCTGCCAGTGGTGATACTATTCTTATACTGTGGGTGCACTCATGGTGTCTAAGGGTTAACCCTTCCAATGCTAAGGCTATTTTCGGCCAAAGCACAAGAAAGCAAAGATTTTTGAAAACCACCTAATCCTTCTCTTATTGATGATCATTGAATAGCATTTGCTGAGTACTATCCTATGAGTACCAATGTGCCAGGCTTTCAGTCATTTTACAGGGTTCTTTGCATAATGCTGAAATGACTAAATTAGCTAGCAGCATAAGGGTTAAGTTGGATTCTTAGCTTATCTGCACTTGATGACCCCCAGAGAAGGTCATGTAATATCTTACTTGTTTACCATTCATGTCTAGGATCCCCCTAGTGAAGCTACATGATCTAGATTTATTTTGAACTCATAATAAAACATAAATTCACAAATCATTTGAAGCAGGTTTGTTGGTCAGGTTTAAAAACATTTCTCCTTTGAACATTTTCTACCAGCATGGTAAGAACAGGCCAGGGTCAGAAAATCACGATTCCTTTAGTTGCACTGTTCAATCCTCATGGTACATGGCTAGCATTTAGTTCCACAACTAGAATATAGATGGCAGCACCACCTAACTTTTTCTATAGGACTATTCCACAATGCCAGTATTCTATTACATGTACTTCCATTCAGCAACAAACAAAGTGGCAGAACATAACACTAGAGAGAAACTTAACCTTATCATTCCCAGGCTGCTGTAATTATAAGACAATTACAATGTATCTTTAATAAGAAGGTATTGTTTAAAAATTACTGAGATAACGATTTTTTCTCAAACAAGTAAAACTTTTTGTTTATCACAATATTTTAGAGATAAAAATATTTTAGAAAGTTCTGTGTGGTTCTGCAGAAATTTCCTTTTGATTTAGACCAAATAGGCATTTGGAGCAGAAAGGGGTTAACCCTTCAATGCTTAAGAGTTTCTCCAGATACTGTCATCTGGCTCTATATTTCATTTAATAATAACTTATTATTATTAAATGATTTTACAAAAAATTGAAAGAGAGTTGCTGATATTTTAAATAACATATCTCCTTCCAAAATGGCAGGCTACTTTTAGCCGCTGCTGTGAGCATTAATGGGTTAACCCATTAATGCTCAAAGCGGCCAAAAGCAGCCTCACAATTTTGATGATATTTAACAGGCAAGGGCTAAGTCAGAAAATATTTGATGGAGAAATGCCAATCAGAACATTACATACAACTATCCTTCAAATATTTTGTAAAATTATTCTCAATTTAAAAGTAATAGTCATAACTCATAAGTATCATGGATCCAGACACAATTCAGAGGAACTCTTAAGCATTAATGGTTAAGATATTGGTGATGGTGTACTTTACGACACCCTGGCATCTGAAGTGCCCTGTGTAAACTCAAGGGGACTTTTTCACCTCTAGAGTTACACTTGATTGGCCCCTGACCCTTTCACGCCCAAATCTCCCCTCAAACTATAAACAAGATACTCTGAGACTCCAGAAAATATAAAAGGGAATCACACATTAATAGAGAAAATATCTGGAGGAGAGTTGTTAGTTGGGTTTTGATTAACAAATGGGCTTAAATATTTTTCACAAGATATTTATGATGAAAAGATAACACTTAAATATTCGGGCTTTTTGTGCCACTGTGAAGAGGGTAAAGGGATATGTTGTGAAAGCAATACACTTGGTTGACAGTTGTTGTGTAAACTAACAGTACTATAGGGTGCTTGTAGTGGCACTATGTAAGGGTCGGGTGGACCTGTTTTTCGGGTTCACAGTTATAAGGTCACAGCTGTGGGGTCATCACCCTGCTGGTAACCTTCTAAACCAATCAAAAATGACAACAGAGAATGGAGACCCCAAATAACTTCCATTGACATTCATACCACATATCAATCTGAGAGAGAGAGAGAGAGAGGGGGGGGGAGAGAATGAGAAAGAATACGAGACAGAGAGAGACGGAGAGAAAGAGTTAAGAGAGAATGAGAATGAATGAGAGAGAGAGAGAGAGAGAGAGAGAGAGAGAGAGAGAGAGAGAGAGAGAGAGAGAGAGAGAGAGAGAGAGAGAGAGAGAGAGAGAGAGAGAGAGAGAGAGAGAGAGAGAGAGAGAGAGAGAGAGAGAGAGAGACAGAGAGAGAGAGACAGAGAGAGAGAGACAGAGAGAGACAGAGAGAGAGAGAGAGAGCCTGAGGGAGAGAGAGACAGAGAGACAGAGAGAGAGAGAGAGAGCCTGAGGGAGGAGAGAGACAGAGAGACAGCGAGACAGAGAGAGAGAGAGAGAGAGAGAGAGAGAGAGAGAGAGAGAGAGAGAGAGAGAGAGAGAGAGAAAGAGAGAGAGAGAGAGAGAGAGAGAGAGAGAGAGAGAGAGAGAGAGAGAGAGAGAGAGAGAGAGAGAGAGACCAGAGAGAGACAGAGAGAGAGAGAGAGGAGGGAGAGAGGGGGATCTGATCACTCACCTTCTACCACTAATTGCCAGCATCTTAGACTTAAAGGCCCTCCGTTCCTCTGCGGTAGCTGGACGGGACGACCAGCTTTTCCTCCGTAACTTTTTATCCTTTTTGCTGCACACATCTTCGCTGGCGCTCTGAGTATCCTGACTAGATTCCGTTCCCAAGACAATGCTCATAATCGGCCGAGCTGTCTACCGGTAACGTCGTTGACACAGATGCGGATATCTGACTCTATTCCCGCCCGCTGTGTCGCTGACTCTGGGTACAGGTGGTTTCAGGTGAGTTCTCATTGTCCTCTAGGAGGAGACGTCTCACGTGACTGGCTGGGACTCGGATCCTCCTGGGCGATATCTAGCATAGACTTATACAGCCCTGGAAGAAAACATAACAGTCATCAAAATCTTAAACAGGAATGTACTATAAATCAAGTAGCACTGAAAAATAAGAGAAATATCTATCTTAGACTTATACAGCCCTGGAAGAAAACATAACAGTCATCAAAATCTTAAACAGGAATGTACTATAAGTTAAGTAGCACTGAAAAATAAGAGAAATATCTATCTTAGACTTATACAGCCCTGCAATAAAACATAACGGTCATCAAAATCCTAAACAGGAATGTAATATTAATTATATAGTATTGTAAAACTAGGGCATTATCTAGCATAGACTTGTACAGCCCTGGAATAAAACATAACGGTCATCAAAATCTTATAAAGGAATGTAATAGAAATTCCTATAGCACTGACAAACAAGGGCAATATCTAGCATAGACTTATACAGCCCTAATATGAAACATGGCAAATAATAACTAAATGGTCTTCAAAATCTTAAACAGGAATGTACTAAAAATTATGTATTACTGAAAAACAAGGAAAAATATCTAGCATCGACATATACAGCACTGCAATAAAACATGGAAAATAATAACCAAATCTTATCGCCAAAAATTGTCACGCCTTTTTTGGCCGCTCCATATACGAATGAATGGGTTAGGGGAATATAATATACTAACCTGAATCTAGTGTTGAGTTTGTGACTAATAAGCCTTGTTCTGCCAGTGAAGGGCAAGATGTGCTGAAGCGCTGCAGAGACTCCTTACGGTTTTCCTACAAACAACAAACAAACAATACATTAACATGCAAGAAATTGTTTATTTCAATCCTTCATGAGGAAACATATTGATAATGCTGAAATCAAAATATTCATTTATTTCATTTGATATATCTTAAATATTCTAAAAACAGCAAAATAGTTAACAACACAAGAACATTTAAGGAAATAATATCTTTGTTTGTAATTTATTAGTCCTATTCCACAACCGAAAATAATAAAATAACATCACAATATACTCAAATTTACTCAAGTGTCACTAATTTTACCATCATCATCATCATCATCATCATCACCATCATCCCCACCACCATCATATGTTCTTGAAATACATTTATTCA
>OZ012692.1:30405013-30447513 GCA_963942565.1 Maea johnstoni
TGATTATCATATACCTTGTGAGTTGATCTACTAAAGAGTTCATCCAGGAAACTGTTAATATATAGATTAACACTTTTCAGGTAATATGTATAGCTTAACACTTTTCAGTAATATGTATGTATGTATATATGTGAGTGTGTGTGTATTTGTTTGTATGCTATATATAAATATATATATATATATATATATATATATATATATATATATATATATATATATATATATATATATATATATATATATACATGTATATATATATATATATATATATATATATATATATATAATATATATACACACACACACACATTGGCAAAACAAACTAGGGCCCCTTGAGCATCAGGTTACAAAAGTCTATTTTCGCAATCATTTACAAGAAGAGTTAGCAAATCACTTTTGAAGTAGTAGAAGTAAGGTACCTACTTGACATTTTTTTTTTAAAACAATGGTTACTTAAGGTAGAATATCTTGAAACTGAAGTCAAGGCAATATAATATTTTTTAATTTGTTCCCCAAGAAAAAATGAGTTAATTTTCATTGAAATATTTGTATATAAACTCGTTTACTTTTTCTTCATTGAGATATTCATTTGAATTTAACCTTTTTTTCAAGGAAAAGAGGACAACAAATATTCAAATATTTCTTGCTACTAAACACAGTTTTGTAAAATAAAATATACACAGATTTCTGTGAAGATGAGAAGGTAAAGGTGTGAAAGAAATATTCAAGTATTTCTTTATTCTAAATAGTTTTTGTAAAAATGAATAAAACACTATTGCCTCAGCCCAGCAGATTTCCAGGAAGATTAAAAAGCTGTGTTGTTTACCTATATCAATTGCTATCTTGCATGGCATCAAGTTATTTTTTTCAGTGAAAAAAAAGAAGAAAAATACAAACCTCATCAAAAAAAATCATTTTTATTTACCCTTTTTTTTCAAAGAAAAGAGAACAACAAATATTCAAGGTAATGGTGTGTTGTTAACCTACAATGCTTTCTGTATCTTTTTTTCAGAGAAATATTTCTTTATACTAAATTCAGTTTTTTTTAAATAAATAAAACACTTTTGCAAGACCGGCATATTTGCGTGAAGATGGAAGGATAAAGGTGTTTTGTTTACCTATATCAATGCTATCTGTATGCATCAAGTTCTTGTTGTGGCTCCCCCCACCACTCAGGACCCTCAGGCAGAACATCATCGCTGTGAACATCAAGTAAAAGATTCCGTGACGACTTTCTCCTGACAATCGTCAACGCAGCTCTCTCTCGCTCTCCAACAGGGGTATCCCAGAATTCCCTGGTATCCGCGGCGACGAGAGGAGACACGCGGCAGACAGCAGGCTTCCAGCACTCTCTCTCCCGCCACCGCTACCTGCGTGACATCAAACAATCACTCCACGCCACGCACTTGTACTACTTGTTATAGTGGCAATTAACACAAAGCGTACAAGCTACAAATATCCTCACAGAATCAGTCGGGTCAATCAACCCTGGGGTGCGGCAATCAGGTGTTTGTTGGGATTATGGCAAACTTTTGCGCGTTGTCCGCTGCTGAGCACTGCTGCTCAGGTGATAATACTGCAACACCTCCTCCTGCACTGCTTTGATCTATCTGCCACTTTATTCTGTGTGGCAATTTTCCTCGGCAATAAAGGTATAAACACATGTATTGCAGGCAAGGTGCGGCACCACTGCAGGCTGCTATCATACAAGCCCTTCCCAACAGCTCCACCTCACAGGAAATTCAGCCATTCCATTTGCCTCAAACTGATTTTATAAACAAAAATAAATAAAAAAATAAAAAAATATATATAACCAAATAAATCTAAAAATATATAAACAAAATAAATAAATGAATGAATGAATGAACAATTGAAAGAGTTAATCAATCAATGAACGAAAGAACATGCAAATAAATAAATGAATAAATAAAATGAAATGAACAAAAAAAATACTATATTTTCACCATAGATATTTAGGTTGAAGAAAAATACATTTCCAAAAATAGCAATGCCTGACAAAATAAGCCAATAACAATGAGCTTTTTGCTGCAGACTTATAGAACTTTAGTTCAAACCATCCAATTGCCATGATACTTAACAAGATCTAAGGCTGTTCACCATAAGGGGCATACCCAACAGCTCAGTAGTTTAGGTTAGCGTTACACAGCTCAGTGCCTCACCTTTACGGAAAGTCTACAGTTTGAATCTGGCTCCAGGCATCTGAGCAAGTTGCCACTTCCTTGAGGTTTGTAGAAAGTTCGCACCAGTTATTCCAATTTCATCCACAATCAACAACTGGTTTGTTATCCTTGATATGGCACACAAAGTGAGGATAAATAGAATTCACCACCTCACACCAAAGCTTAGGATGAGTTTGGAAATTCTGCGCGGCTTGCATCCATTGGATAGTAGAACTCATATCAAGAGCGTTCACCTCCCTCCTCTGTTATTTTAGCTGCTTTTGATGTGCCTAAATGGATATTGAGTATCTCATATCAAGTGCATTTCCACTATCAAGGATTTTTCAGCACGTCTTCCCCCCTCATTGGGTACTGCCCCTACGGTAGTGTACAAAGTGAATTGCGCACCTGTCTGTTAAAAACAAGCAATCAATCCAGGTATGTTAACCCATTCATGCCTTGAGCACACAAAAACAAACAGACAATTTTGGTGATAACTTGGTCAAAAAATCATATTTTGGAAAATATTTGAAGAAAAAATACTCATCAGGATTTAGGCTGCAACTCTCCTTCAAATATTTTGTGAATTTACGTTTATTTCTCAGTTATGTTCAAAAATATCATAGGTGCAGACGACACATGACAACGGGAGCTCCAGGCATGAAAGGGTTAAAGCAGCGATTATGGTCAGGTCCACAGCTTCATCATGTGGTTGTGATGTGCTCGGCGGCGTCTACTGGGCACCGCTGGATGATAACGCACCTCGCTAATAGTATTATGGTCTATCACCGCCATATACCAGTCCTGTCCTTCCCAACGTCATGTCAGTGTTTAATTGGTTCATCAGGGCACCCACGTGCGTGCTTCATAACATAAAAGGGTCTCAGAGTTAATCTCCCCACTCAGGAAAGAACACATAAAGGCGCTGATCTTGGGCATAAAAATGGCACTGCCTCTTGTATAAGAACACTGTTTCTATACAGAATGGCTCTATGCTAAAAGTATACACACCCTTATTCTAGGAAAACTTCTTTTTAGCTAAGAATAATACTGTTTCACCCAAAGTTATTGTCCTGTAAATATGTTTCTCTAAGAAAATAACTGTCTACTTAGTCTAAATAATACCCCACTTCTAAAAAAAATGCCAGCTTTATGAAATAGGTACATCATATCAAGGCTATTCTTTGAGAGTAAGTAAAAGGGTGGACATAAATTAGAGATGGGATTTATATGATTAACTAAATATCATGGTTCAACAAAAAGCCTGCGGTATATAATAGGCCATTTCTCATAAAGGATTGGTTGTGAAAATGTGATTACAGAGAGAGAGAGAGAGAGAGAGAGAGAGAGAAGAGAGAGAGAGAGAGAGAGAGAGAGAGAGAGAGAGAGAGAGAGAGAGAGAGAGAGAGAGAGAGAGAGAGAGGAGAGAGAGGAGAGAGAGAGAGAGAGAGAGAGAGAGAGAGCGAGAGAGAGCGACAGAGAGAGAGAGAGAGAGAGAGAGAGAGAAGAGAGAGAGAGAGAGAGAGAGAGAGAGAGAGAGAGAGAGAGGAGAGAGAGGAGAGAGGAAGAGAGAGAGAGAGAGAGAGAGAGAGAGTAGAGAGAGAGAGAGAGAGAGAGAGAGAGAGAGAGAGAGAGAGAGAGAGAGAGAGAGAGAGAGAGGAGAGAGAACATATGTGTATGTGTGTGTGTAAGTGTTGAATGTGTGTATGTGTGTGGATGCGGGTGTTGTATATGTGTGCATGTGTGTTTGTGTTGTCTGATATTGATAACCACAGCAATAAGATAGAAGCCAGTAGGTGCTGCCACCAATAGGACTGTTTCTAAACTAACTCCACAACAGCAGATTATCCACTGGATAAAAGTCAATATAGTATGTGGACTTGCTTTTATCCAGTGGATTGAATGATCCACTGTATGTCATACACTACCCTTTGCAGCTACCAAAGACAGCTGGAGGAAGTAGCGCTAGTATCAGTGTTGAAACTTAATTAGGACAATCATCTTTACCCACAGGCTAGAAAATTCACCACCCTAATACACTGCCATATATGAGTGAACAGCTTAACAATACGGAGACTGTTGGTATAATGACACAGAAGCGCAGGTTAAATATTATTAAGGAAACAATTCTTATGGGCATGTTAGAGAATAGTATCATTTTCCCCCACTAAAGAGCTCAACAATACTGGCCCTGAGACTGTTGGTAAAATGACACAGTAGGCAGGTTAAACATTATTAACCCTTATGCCGCTGGTGGCTAATTTAGCCAATATAAAATGATGCAAAAAACCTGAAAAAAACACTGAAACCCTGGCAAATGGGTACTCATCTGAGAGTACTCCACGAGAGCTATCCAATGAATACCAACACAACAGGGTTTAAAATGTTTTTCAAAAAAATTTTGCATTCTTGTGTTTTGGACAAAAGTAGCCTTAGCGTTGGAAGGGTTAAGGAAACAATTCTAATTGCACTTTAACTAAAAGCAATGCAATCTGACTGCTAAAGGCCAAACATTGGGCTGACCTATTCAGGCCAGTGGCAGCCAAAATGCCTGACTATGATAGTCAATATCTTTTATACCAAGGCATTATTATTTGGGAAATATTTGAAAGAATAGTTTGTTAATCATAAACCCACCTATAAATCATCATTAACTACTATTTAAAATTCATTCTTAATCCTCCAATGTACTTCAAAAGTATTAAAAGTGGAGATGACACCAGTCAAGGAGATCCCGAAGCTGGCTTGTTTAGAGAACAACAAATGTAGAAGACTTACCTCGGTTGTGAAAAGGCCTGTGACTGACTATGTGAGCATTAGCTGTGAAGGTTTTTTCTCAGAAGATAAATATCGCATGATTCTCAAGAGCTCCCTCCATGACATCCCACACTGATACTCCACTTCAGCAAAATAAACCAGCTGAAATGCCTGTTAGAGACACCACCCAGCAGCCTCTTGTTTTTACACCTACAGTTTCACACTGAGCGCTTCTTATCATTGTTAACCCTTTAACACCTAGGTAAACAAGGAACCCAGATTGCCAGGCAAACCGAGGAATATTTGAAAATAAAAGAAAACTTCAAAAATATTTGAATTAGATACATTCCTAAGATAAACGAAAAGATTAAAATTCACCTTTTTTTTCAATAAATCTTCAGCAATTTGAGGGATATCTGCATTTCAGTCTGATCATCGCACACTCGAAGGAGCGTGAGGGAGCATTAATTGGTGATGAAGTCACATGCTGGGGGGAGCAGCGATTTAAGCTACCTGACATTTCCCAATCTCTCACCCACATCTAACCTAACCTTTGAAAAACAAAACCCATCCTGGCTACAAGCGGGACACTGTTACACACCTCTGTGTTTTTATCCCATTCACATACACACTGAGCTCTCGCGCTACAAAACAATATTACAGGCTCAGAGTCCCTCTTGAAGAGTGTCATCTGGATCTATCAGGATTTTGAAAATAGCATTAACATCAAGCAAAAAATTGCCAAATATTTGAGCAGAATTCTAGATTACGCTACATTGAGCATTTTTTCTTGAAATATTTTCCTAAAAGGGTTACATTTGGACAATATTTCCATTATACCAGACAGGCCTGTTTAGGCTGCTACAGAGGTGAATGGGTTAAGATTATCTGATATATATCGATGAAAGCCCTTCATTTTACAAAATTTCTCTAACCATCTTGTATTCTTCTCCGTCACATTTACGAGAAGCTTGGGCAAGCATTGGCCTAGCCTGGTTCTCAGGCAAATCAGATAGGAGTATTGCGAGGAATGACTAAGCCAAGTCAGATCAACTAGCTCTCAAATATTTCATATACAGGTATATCATTGCTTTATTTCAATGATAGTTCCATTGCGTGTCAGTTAATGTGTTCATTCTGGATGTCAAAGGGTTAATGCTGTTCCTCTCTGACAGAGGGATCGGTAAGTTTGGATGCTTGGACACAGCCCATTTGGAAGATGTTGTGTGCACTGTCTAAAAAGGGGTGCCAAAGGTATATGTTATTTGATCTGGTTATTTCAGGACCCCCTGTGGAGCATTCTGTGTTGCCTGAAAAGATGCTATAGGTACATGTTATTGGTAATTGATATGCCTTGGTTGTGTTTTTCCCTAATCAGGCAGTGACAGTCACACACAGGCAGGGCTTGTCAGATATGCACTGAATTAATACCTTAACTCATCCATGCCTGTGCTGCGCCAAAATGCCCTGACCATCTTTGAAACCAAAGCATTTTTTTCAGAAAATGTTGTAAGTGAAGTGTTGTAGCTGTTGCAGTTGCTCTTATTCTATATATGTGTGTGTTTGTGTATACATACATATATATATATATATATATATATATATATATATATATATATATATATATATATATATATATATATATATATATATATATATAAAGTACCTTGCATTTGTTTACAAGCATGCAATTGTGTATATATTAATACATGTCAAGTAGAAATTTAAATCTTATTGCACAAAAAGGTCTATGCTTCCTGTGTTGAGCTGACAGCAGTATTATTGAATTGTGGTGTGTGTGTTAACTTAAGATAAATTTTCAACCTAAAAAAGCCCCATCGCCTGCCGTCTTTGACATTTTCTGTGGTTCACCAGCAGTCTGCGGTCACAGACGTACCAAAAGCTCCGGAAGTCCTCTGTAGCAGTAAACACTTGATACCAAAATCTTGTTTTTCTAGAGAATATTGATGACAGCTATTATCAGGGCAAGAAATGACTTTTAAAACCCTTATGTCAGCTGATCGTCAGGTATGGTGACTTCATTTTCACATGCACTACAGAAAGTGTATGTGTAGATGAATGAAAATAAGATTTGCTTGTAATTGTGATCAGCATGTAAATGTGTTTTTTTCTCAGAAATCTCAATCATACATTTACATACAAACAAGTTATGCAATTTACTAGTACTTACATGTACGGCAGCCTAGATTATAGGCATTCTATGCATTTTACTAGTGCATATGCGAATGACAGCCTATGGTCTAGGCGACACAGATCTTAAGTCGTACAATACTATAAATATACATCTATATACATTGTGCCTTGTCAATCTTGAGACACCCTATTCCCAGAGAGTGAAGGTTGCTGGAGGTTATATAAGCATACACACTAGGGTCACTGTCTTGCCTGTAGATCTCCAAGACGAATGTAGTCTCTACCTAGGATACTTATTAAGATAACTTTAGAATTGCCTGTAGATCTCCTGTAGTCTCTACCTAGGATACTTTAGCCTAACTTATTGAAATAACCTTAGAATTGATCACAGAAATTTGTAATTTCAGTTCTAATGAATATTTCCTTTTCAAACATTTGTCTGAGAAATGCTTTCATCACAAAAAGTATTTCCAAAATAGTCTGGACATTTTTAAGGGTGGCATGAATAAGTTAAACACCCATTCCCCCTCTGTCCTTATTTGTATGTATTGCAAAATGAAATGCAATCATATTCTAAGTAATATTTATGGAAGTTGAATATAAATTATTTTTGTGTTCAAATATTTTGTTGTGTACCTAATTTTTCAAGGTTAGTGATTCAGATGGCCTTGTTGTTAGGTGTTGCAAAAAACTAACACAATAGCCAGACGCCAGTCAATACAACCCCCCCCCCCCCCCCCCCCCCCAACAAAAAGCGTCTTTCTTCAGCTATATCTTTGCTAACCTGTAGAAGGAGAGAGGTGAAAACATGTTTATTCTACTCCCAACTTCTAACTCTTTTCTCCCTTATGGTGCTTCATCTCCTATGGTTTCTTTACAGATTTTCTTCTCCATGCTACTGAAGCCCTTGCGAGCAGTAGACCTAGTCTGTTGCCAAAATTAACTTTTCCCATTTCCTTTGAGTTTCAAAGTTTCGGTTTTGACAATACCTTTAATGTCCAGACCTGAAAAGGTGAGAAAATATGTAGTTCCATGTTGAATATGAGTAAGCAGGATACCACTCCTGTGAACCACAGCTTGGAAACACTTAGGCACACTTCACTTTTTAATACCTTATAAGGAATTGTCCACTTACCAACGGAGCTGCTGTTTTCTGAGGAGAGTTGCGTCGTTATGGTTGCGGCTCCGTTTTTGTGCGTTTGTACCATCCTGGTCCGTGTCTGGACCTTACTGGTGTGCAGCCTCATCATGCTGCCAGCATTGTATCTGAGGGAAACACAAAGAATATACATCAATAAACATGAAATGAGGGGAAATATTCATCAATGAAAAACCAAACAATATTCATCAATAAACACAAAATGAGAAAGTATTCATGAATAGCAGTTAAAATGACAAAAAAAATCAAGTCATGAAAATAACAGCGTATGAAAAAGTTATTTGCATGGTCTTTTTTAATAGGTGGTCTCAGAATATCAAATTTTCAATGTATTTGTATTCCATAAACTGCCTCTCCCTAAAATATGATGCAAGTTCCAGGTTACAAGCTTGATTTATTCTATCTGGGGTGCACACATGGCCCATCAATGTTGAACATACCTTATCAAACTGTTCGTTACTTAAAAATATTTTCAAAGAGAGATTTTTGACTCAAATTGCAACATAATCTATCAGTCGAAAATTTCTTAGCAAATAATGTTGTGTGAAATGGATCATTTTGCTCTTATCTGAATTTCATCTATGCATGTAAGACAAAAACTGAAGGGACACACCTTTTGAAATTAATTGACATCCAAAATTTTAGCTAGGGTCTAAATATTTCTATCAGTCCTCCAATAGAGAGCGATCCAGGTTGGATCTATGCCTTAGAGGGTTGAGAATGACCTTGAAATGAGAAGTGTGTGCAGTAGTAGAGGCTGTTGCTACAATAGTGCTGGCCATGTGTGACTGCAACGGCGCCCTGAAGCCATGAGCCACCCCAAGACAGGGCAGCTGCAGGGTGCATTATGGGTAAGGGCAGCAGATGAACACCCCGACTGCAAGGGGTCAACTCCTTGGTGCAAACTGGGTAGCCTAGACTCTAGGCTGTTAAAGATATAGTTGTTCTGTATATATTTCTTACTCCGGACACCCAAAACAAGAGAGACCATAGTATACTTAATATACCATCATAAACATTATTTACTTATGGAAATAAGGCATAATATCCTTATACAATACCAAGGTATTATATTGGGGTGAAAAAGTTCAATTATTTATGTTTCAAAATGACTTTTAAAGATATTACTTCCAAACGCCCTGTTGGCTACAAAGATGTACTGTACTACACTTTTGTTGACTCAGATAAGAAAGTTAGCTGCTGCAGACATGAAGAGGTTATGCACCAGTCAATTGAATCCCCGGGAGGGGGGGGCCGGGATGGGGCGGGGATAGTGCACCAACCTTCTGCACTATTTTGCATAGTCCCCGCCCCCCGCGGCACATTTTTTTGTCACTAATCCCCGCCCCCGGGGCACATTTTTTAAAGGCTCACATACATATCAGCTCATATGAGTGTAATAAACTTCAAGAACAGGATGCTGCCCTTCTTGTTCTCTCAGTGATCCCATGAGGGGAGATTTTTGCATATTGCCATCATCCTGCCCAGCCCCTGGCAGCCACTAGCTGCGGCCATGTTTTTCAATTGGGTGGCAGAGATCAGTTCCTGCCCCTAGCTCTGTGCTTATTTCAAGCACCCCTAAGCTCCTTTGCTACCCAATAACACTGACCACAGCAGGGGTTGATGACCCAGATTCACAATGGCGTCGGCCTTGGCTTCGAGGAAGTGCTACTCACTAATTACAATTTTAGATTTCTCTTTGTTCTAGGGCTTCCCTGTTTATGAGAGATGTTGAGCTATGTTCATGAACTTTCATATAAACCTATGATTTGATCTTCATGACAGGAAATGGTCACATAGAACTTTTTAAAGTCACTAGTTACAACTTTCACCCTCAAGAGCACGCTTAAACTCCTAAACTAAGCTGCAGGCCGGTGTATCATATACTTCCTTACCTAATTATACCACTTTTTTGTAGTTATTTCCAATAAAACCGCTTTTATACTCAATTTTCCACTGCAAGTGGAAATCTTTAAGACTGTCTATTCTTGCGGTAACACCCCTCCTACACTGCCACAGCTGACTGCTTTGACCCATAAAGATAAGGACCTGCACGCCAGTACCTGCCTGATAGATAGCGTTCTCTGGGGAGAGCGAATGGCAGGAAGCACAGCGGCAGCGCAGTGTGCCTTCGCCGGCGACACTCCACAAGTGGAGTGGCGGCGACGGTACCCTATGTGCACATTTCCTGTAATGTTCCCCAAGTTCCCCTTTAAACCATATTTTCAATCCATGTGGGCATCATAAATATGATAGATGAATTTGAAAATAAACTTTTATTGTGTTGATTTGTACAAATGCAGGAACATCCTAGAAAAAAACTATCATATTGAGGGCCTTCATGCACCTCATGAAGATTGTCTTTGTTGAAGAGTCCATAGCAGCTTGGTCTGTAGTACCGTGAGAAATTCCAGCCACTGTACATCCTCATGCAAACTATCAATTCTTATCTGGTCAGGCTACCATGATTGGATTTTAAAATGGCTATTTCATTTTTAGATATTTCTGGCATATAATAGCTTGTGCAGCCCTTCTGCAAATAAGTGTTTTTGATTGGCATAAGCATATGTACTGATACCTTGAAAAAGGTTACAGTTTCGAAGGCCATTTGGACGAAATTTGCTATGTGCGCAAGATTTGTGGCAACTTGTTTCAGCAAAGTACAAAACAAAAGCGGCGACCTCTATCGGCTGAATTTGGGAAAGAATGACGTCACGGTGAGACAGAATCCCGTCATAACTTTGTGACTGCTTTAAAAGTTAATGCAGAATGATTAGGGAACGCACTAGTGCGTTGCACGCCCGGTGGGGGCACTCAGGTACAGAGGAGGGTCGCACCTGCGTTACGTATTTCGCGGAAGAAGGGGTCTTTTTTTAAGACCTCCGCATGTCCGCGATTTTGTAAAAGAAGGGTACTTTTTTGTACCCAGGTACGAAGTATGGGGGTCAAAATCCCCTTACAATCCACAAAATATACGCGGCTCTGATGCCGAGTGACTGCCGAAGTGACTGGGCTTCCGAGTTTGCTGCCGCTAAACAAGCAGAGGATTATAAAATCGAAAGTCAAAATACGTGCTCCCGTTCATCCAATGCCAGTGTTTTGTTAAAAGAAGGGGTGTTTATTTAGTGGGAAAAATCAGCGTTTTATTAAAATAAGGGTGCTTTTTTGGCCAGAAATCAGTGCTTTAGGGGTATTTTTTAATTTTGATAACGAACGTATGCACCCCCCTAAATACCCAAGTGCCGTCACTGACCACGCAACATGCGCAACCACGCAACAAATGCTCATGCGACGTCATGATTATAGTAGCGGGAAAAGTTGCCACGGCGGTATTCTCTATTTTCACAAAAAAGATAAATTATTTGCATCTCTGTGGGTCAACTTTAATGCAGTTTAGAATGATATAACCGCCACAACTCATTCTACTTGCCATTTAATTCTTTTAAATATGTTGGGAAATGACGATGTTGCGTTAGCAGGGTGCAACATAGGTTCCAAAACATTACTTGACGAGCATGGCAAGCTGCCCCTAAAGTTTACTTGCCCACGCTGGCACTTCCACTTGTCCCACTACCCTGTTTAACTAAGGTGAGTTACATTGCGAGGACTCTGCCAAAAGACATTTCTTGCCGAGCAGGGCAAGTAAGGGTCTTGTTTTGCTGGCCAGATTGCCGTTTTTTTGCCGAATTCACTTGCAATGGGACAAGTGGTTATGATGCACGCTGGACAGGTTGAAATCGTAGCAATTGTTTTGCCATTAATTTTTGCTCAATCACTACTCATACTGTGTGATTATCTCACGATATTTTCGAGATTCGCGAGCATTTAAAGCTTTGCTTTGTAGACATTATAATTAAAGTGTTATCCTCCAAATTTAACGAGATTCAGTAATCATCAATGTGTTTGTTTTTGTTAATATTCTTGTTTTTTTTCCTCGTATTTATATAAAAAAGATAATTTAATACTAGCCACATTCAGTGTCGGTTGTATCATTATGACAATATCTCATACCATTTGTCTATCCACTGCTAGGCGGCAGATTAATTGGGCTAATCATAGTAAATAGGATTTTGGCATGAGGAGGATTTGGGTGCTATTCACTATCCCCGCCCTCGTGCCCCGGCCTATATCGTCGCTCTACTAGTTAGTTATGTCCCCACCCTGCGGGGCAGCATTTTGGTGTACTAAACAGGATAAGCCCGGCATAGCCCGGCCATTTCCCGCCCCCCCCTCCCGGGGATTCAATTGACTGGTGCATTAACCTTTCTGTTTGGACTGGAGCTCATCAGCCTCTGTTTAGAAGTTGCATTAACCTGTTCCTGCTCAACCCATTAATGATTACGAGTTCTTCCAGAAATTGTCGCCTGGATCTATATTACTTTCATATCTAACTTTGAAATTAAGAGTGATTTTATAGAAAATTTGAAGGAGAGTTGTTAATAATGTTCTGATAAACATTTCACCTCTAACCATTTTCCCACCTATGCTTTGGCTTGAAAGATGCCATCAAAATCGGCAGGCTGCTTATAGCAGATGTTAGCATAAATGAATTAAACTGCAACTGCAATTTTCATAGAGATGCTTTGAACCTTACACAATATATCATCAAATAAAGCACCAATTAACAAAATATTTGAGGAAGGGTTGTTGTTTGAGAGCGTTCTTTAGAAAAAAAATTGAAGAGAAAATGTTAATCAGAACCCTATCCACAACTCCCCTTCAAATATTCTGTGAACATATGCTTAATTTTCAAGTTATTGTCAAAAGCAGATGCCACTGGTCAGAAAGATCTCCAGACATGAATGGGTTAAGGTAAGCCACAGCAGGTTCACAGAATGTAGCACTAACAGGTTTTATCGTTCTTAGAAGCATCCAATCAGACCGGAGGAATTGAATGTCAACACCACAGCGACAAGAATTTAACCTATTCCTCTGAAGTTCCAAGCTCTCTGAATATTCTAGCAATAAATAGGATAGAATAATAATATGACAAATATATACCAAGGGTACTTCAAACATATTATAACAACTGTCTTTCAACAACAGAACACATAAGATTACATCCAATTTTTCTTTATATTCTGCATGGTTTATATGCTGTTGGCATAACATCATCCTGTAGGTGCGATTTATAAGTAAAGAATGGCAGTCCTTAGAAGGAAGAAATGCACACAGACAAATTGAAACAAGCCAAATGGTGGTGATGGCGATGGTGATGATGATGATGATGATGATGATGATGATGATGATGATGATGATGATGATGGTGGTGATAATGATTGTCTCAATAGCAATAGTAAATGGTAACAAAGAAATTACAAAAAAAAAATCCTTTATAGAATATTTTTCTAATTCCCTTATTCCAAAATCATAACTTAAGAATCAGAGCATGTTTGCATAGTTCTCCTTGAAAAGTATTGCTAGTATACATGATGCTTTTTAAAATATGTAAAAATCAAGAAATAATAATTCACAAAAGAAACTGAAGAAAAAAATGTAAGTTAAGTTCTACTTAACATTCCTCTTAGTCTATCATATACTTTCTGAAAGTATCATCAAAATAAGGCGGCATTGTTTAGGTACTATATAGGTTAAGTACTAGATGAAGTCATGTCTACAACAAGGCTACATGTGGTGCGTTGACCTGTGGCTTTATTAACCTTTCTTATGCCCTACTCAGCTGCCTTCCCCACTGCCTCTAATATAAAGATGACCTCCTCAAGCTGTTGCTACGGTGATAATCTCAGGACCACAGGACAGTTAACCCACTCACGACCAGATCTCTCCTAGATGAAGGTTTTTATCTATTAAACATGTGAAAGACACATAAAGAAGCTTATAGGGTTAATTTCTGATTATAGGAACATTTTGAGATTTTTACTTTTGTTAAATTTTCAAGCGACACATACTATGTATATGAATGGATTTACTACAGACAAATAAAGGCAAAATGGAAGAAAGCTGAGCAACAATATTAACCCCCTAAGCTACTCTAAGAACAAAACATAAATGCACCAACTATTGAGCATTGAGATCTGATCACTACTTCACTTATTCCTAAAATATGCTTTCATTAGGAGGAAATAACAACAATATTGTCAGGCCTCTATGAGATGGCACAGTCACAAAAGGGTTAATTTTTTATTCCCCCAAAGTCCTATTCATCAGTTTCCAAACTTTAAAAGAAATAACTTCATCCCTTCAAATGCTAAAATAGCAAAACAATTTCATGGAAACCTTTCTTCTAAGGCAGATATTCCAACTCACACTGCAGTCACTAATTCTTGGGATCTTATTCCCATTGCACATACTCAATACCATGGAAATGGTGATGTGAGTTCCTCTTCAATAAAAAAAAGATCAAGAAAAATTAATATGCTGGTAGATCTATATTTGTGAGTAATAAGATGGTTTGAGTGAGATGGTAATGAGATGGGTGCATTTCAGATCAAATTTCTAAAAGGAGTGAGCACCAACTACTGCATTAAGTACACTGAGAGGCCCCAATTCTATCTAGTTCCATATTTTACCACTAGGCGGTTTTATTTAGTCATGTTTGTAATGAACCTACTCATACTGAGCGGGAGTGCTCACACCAGTACATAAATCAGGGCCGCTCGATTCCAAACATGCTGAACTTTGATGAGGCATCCGTCGCAGGAACTCGTGAAATCTCAGCCGAGATGATCAAGAGCCTCTTATCTGCGCTGCAGCGAGGTCGAATCATCGTGCCATCGACACTGGCACTCTCGCTATGCTGTGCGGGAATGGCAGGCAAATATCCCAACACAGTTTATCTCAAAATAAATGGGATGAAACCTCAGTTAATACCGACCCCGAAAACCATCTATAACGAGACCTGATTTGTGGAAGTAGAACACCCAGTGAACCTTCCTACCTTAAAACCTGTGAACTTCATAATGTCAGAACTTAAAGCACATCACATATGACCCTAGTTTCTCTCTTTCTCTCTCTCTTTCCCTCTTTCACTCTCCCTTTCTCTCTTTCCCTCTCTCTCTCTCTCTCTCTCTTTCACTCTCTCTCTCTTTCCCTCTCTTTCTCTCTCTCCCTCTTTTACTCTCTATCACTCTCCCTTTCTCTTTCTTTCCCTCTCTCTTTCACGCTCTCTCTCTCTCTTTCACTCCCTCTTTCACTCTCTCTCTCTCTCTTGCTCTCATTCCGAACTCTAGGCAAGAATGAGTTAACTCATCAATGGTCACAACCCTAAAAGTAGCCTGATAATTTTGATGAAATCGTTCAATCGCAAGCACAATGTTTGAAATAGAAATGTTACTTAGAAAGTAAGAATGCTACCAATAACTCTTCTTAAAATAGTTTGTAAGATCATCCTAAATTCCTAAGTTAAAAAGTTATTGCCAAAAGTGTAAAAGATCCAGAAAACAATTTTGGGAAGTACTCTTCATGTGTTCAGCATGCACTCTGTGCATGAATGGTTTGTGTCCCAGCCCTCAAGGAGAAATTTCACCTAAGAAAGACAATCCTTCCAGTGGCGTCCCAGCTCTCCTGTTCAGGCCAGCACAGCCAGCACCAGCCAGCTGTATAAATAGCCCCTCGTCCCCCAACAGAAGTCAGCAGTGCTCTGGGCCCAATGGGTGAATAATATGTGTGATTCGGTGGTCACGTCCAGCCGCAGGTGGCACAGAATAGAGTGACCTCTGATAGACACGACTTGTTCTGCTATATGATAATAGCAATGATGATGACAGATGATGATGATTTTGATGATGATGCTGATGTTGATGATGATGATGCTGATGTTGATGATGATGTTGATGATGATAATAATGATAATAATATCAATAATAATAACAATAATAATGATAATAATAATAATAATAATAATAATAATAATAATTATAATAATAATAATAATAGTAATAATAATAATGACAATAATAATAAGGAGAAGAATGATAATAAGAATGATAATAATAAATTCGTGAGAATAACACAGTCAAATACACTATTTGATTTTTGCTGTGGCCATCAGATTTTATGAATGTACACATCATAAATATCACACATTTAATAGTATTAACATATTTGTGCCACTAGTTCAAATTAGTTGTATCCTTTCAAATGTCAATTGCCCACAGATGTTTATGTTCACCCAGGGCTCGAAATCTTTTTTCCAGGTAGCCAAATAGCATCTTCAAAAGCTACTTAAGGGTGTTGTGTATAAAAACCAGTACATATTGGGGCTCCCTGCAAACATTTTAGGGAGCCACAGGAGAATTCAAGGCTACCGGCTAATTTTAAGCCCGGGTTAGCCCAGGCCCCTGGTTGACATTTGAATTATAAACTGTTAAACTCATTTATCTGTGGGGCGATGTATTGCTTTCCCCAAATGTTGCTTTGTAAACTTTTCCCAATATATTACTTTGTAAACTTTCCCCAATATATTACTTTGTAAACTTTCACCAATATATTACTGTGTAAACTTTCCCCAATATATTACTTTGTAAACTTTGCCCAATATATTACTGTGTAAACTTTCCCCTATATATTGCTTTGTAAACTTTCCCCAATATATTACTTTGTAAACTTTCGCCAATATATTGCTTTGTAGACTTTTCCCAATATGTTGCTTTGTAAACCTTTCCCAATATATTACTTTGTAACTTTCGCCAATATATTGCTTTGTAAACTTTTCCCAATATATTACTTTGTAAACTTTTTCCAATATATTACTTTGTAACTTTCCCAAATATATTGCTTCATAAACTTTCCTAAATATATTGCTTTGTAAACTTTTCCCAATATATTGCTTTATAAACTTTCCCCAATATATTACTTTGTAAACTTTCCCCAATATATTACTTTGTTAACTTTCCCCAATACATTGCTTTGAAACTTTCCCCAATATATTGCTTTGTAAACTTTCCCCAATATATTACTTTGTTAACTTTCCCCAATACATTGCTTTGTAACTTTCCCCAATATGTTACTTTGTAAACTTTTCCCAATACATTGCTTTGTAACTTTCCCCACTATATTGCTTTGTAAACTTTCCCCAATATATTACTTTTTTGTAAACTTTCCGAAATATATTGCTTCATAAACTTTCCTCATTATATAGCTTTGTAAACTTTTCCTAATGTGTTTCTTTTAAAACTTTTTCCCAATTTAATGCTTTGTAAACTTTTCCCAATATAAATCTTGGTTGTCCAGATATTCCCAGGCTGTGAATTCTCTCCAGCTGGGTTAAGAAACTCAACGAAAAGTTTTTATCGTAATTTTACCACCTTATGCCGACTTATCCCAGACTGGTTATAAATCTGTCTCTTTCAATAAGGAACCTCTGGCCCAGATACCCTGCCCCTGTCACTAGGCTACCAATGCTGTGTGAACTGTGGTTCGCTTTCATGCAGGGACTTAGCCAGAATTTTCATAGTAGGGTGACCAAATCAGGATTTCAAGAATTTAGGGTGTCCAAAATCTCTGATTGAAAAAGTTAAAATCATTACACTGATTATATATATATCAACAAATCAAGTAATTATATGCTTAATTCTTCAAGAAATGTCTTTGTTATTATTTTGAAGTTAAAACTTTTTAAAAATTCAACTTGGAATTAGTATTTATGAAAAACACATACCAAAATGTAGGGTGTCTTTTTACCTGAAATCAGGTATTTTTCATGAACTAGGGAGTCCAAAAGACACCCAGACACCCTGCTGGCTATTAGACCTTGCTTTCATGTGTGCTGATACTTCTGTGAAAAAAATGAGAACACCCTCTGACAGAATCTGGATTCAATATTTTATTTATCATCACTCTTTCTGCCATGTCCGTGCTAAATTGTGACAAGCCAGTTGTAAATCAGTGAAGCAAACTAGAGTTCGAAGAAAAACCATGCCATTTCCATCACTGTCAACTTCCTCACATGCCTTGAGCAGGATTCATACTAAGGTTGTGTTGATGGACAGTGAGCAGTCAATGACAATGGTTTGGACCACTCAAGTCATGTGCCTCATTTCATCACTAGTGGGGACCCCATGGTATAGAGAGTGATTGATGAAAAGCCTATAATCATATCCTTTAGTCAAGGATAGGGCTGCATTTTCCCAATGCCAAAGAGAAACACTGCAATATGTATAACTGATTAAAATCTTGGTTATGTACTGACCGACAATGCATTCTCAGATAGATTGACAAATGCACTCAATACATATAACAGCCTAGACTCTAGGCTATAGACTGAATAATGTTCCGTTCACAGATGAATTATCAAGTGTACTATGTATATGTATAACAGCCTACATCCTAGGCTAGGGAACCAACCTGCGCTGCATTCTAGGGGACACTAACGAATGTAGCCACAGATGCTGTCGTAGGGTGAGTCGTCCAAGACCGTACATGGATGAATCCACCATCCTCTCCCCCTCATCACTTCCCTCCTGACCCTCCTCATCCTCATCGTCATGGTGATCATGCTCATTCTCCTCCTTTATCTTATCCACATTGTCCACGCTGAAGCCGCGGAAGAGTTTCCTGATTTTCCTCATGTTGCTGGTTGTTAGCAGTGAGTGTTAGTGGTGTGATGGTGAAGCGAGTGAATGGACACGAGGTGGAGGAGTAACGAAGTGTTCGGTAATAGCTGTCGCTCACGCTCTCCTAGATCCTGCTGCTGCCCATCTGCCACTACTGAGTCACCACAACTACTCTAGCTGCCTTTACAAGTTGGAAGAGAGAGTTCTCTCTACGGGTGATTAACGCCCAAAATAACAGCTCCTCTCTCTCGGCCTCCCCCTCCACGTACGGCCTCCTCCTCTTGTCACCTTGGACGCGTGCTGTGCAGTCGACAGACGCATGGATGGCACGGCGGGCACCGGCGGCCAGGAGTCTCAGAGACACTTCCTGAGGAGAACCACAGAACAGCAGCTATAGCCCATTTGACTTGGCCTTCTATCTCACACACACCGTCTTAGGAACAACAGCATTGGAATAGTTGCTATTGCTTGTTTGAATTGATGCTAGACTGGCTCTATCTTAGAAACACTCTCTGAGGAATGACAAAAGAGTAGTAGCTATAGCTTGTCTGAACTGACTTTAGTGGCTAGAGCTTGTTTGACTTAGACTAAATCAGGACTAACCAGGTGGAGGAAACTATAGTACCATGGGTAAACCACTACCTAGCCCCAAGTCACTGTCAACTTCCTCACCAGCCCTTAGCAGTATTCGAGAGCAGTCAGCGAACAGTCAGCGAACAGTCAGTGACAGAGACCTAGACCACTCTGCTATCAAGGCGGGCCCAGAAGCAGTGAAACACACTATAGTGGTAGTGAACTAACCTGAAGAAGATATAGAAAGGTGTCGGTTTCAGAAATATGGATGTCCAATTGGTTTCGAAACAGCTCAGTACACTGCCTACAGGAGAAATTGTGTGCACAGGCCAAGATGATCAAAGCAAATAACAACCCTTGACCCTTTTATGCCAGAACAGTTTCTGGACAAGTGTTGTCTGGACCTTTGATACTTTTGAAAATAACTTTGGTATTCATCACAAATTTCACAAAATATCTCAAGAAGAGTTAGGAGCTGGGTTGTGATCAATATTTCTCCTACAAATATTTCCAGGAAAACGCTCTGGTCTTGAAGATATAAAGATACAATCAAAATAGTCAGGAAACTTTTTTTCCAGGGGGGGGGGGGACTTCATTGGATAAGATTTGTGTACAGAACAGCAATTATGCTCTTTCATTGCAAATACCTATTTATACCCCCTTTTTGCTAAAAAGAACTTGATGGCATCATGTTATCTTAAATGTGTTCATCATATGGCTAGAAAGTTAGAAAATGCATATTCTGACAACTAGCTTATTTTGGATCCTGGTGCACTATTACATTGATAAACCTGTACCCCATGTCACATAATTCCCCTCTGGTTTAATACTTCCTGCATGCTGCTGGGAACGAAATGAGAACGATTGGGAGAGGTAGACGATGTCACATAATTCAGCGCTGGAACTGGCTCTGCAGAATAGTCTCAGGAAGGGTTCGAGATAAAGGATTGTGTTATCATCTGTAAAATCTTAAATACCACCATTACCATAATCATCATCATCATCATCACCATCATCATCACCATCACCATCATCATCATCATCATCATCACAATAACCATCACTTTTAGTCAACATAATCACAATCAATCTCACCATTATTTTCACAACCCTCATCATCAACATCTGATTTTTTTATTATTACCATTGTCATCATCATCCTTATGATCATCACCATCATCATCACTATCATCATTATCACCCTCCTCTTCGCGTCCTAAGGAACGAGTAGCAGCTCTGACCGAAGTTGATTCTCTGAACTTTCCAAGCTGACAGCAAATGTTATGACCAGACCTGCCACTCCACAACTGCAGTCACCTGGGGCCTTGAGTGGGGCTTGAAAGAAACCTTTCCAAGCTGACTGTAAATGTTATGACCAGACCTGCCACTCCGCAACTGCAGTCACCTGGGGCCTTGAGTGGGGCTCGAAAGAAACCTTTCCAAGCTGACTGTAAATGTTATGACCAGACCTGCCACTCCGCAACTGCAGTCACCTGGGGCCTTGAGTGGGGCTCGAAAGAAACCTTTCCAAGCTGACAGCAAATGTTATGACCAGACCTGCCACTCCTCAACTGCAGTCACCTGGGGCCTTGAGCGGGGCTCGAAAGAAAGATGATCAAATGTGTACCTCATTATTACTTTCATGAGCAGTTTTGGTGGAATGGTGAAAAGATTTTTTTTCAATTGTACTAGCCTAAATGTCTTGGAGGAAACTGAATCTCTCACCATCACAACGCTGTTTTCTTATCATACTGTTTGTTTACAGTTCAAATCAGTTGCCATCTGTAGTTAATTTAGTTGCTAATCCCTCTTTTTGTATATACAAATCAATCAAAACATCACAAGAAAATCATGCTTCTCTTTACTACAAAAACATATAAAATATGTTTTCACTTTCTAATGAACACATTCATAAAATCATCTTTCTTTAAAGTGTAAACACAAAACCCGCTGTGAACTTTCCTCTTTTCTAAGTCTCAGATCTTGTGACTTAGTTTTTCCTCTGCAGATACTTTCATTCTTCAAGACCCATCCACACCAGCAGCCACCAAAAATTGCCTGTCAATTCTGGTTATAACTCAAATCATACAATGTCAAATGCATATTTTGGAAATATTTGAAGGAGAAATATTCATCAAAAGTCAACCTACAACTCTCCTTCAAATATTTTGATAACAAATGAAATATTTCTAAGTTACATTTAAAAGTACCTTAGAACCAGACTATTTCAAGAGGAAATTCATGTTTTAGGACTAAATGAGTTAACTGTTTGGGCCACCCAGACAGTTGGGATGAATGGACCTTACCAAAACATCTGCTAGCCTCATCAACCAACCGTACTCACTCTCCGCAACCACGGACCAAAAAAAGAGCTTGCGTTGAAGTAACTGCTAATACGTATGGTGTATATTTTCTCATAAATTGATGGTATAGATAATGCAACATAGTTTCTTGCCAGACTAGTAACTTAATGATAAAATGCCACACACGCTAATGATTAGCCTGGCTACTGGCCCTTACTATGTTTTACCCTATCATATAGAAGTCAACGCTAACATCATCATAAGACATGTGGTTTGGTTTCTGATTGTTTAGTTCATATTTTGCCACAAGAAGAGGTTCCTTCTAATTCAAGATTTCCCATTGACCACTCTAGATTTGTGAATCCAGGGTTTGACTTTCCCAGGGGCATATGCCCCTAGATTTTGCTGTGGGCCCCTAGATTTTTCAGACTAGGGGCCCAAAATAGTATATCTATTAACCAGAAATCCTGTTTTTGACCACATTTTTTTTTATCAAAAGACCTTTTCAGGCCCCTAGCCTAAAATCTGAGTGTCAGACCCTGGAATCTGGTCTAGGTGCTACCATTTCCCATCCTAGCATATCCAAGTGCCACCTATATCCATAAAGGACGAAATTTGTGAATCTGGCTATAACCCTTGTGTGGCATTTGTGTGAACTAAATGGCTACCATTAACATCTAGTAGCTATTGGCTACACCTGGTGAAAATGTTTGTTGGTTGACCTTGTTGTGCTGACCAACACAACAAGGTCAATTTCCAAAACTTGGGTCGATCATCGATTATTAGTGTTCGGAATCGGTCACAATTTTCAAGATCGATCATCGGTCCATCTGAACGACCGATGATCGATTAATAATTGAAGTTGTAGATGCGCAGTTTTCCTTTGGTAGTCTTGGCTTGTTCAATGGTTCTTGGCTCCATTTTTGTAAAGGAGCTAATCTAACTCTCTTTAAATACCCCTTGAACCCCTTAGTTTTACTTGTTACAGTACTGCTTGATATTAATTAAGATTGTGCAGGCTTAAGTGGTGTCTCTCACTTGAACAAAAGGCTGTTTCTAGATACAATTTATTTTTTCAAAAAACTTTAGAAATAATCGATCTTATAAAATTGCAATCGATCATCAAAATCAGAGGTTGAAAAAGCGATTAATCGGTATGTCCGATTAATCAGACGATCCCTATCGATTATGATTGATATCAATCAGTTGCCTCCTTTTTAACAATTTATTGATTACAAAACTGGCAAATGATAATAATCGGAAAAAGTGACACCTAGCTATGAAACATGGACTTAAACTCATCAATGCTTGCAGCAGCCAAATAGTTTGACAATTTAGATAAAAAACTTAAAGGCAAAACCATATTTTGTAAAAAGATTCAAAAAAGAAATGATATTGAGAAGACTACCAATCATAATGCCCCTTAAAATGATTTTGAAAAATAATTCTTGATTCCCAAGTTCTTGTTAAAAGCATCAACAATCCAGAAGAAGATTTTTCAAGGAACTGTAAGTAAGAATGGGTTAAGATAGGTGAAATGTTCTGAGGTAACAAAAGCCAGGTGCTATAAAGCTATCTAATGTTTCCTGTTCACACAGTGGGCATGCTCCTGCATTAGATAGTTTGAATGTGTCAACTGCAGTTTTTCCTGCCATACGTTTGCACTAAATGTCCTAATTCTGTCTAGGCACTAGCTTTAACTACATGCTTTCACCCCTATATTATCCTAATTATACTAACGATTTCCTATGGAAATATTTGTCGCTTCTTGCTCTAAGATTATTTTGATAATAACTTTAAAATCAAGAATGATTTTTCCAAAATATTTGAAGGTCAGAGTTGCTAATAATGTTCTAAATGACATTTCTCCGTCTAATATCTTCCAGACTTTCCCTTTGCCTGTAAGATTTTCTCAAAGTGTCCAGACTGTTTTTGGCCACTGTGAGCATCAATGATTTATATGCATAGAAATATATGTATAGAAGGCAGGGAACCGTTCAACACCTTATAAGGATATAACTTGCAATCTGCTTATTTAGTACATTCTACTGCCACATGAGGGGGGTAGATTTATGTAGTAGATTATATACTAACCACTACAGCATACTGCAGTGTCACTTATGTTCCAGGGATGACATCACTGAATCTGCCTCTGGCTGAATATTCAGATGTGTTGATCATCTATACACAAGGAGTTTTATTGACCAGATCCTAAACAACAACTCTTCATATATAATCTGAAATTAATCTGATAAATCCGAACTTATTCTTACGAGTTTCATAGATATATATATATACATGTAATGGATATCTCCAGGCTTGGATAGGTTACACAGCAGGCACCCTTTCCTTTCATCGTGAACAGAGCAGTACACGATGAGACAGCACTTCTCCTGGTGGCAGACTGTTTACAGACAAGAGAACAGTAGGCCCATCCCCCACAGATAATCCAAGGTCCCTGACTCTGAAAACATGCCCCTACTCTCCCTATCTATCTGTCAATTTGAACCTATTGACTATGCCTGTGAGTGGTAGGATATCTCCTCTACTGTAGAACACTGACATTGAGGAGATGGTCATCTAACACAGCGAGTCTACTGACGGTCCGGCCGGATGGACGGACGGACACACCAGGACACAGCCCTCCATCAACAGGTCAAAAGTTGATTGTTGTTATCAGTGAGTTTATTCACCACTGAGCTCTCCCTGCTGAGAGGAGTCTAAACAACTCTAATGCGCTTTCTCTGTCCATTTCTCCATTTCTTGTAAGATGTCCAACTGAAGATGGATGTCTACAATTCACCTCCCTCGGAGCAGCAAGGGGGGTCAGATACAAGTACATACACCACTACATAAATGGTTATAATGTATATATATATATATATATATATATATATATATATATATATATATATATAGTATATATATATAATATATAATATATTTATATATATATATATATATATATATATATATATATATATATATATATATATATATATATATATATATATATATTTATATGTATATATATATATATTATATATATATATATATATATACATATATATATATATATATATATATATATATATATAATATAATATATATATATAATATATATATATATATAGTATATATATATATATATAATATATATATATATATATATATATGAACTAAAATTAGATGTTTTATGAAGGATTTTTATTAAAAACTTGCAAATGACGTGTTTAAGGAAATGGAAGGCTCAAAGATAACTAGCACTCATTTAGGGCAATGTATAAAGGACCTCTGGGTATGACCACTAGAGATAGAGGACCATAATATGGGGCCATCTATAGGCTTTTCCGGGTACTACACAACACTGGTTGTTCAACAGAAAAAGGAATATTAACTTATCAGGAACTAAGAGCCTACAGTAGCAGGTTCTGTGTTAACCAGTTCCACTTCAGAGGAGCTGGCAATAAATACTGATGTAGTTACTAAGGTGTGGCAGGATAAGGATGGTGGGAGGTTGGTGGGTTACAAGTGGATGTTTTAGGGCTGTGTACGCAGGATGCTTACGTCATGTATTGTTCGCACCAGAGCTCTGATGCACCTGTGAAAACTCAACGTGCCTCCTGGGTCTCTGACAGAGCCCTCTCAGGAGTGCCTGCTGACTTCTCACAGGCATGGGAAACATATCCTGAAAATGAATGCCCTCCCTCACCCTGCCTTTCTGTGGATGCTCAATGGATCTCTCTCCCTCCCTTCGCTCTCTCATCTCCTCTCTCTCTCTCCATCTCTCTCTCTCTCTCTCTCTCTCTCTCTCTCTCTCTCTCTCTCTCTCTCTTCTCTCTCTCTCTCTCTCTCTCTCTCCATCTCTCTTTCTCTCTCTCTCAATTCTCTCTCTTTCTCTCTCTCTCTCAATTTCTCTCTCTTTCTCTCTCTCTATCTCTCTCTCTGTCTTGCTCTCTCTCTCTCTCTCCCCCTCTCTCTGTCTCTGTCTCTCTCTGTCTCTCTCTCTCTCTCTCTCTCTCTCTCTCTCTCTCTCTCTCTCTCTCTCTCTCTCTCTCTCTCTCTCTCTCTCTCTCTCACATAACATTATTAAGCATATATGCCACTAAACATTTAACTTTTAGCACATATATAGACAAAGCTTTCTCACCTACTGTAAGTCCTTCCTTGTTCTGAAACCTACCAACTGACCAGGCGGGTCACTATCCCACCACACACTACTTATGATCAGACTGGCAATACACCACGGCCCATAAAGCCAACAGTCCAGCTCTGCATAGCCCTGGACATAATAAGCTCTGGAGTTCTGGTTTCATATTTCCAGGTAATACAATCACACGGTCACCTGAGCAGATTTAACCCTTTAATAACGAGAGTTCCATCTGGACCTTTGATACTATTGGCAATAGATATAGGGCATGTTAATGGATGTTCTCCTCATCAGAGGACCTGTATTTAACTTCTGTCCTTGCATTTATTTGTGTAACAAGGGCCTGTCATGCTCTGATTCCACCGAAACCTCTTGACTTGGAAATCCTCAAATTAACCCATTCATGCTTATACATAACTTCACCTTGTTACCGTCTGTATCTTTTGTAATTTTAGAAATAACTCAGGAATCAAATGTAAATTTTCAAAATATTTGAAAGAAAGTTGTAGATAAAGCTCTGATGAACATATATTCCTCCATTTTTTTCCCAAAATAGCCATGGGGTTCTGGCCGCTTTAGGCATAAAAGGGTTGAACTACCCTTT
The DNA here is from genome assembly GCA_963942565.1 of Maea johnstoni. Lineage (NCBI taxonomy): Eukaryota > Metazoa > Annelida > Polychaeta > Spionida > Magelonidae > Maea > Maea johnstoni. The sequence continues at coordinate 30,431,408 of OZ012692.1, forward strand.
AGCCCAGCTAATAAGCTTTAGTGTTCTTACACTATTATATATAAATCGATGCTCACTTCTCTGTAAGGGCATGTGGCCTTGTGTTTTATATCTAGTACAAACAATTCCCACAAGAGGGTGCTGTACATGCAGTAAATTACTTTATCTAGTTTACAGCAGTGGATGACAGTGGGAACAGTGGATATAGTTAGGAAATTCTCCCATTTTAAGTAACAGTAGATAAGGTGACATTCCATCCTTATTTACTGCATAGTCACATAAAGCATTCAAACCATACATTTCTGTAATGCCACACAAAATCCCATTTTGTGAATTTCTTTTGTGCAAAATAATATCTTTGAAAAGATCTGAAGTAGAAATGCTAGTTTCAGAACCCAACCAACAACTCTCCTAAAATAATACTAACTTATGCTTAATTTTGAAGTTATTTTTATGAGTATTGTTAAGTCACTGCAAAAATGTCAAGAATTCTCAAGCATGGATGGGTTTACAAGGGACCAGCAGTCCGATCTTCGGTTATTTCTTTCATCCACGGTCTATTGGATGCTGGTTATATAACGAGTTACTGAGTCCCTAGCCCACTAACCCCACAACACATTCACACTTGCACATTGTCAAGATTTGATCACAATCTTCAGATATTTGCTGGAGATGAATCTGTCCCATTATTAGAAAGTCCTTATCCACACGCCCTAATGGGGGTTGCATATGAAACAAAGTGCTGCATCGGATAATCCTGCACACTTAGTGACTTACCTCTGATTTACTTTAATCCTATTGTTTCTAATGTCGTTGTTGTTGTAGTTGTTGTTGTTATTATTATTGTTGTCGCCAGCAAAGAGAACAGAGTTCCCTCTCAATAATGGTAATAGGTCTCAACTCTTCAGATCGTTTGTGCATGTGTCGTCAACACTCCTCCTAAATCCTATTGTTCCTAATATTGCTGTTGTTGTTTTTGCCACCTAAGAATAAATTCCTGATCAACAAAATGTTCAGAGTATGTGACTCTCCTGATGGTTGTTGTTGTTGTTGTTGTTGCTATCCAAGAGTAGTACAGAGTTCCAGCAGCACAAGAGAAGTGTTGGGATGGGTTGACTCTTCAGAAGGCATGTGCATGGGTACGTCAACACCAGTGCTCTGTGCTGCACTGTTGGCCAGGCCACCGCAGTGTGCTGTGCAAACTCATTCCTTATCTTAACCCTTTCAGGCCTCAAGATCTTGCTGACAAGTGTCGTCTGGAACTCTGATGTTTCCTCAAATATCTTGGGAATTCAGCATTTATTCACAAAGAAAAATTAGTGAAGTTGTCAGTTGGGTAATTATCAACATATTCCCTTCAAATATTTTCTATAAAATGCTCCTGTCACAAGGATAGCAGGAAGACACTCAGGAGGTATTTGGCCTGAATGGGTTAAGAGCTGCTGAGCTGCACCTGGTGACCCCTGGGGCCTGAGCAGGGACCATAACATGACACTATCTCTACATCACCTTCTACCCTACACTCTGACCCAGATAAATAACATACAGAATTGTGCCACAGACAATTTTGTTATAAGCAACTTTTGCAAAATGTGCAATAAAAACAATAAACCCAATGTATAAAGAACTCCGAAGATATGCATAGTTTCTTTGTACCATCTAGTAATGGATCCTACAAAACTTTTTGTGTTTATGACCTAATAAAGTTCCCACAGAATCAATTATCTCTACCTGAATATATATATATATATATGTATATATATATATATATATATATATATATATATATATATATATATATATATATATATATATATATATATATATACTGGACAATTTCTGATGAATACTTTTCCTAATTCTTTTTAACCTGCTCATCCCTAAAACGCCTCATTGGTAAGTGTTATATGCATCAATGCTTCTTCTTAACAGAACTTAAAAGTTATAGACTCTATTGAAATTAACCCATTCATGCCAAACACCAACAAAAAAGGCCTAGGTTGATCATATCTTACTAACTAAAGTGAAAACCAAGCCTACAAATTTCATTGAAATACAGCTTCTGTGTGGCAGAACAAGCACAACTGGGTTAAAAAACTCCATGACAATATTTAATAACAGTCTTTCAGTAAGAAAATTTAACTAGCTCCTTAGAAGTCTATGATTTCTCTTGCATGGCCTACATCTTTTGCCTAAAGTACCTAGCTGTTAGTTCCTGTGGCGGATGATAGATGGCACCACACCAGTCAGCCACAACTGTCTACCGGAAAGATCTCACTGTGGGCCACCTGGTAAAGAATTTCAGAACTAAATCAGGGTAGACACAGTTTTGAGTTGTAAGCTTTTCAATCCAAAGACATAATGGGATGGTACTACAAGTTTAGGGTAGTTACTCATTCATGCCCAGAGATCTACTTAACTAGTGTCATCTGGACCTGTCATCCTTGAAAAAAACTTAACCCGACTGATGCTGAGGCTACTTTTGTCCAAAGCACAAGGACACAAAGACTTTTGAAAACCATCTAAACCATGTCAAGTTGGTATTCATTGGAAAGCTCTAGCTGAGTACTCTCATATGAATACCCATTTGCTAGGGTTTCAGTCATTTTCCTGTTTTTTTGCATCATTTTGTATTGGCCAAATTTGCCACCAGCAGCATAAGGGTTAAGAATAAAGCATAACTCTGATAAATATTTGAAGGAGAGCTGTAGATAGAGATTGGATGAACGATTCTCCTCAAAATATTTTCTAAATACATGTGTTGCTTTTTCACCAAAATGTTCAGACAGTTCTGGCTGTTATAGACATGAATGGGTCAAATATGGGTTGGTCAGGAAGAAATCCCAGAAACAACATCCCAGTCTCTTAGTCTCTTCAAGGCTGAATGCATGTGGGCACCAGGAGTATGCCAACAACATGATGGCCTTGATAGAGCCTGATTGCAAAGACACCAAGTCCAATCTTTCCACTCCAGCAGCCAGCGGGATTCCTCTGAATTTGGTGGAAGACTTCTATAAATAGATCTTTCAAATTCTATTCTAGAGGCAGAAAAGTTAACCTCTTAACCTCCAGAATATCTTACTCTCTCCCTTCCCCTCTCTTCTCTCTCTCTCTCTCTCTCTCTCTCTCTCTCTCTCTCTCTCTCTCTCTCTCTCTCTCTCTCTCTCTCTCTCTCTCTCTCTCTCTGAGTCAGCATGGAAATCGTGTAACCACATTCATGGTTATGACCATGTTTGTGTTAACTTATCATGGAAAATGTGCCCCTGGCCATATTGCAGCAACTTTTTAACCTCCACTATATTTCACTCTCTACTGGGTTAGTATTACAGCAGACTTTGTCATTTTGAGCCTATAATTGCAGGATATCCTTCTTGCCACGCCCCACTCCCAGGGCAGGGCACTCCTTGCACAACTTCCTCAGAAAACAACAACGTCGCCGTCGCAGTGAAAAGGCTCCTTATGAACGGTTATCATATTTCAAGAGCTAGCCTAGATTTCTAGACTGTGATATGTATATTTGTCAAGTTTTTCTGTTACCAGGCATCAAATGGTCAAGGTGGCCAGGGTAGCCAAATTAGTTCACATTTATCTCACCAGGTGAATAGAGGACTCAGTTTGAGTATGAAACCTCTAGAGATAGGATGACTAGGTGGTGTCATATATAACTTATACAACAGTGGCTTAATTTATGATGCAGCCTGTAATATTTGCACTTATGTATAACAGTGCCGCCACCTGATGACAAAAGATTCTCTCTGAGGTTGGTGATGATGATGATGATGACTTGGATTTGTCAACAGATAAGCCTCGAAAGATCAACTCCATAACCGATATAGTTACTATATGGTTAACCAGTCATCACTGACCGATTATGAATCACTACCAATTTTCCATCTCCACCTATTAATTAACCCTTCCAATGCTAATAGGCTACTTTCATCCAAAGCACAATGACGCAAAGATTTTTGAAAACCATCTAAACCCTGTCATGTTGGTATTCATTGGAAAGCTCTCGCTAAGTACTGTCATATGAGAACCCATGTGCCAGGGTTTCAGTCACTTTTCAGGTTGTTTGTATCATTTTGTACTGACCAAATTAGCCACCACAGCCTTAGGGTTAGGTAAAATATTCCTTTTCAGATGAATATCTTTCGTCACAGGATTAGTAGAAACAGGTATCATCTAATGCTACATGGCAAGTAGGCTGGTCAAGTCAAGTCCATCCCTGGTAAGGAAGCAAATGTTTGTGGAAATAAAGCTACTACTCACTCTGAAAGTAGTTCTGCCAGTCCCTCCAAGCCGAGGTCTCTTGCGATATCCCGTGCTAGCTCGCCCTGCCTGTTGAGTAATCCTAGTGCCTCCTCGGCCCCGGGTTTATCCAGCAGGTACGCACTGAAATGCTCCAATCCTAGCCTCGCAGCAAAGTGGAGAAGTGTCTCTCTCGGTAGCGGATCTGAAATGAATCAACAATTATTAGTCAATAAGTTATCTCATCAGCAATTAGTTACCTCAGGCCTGGAGGAGATCTCCTTGACGAGTGTCCCCTCAACCTGTCATCTTTTTAAAAATAACTTTGCAATAAAGCATTAAATTGAGCGTTGGGTACAAATCGATGTTTTTCCTTCAAATATTTACCAACAATCGCTATGGCCAATGAATGCTTGATGGTTAGTTTAAAAAGTTTTCCAGCAATATCAAGGTAAACCCCGCCAAGCCAATTGTTAACCCTTGTCACGCTACGGCCGGAATATTCCGGTCTCAGTCCCCACGGGCCCAGGAACTGAGACCGGAATATTCCGGGCAAATGAACACTCAATTGTACGCCACATTTCATACATCAAGTGTGGCGTACAATCAAGAAGACAGCTAGAAGTTATTCAGCTGTTATGGCGAAATAACTTGAGAATAGGTGAAATAAATATCTCACCTATTCTCACATGTCTTTCCTTGTCAAATTGACAAAGAAAAACATTAGTATTATTCATTTAAGATCGATAGCAATGAAAAAAAACGATGTTTTGGCTTGTCAAGACCGGCACAGCGCCGGCCGGTCGGCAGATTTACGACCACTTCCGGTTTTTCCAACGATCGCGATTGCTTCATCCCTGACATCCTAAATTCAATAAAGTTAATATTTGCATGAAATAGATGTCAGGGAATCAGAATATGATGTTTCTTTTTCGAAATAAATTTGTTTTGTAACTGTATTGATCATTTTAAAACAAGTGCGAAGCAATTTCCTTCGCACTCGCTTCAGCCGCCATTTTGAAATATCGGTCTATTTTCAGATTTTCGCTGCACTTTACACAATCGTAATAAATACTTTCCATGTCTGTTTCTGAATAAATTTTACATATTCCGAAAGCCAAGAAACATATCTATTTGAATATATAACTTTCTGAATTGTTTATTGGGCGGTTGACAAAATAGAGACTTGAATGCAAGTAGGTGCATTGCTTACGGCAAACGGATTTAGAAATCGAATTTGCCGTAAACAAGATTACAAGTCCTGACAACGTGTTAACCATCAATGTTTGAAGCCTTCGAAAAAGGCTATAACTGATGGTTCAACACAAAATAAAGACAACATAAGGAGGATAAGAAGGTAGGGAATCGCCATATGTATTTATTTGTATTTCTATTGCAGGTTTTAACTATTATGGGAATTTTATACCAGTGTTGTTGCGCCAGAAAGTTAGCGAACTTCAGATCACAAAATGGCGGCCTCAAATCAACAATTTCGTTTTGAGTTCAAGTGTTGATTTGGGGTGCAAAACTTGAGAATTTTCAAATAAAAATCACATGAGTCGATTGAGGACGTTTGAATTGTGTTATATATTAATGTTTTACATTTCAGATTTTCTTTTTTCCATTGGTTTAAAGCGCTATCGAATTGAGGTAATTGAAATTTTAGAATTCATTTTGATGCGCTCTCAGAATTCGTTCCTGACAAAATTTACTTGCTTTCCATTTACTTCAGAATGGTTCATAACAAAATAAAACATATAAACAAATAATAGTCATCAGCCTATTTATCAGTTTTTGACAAGGATTCTGAATATATGGTTTTCATGAGAAGATACTCATGTAAAACTTAAGAAATCTCAGGCTAAAGTGGGGCTAATGAATTATAAATACTTGCTTTTCAGTAATCATTTTTCAAAATCTGCATGCATTCTACTATTCCTTAGTTTATACTGATCTCTCCTAATATTATCTACTAGTTCTTATTAAAAAAAACATACTATTAAAAAGAACAAGAACAGTAGTTTCAGGTAGTATTTTTTTATTTCAGATTCTTTGAATATTTTGCATTTTATGGCTGTAGAAACTTACACCCTGCCGGCAGTGCAACTGCCCCCACTGACAGCGCAACAGCAATGCAACATAATTTGTTGCAAAAAAACAATACAGTTCTGGGGCCCTAGCCCCCGCCAGACAATGTAGCGTGACAAGGGTTAAATAAAATAGAAAAATTGAGAAACTGTAACCAGGAAAGTGACGACTAACCCTAAGTCAGCGTCAACTTTTCCTTGAGAAAGATTCAAACCTGGAACCATTGGCAGAGAGCTATGAGGAAACACGAATGCATGAGAAAAACTAGTGACTCTCCCCAAGTCACTGGCAACTTTCTCACATGCCTTGAGCCAGAATCAAAACCCTCGATTCTTTGTGAGCTCCAGACAGCAGGTCTGATCACTTGCCTAGAGGGGGGTATCACTATCGCAGCATCGATGGCTGAAGTTACCTTGGAGATGGTTTGGCTAATGGTCTTAGTAAGATAATAGGCTGGTGCCTGGATGATATGTAGCTCGTTATTTTAAAACAAGCAGGTAGTAGGTACATATAGGAGTGGCACACCCAGATAATGGAGAAGAGTATTTTATCACCAATCTACCCATCCCCATATGTAGCCTAGATTCTAGGCTGTCAATTTTATTTTCTGTTTTCAAGTCTTTCTATTAACAGCCGTCAAGTGGTCAAGGTGGTAGGTAGCCAAATTAGTTTACATTTATCTCACCAGGTTGATAGAGGACTGAAACCACTATTTTGATAAGGGCTGTTTGTGAGATACTGTTTAGAGTGTTAATATTGATGCTGATGTTAAGTTATCATGTCAGCAGGCGGTATGTTACTAGCATAGGGGTTGGATGTCCAAATAATGGTGGGCAGTTCAATGAACCTGGACTCTGGGGTGTGCTAAGTATGAAACAATTAAACTGACACACTATCAACACTGAATACAGTCATACTCAAAAGTGGTTAGATCATGCAAACAGAATGGGTTAAGCAGTACAACATTTTCATCTAATAGATAGTATGTCCCACTTGTCTATATAACAGAATGAATTCTTTGTGAAAAAATACAAGTACAGAGTCCGAAGGTAGCCGCCTTGCCCAGACTTGTAAGGCTGTTATGAAGTGCCAGGTGTGTTTAACCCTATCTAGCCCAGCCTATAAAACAAACCATCAAATGATTGGATTGTATAAAATTTTATTTTTCGTCACTTTTTCTACCATATACAGGCTGTCAGTACTAAGTCGCTGACATCTTTCTTACTTGCCCTGAGCCATATCTTACCCCAAGTAGTAGTGAGAGAGTGAGCAGTCATTGCCCTTGTTGTTCAATAAACACTGTTTGCTACCTCTCACCATTAGCAGGGTTAGAATCCCAGCCAAGACATGTGAGAAAGTTGCCAGTGACTCATGGGTGGTGGCTTACAAATTAAATGACTAGATTGCAAAAGGAAGGAAGGAATTATTTTTTTAGGTCACTCTCAACAGCTTAGGTCACATCGCAATGAGACAAAAACCCGGAACGGAAGAAAACCCCTTCTCTTCACATGGTTCCAAGGGGTCTTTCAGTTGCATGACCTTGTACAGCCCTCCACAACGCCGCACATTTATATAGCAAAAATGCCAACCCACTTATTATAAAGGGAGACAGCGTAGACTCGAACCTGTGAACTCATGCTTGGGAGCCAGGCATCGAAACCACTAGGGCACTAGATTGCAAGCCTTGCTATACCCTTACGCAGTTGTGAGCAGTACTTTATACATAACAGGGGCGACACAGTAAGGCCTAGTAGCTAGGGCAGGATTCGACTTTCCCAGGGGCCTGGGGGCATATGATTTTGCTGTGGGCCCCTAGATTTTTCAGTCTAGGGGCCCAAAATAGTATGAAAAATAAAGAGAAATCCTGTTTTTGACAACTTATTTTTATCGAGAGACCTTTTCGGGCCCCTAACCTGAAATCTAAGTGTCAGACCCTGTAGGGTAGAGAGGAGTAAAAGTAACTGTGCCATGAGGTAATATTTAGCACAAATGGTCCCAGTATAAAAAAACACCTTAGGTGATATATAACCAGGTCGTCCCATACAAGAAGCACCGAGTGACCTCATTGTTAGGCGTGACACCCTTTAGCGTTGCCACGTTTCTACCTTATCAGGTGTGGCAATAAAAATGCAAAACTCTACCACCGTAAATATCATTTTCTTACAGCATCTTTCATGCCCATGCTGAGAGCTATTCTCTGGGTAGTCACAGTAATTGATATTGTCGGAGAATCTGTGCCATGGCGTCTCAGTTTTGATCACTATTATCTGCAAACAATTGGGGCACCATCAACCAATCAAAATCGTACTAAATAAAGTGTCCTAAACTTCCGAGGATTTCTGGTAGCAACAAGTCTGTGTTACATGTCTGCCTCAATGATGTATACTGATGGCAATAAAAAGCACAACTCAACTTGAACCCTGACAGTTCTCCCAGGTACCCGGGTTTCTTGCTAGTTATAATATTGCTTAAACACACTTATTTCTATAACGCCAATAAAGATACATACAGCTTTATCTCTATGATGGGAGCTTTCTTTTGAAAATCCATTAAGGAACTATGTTGATTGGAAAAACACAAATGGCTATCCTTCATATATTTGGTGAATGCATGCATAGTTCCAAAATTGTTTCCAAATGTATTATTAATCAAGCCTTTTCCAGAGAAGCACTAGGCAAGGTAAAAATGGCGCAAAAATGAGGATAATCAAACTTCTATTTTAGTCTGTATAAAATGGCTAACTTACCTTCACCTTCGACCTCGTCCACTCCTATCAAGTTCCATCCCTCGGGAATCTTGATGTGTCCAAACGCTTTGCTCAATCGCTCATCGAGGGTGGACAGTTCCTCGTCCGAAAGGTCAAAGCGGTCCGACTTGATTTTCTCGAAATCCTCCAGCGCAGTCCTATCATACACACTGTCCACAAGGAACTCCGCCAGATAATGAGCCGAGTCGTAGACAAAGAAGAAGTTGCCGGTTGCTAGGGAAATGCAGTTGTCATGGTGATGTTGGAAGATGCTCAGTTCCACTGCCTCACTCTCACAATGCTCTGGAAAAGACAAGAGGCGACAAATAGTAAACAATCTTTCAACAAATGGACAAATATTTCTTGAATCATCAACTCAGATGGAAACTATTTATGCAGATTTCATTTACTCTCTGAGAATAAACAGTTCTACTCTAAATATTTTCACTGATTTTGCACCCAATTTTTGGGTTGTGCTGAAAGTTGTCAGAACACCAGGGTGCTTCGGGTATGAAAGGGTTAACAAACCCATACCCAAGTGCACCTCAAGCCATGTATGACCTTCCTCAAGGTCACCCTGCTTAGACACCCTTTTTTTGCTGTGCCCCCTAAATTGCATTTTCTTGAAAACAATGCCAACAGTCGCCATGGTGACTAAATGATATCAGCTGCAGCCACTTGACCTGGTGTGAGATTTAGTAACTAACACCACATGAGCAATATCTTCATTCATCTCTGTGTGAGGGAGAAACTAGAGCCACATTTAATCAAGACCTCCCGCTTGACTGTCCTCCTGGCCTCTCTTAAGGGAACCAGCCGGGAACTACAGAGGTTAATTGACTAGCCTTTTATCAATCTACAGTCTTCATACAGTCACTTTTTTAAGACACCACAGCCTAGCCCCAGGCCAAGTAATTTTTCACTTCTCATAAATCTTATCAGAATATATACCGAATCAAAACTGAGTCTACCCTAATTTAGTTCTACATTCGTTTATGAGTTTAATTTGTGAATATAGGGTCATTTTACACATATTTAACCTGTAAATGCTTACAGCGGCCAAAAGAAGCCTGAAAATGTTGATGAAATCTTGTAGGCAAAAGCATTGGTGGGAAAACATTTGAAGGAGAAATGTTAAACAGAACGTTACCAACTGCTCTCCTTCAAACATTTTGTAATATCATACTTAATTTCCAAGCTATTATCAAAAATTAAGACTACAATTTCAAGAACAACCCTGAAGCATTAATGCGTTTAGCCTACACCCTTTCCCTCACACTCAATCCATCTTTGTGGTTGTCTAGGCCATCACTGAGCACAATAAAGAACAAATATCTTAAAAGGTCACAAAGATTTGCCCAAAAGCAGAAAAAAATGCTTGCATTTTCCGAACAACAAATTTTACTTTAAATACACATTTTGGGGCAAGACTTGTAATTCCTCACATAACGTTCCTTCAGAAACTTATCTGAGGTCTTTCTTACTACAATTCTCAACATATTATATAACCCCTTCATAATTTCACCTATTATTGGTATATTAAAGAGTCTTCAATAGGATTTCAGTTTTTGAAGGGAAGTTGGGATTTTCACCAATCAAATGAAAACTGGTGTCAACTTGACGAACAAGACACTGAAAAGTTAAGTAACTCCCAAATGCCTGTGCTGCCACCTATATTACAGGAGTAGCATCACAACTAATCAACCTAGCCTGGGAGCTAGGCTACATAGTCTCTTGCTTCATGATGCCTACACAAATGAACTACTACTACTACAAGGCAAGATCATGGATGTTGAAATACAGACATTGCTCATGGTTAAATCACAGAAAAAGCAATAAACCAGAGAGCAGTGGAGTTTGTTCTCCAGACCTGCAACCACTGCTGAGATAACAACAATAGACGCTTTGTTATCATTGCACCATAGCAACACATGGTATTGCTGCCCTATCTCTTAACCCTGTAATGCCTGGAGAATCCATGACAAGTGTCATCAGGATTAATGATACTAGGGAATAACTTCAGAATTAATCATAAACTGGAAAAATAATCCAGAAGTTTTTTTTATTAGTTTCTGATCAACATTTCTCTTTCAAAAAAGTTTTATTGGAACTTAAGCCTATACTGTAACAAAATATAAGTAATAACTAAAATAATAGCAGGAACTATTTATTTCAAATATAAAGTTCCTGATAGTGATACTCTTGAAGAATTGCAAAATCATTATGTGCCAGACCAATTTCATCCACTGTCTCATTAATCCTGCAACAGACTTTTAGAAAAGAATTGGGGAAAAATATGATATGGCCAGATATAAGATTTTTTTGATTTTTTCTCAATGGAAGATTATTCCAAGACACATAAGAATAGAATTGCAATGATAATTCCAATCCTTTATAAAACATCTTTAGTTGAATGTGCAAGAGAAATAAAAATCATGAAAAAACAAGATAGACGCCAGTGGCGTCAAGAGGTTGATTCCTTGTATGTCTTTTTGTAGTTAATCATTTGCAATTTTTTGTTTTTTTAATATTTTGCTATTTTGAAATTTTTCTGATTTTTGTGTTTTTTCGTTAGTGGTTACAGACTGATACACACTTGTAATGCTGCTGATGATACTTACAGACTTTTTAATCAAAAACCAAGTTTGTGAATAGACATTAATATCAGTTTGGAGCACTATAAAACATTTTCCTTTTTTATGAAATTCTTTATCTTATTATCATACCTAATAGTGCCAAAAAATACATCTGAAACACATATCTTTCAAATTTTTCATAAGATTTCTATCTAAAACCCTCCCTCAAATATTTTCCAAAACTATAACCCACTTCTAGCTATCCAGAAACTTTGACAAACTCACCACCCACCATCACCTATCCAGTAGATCACCAAACATGAACGGGAAAAGCCCACATCCTGCACTGCAAATGACAGTCAACAAAACCCCACCAATAGCATGCTTGCCACAACTTACTTAATGCTGCCTGAAGAACTTTAGTCCGTGACTTACCCTTACATGAAAATGGCCAAACACTGCCAGAATGCAAACATGCACAGGGATCAACCTTATGGTCCCTTAAAGGGCATATGCCCCTGAACCATGTGATTTTGCTACCAGATGATGAATTATAGGAGCCAAGTTTGTGAACGGACATTAAATATCAGCTTAAAGCATTTTAAAAACTTTTCCTTTTTTTGAAATTCTTTATCTTTTCATCATACCTAATAGTGCCAAAAAATACAGCTGAAACACAAACCTTTCAAACTTTTCCCTGGGAGCATGCCCCAAGATCCCCAAACCTGGACAATGCACCCCTGGCAAAACCATACCGTCGTGGTGGCCGCACAGGAATTTAATAGCCCCTAAACTTAAAATCCTGGGAGCCAAATCTGCTCCTGTCTGAAAATGTTAAAGTCAATCACTGATGCATGTAACAAACTGACTGGCTGCCTGCAAATAACACCACATCAAAATCAAACATGTTGCCAACAGCCAAAAATCCACTCCCCCTTAACAGAGGCTTGTGACTCTCCCCCACAACACAAAATGTTAACACATAAGCTAAGTATATACAACAAAGCCCATGCATTAAAATAAGTGCCGGCTCTCAAATATTAAAAAAGACCAACAGTTAAACAGCGAATAAAAAATTTCATCATAACCTAAAATTCAGCACGCATAAATAAAATGCAACTTTTGACAAACTAAACTAATCACTAAGCCTATCCGCCAAATATAAACATGAACATTTTAACACACATACTTCAGAAAAAGAGAGCGATGGGGGGCGGGGTTAAAAATTTGACATCTGACATATCATCAAAGTAACACAAAACATTTACATGAAGATGGCCAAACACTGCCTAAAAGCAAACATGAACAGGGATCAACCTTATGTACCCTTTAGGGGCATATGCCCCTGGTTCATGTGATATTGCAACCAGATGAAAAAATATACGAGCCAACTTTGTGAAAGGACATTAAATATATGTTTGGAGCATTTTAAAACATTTTCCTTTTTCCTTAAATTCTTTATCTTTCTATCATACCTAATAGTGCCAAAAAATACATCTGAAACACATATCCTACAATTTTTTCATAAGAATTCTATCTAAAACCCTCCCCCAAATATTTCCCAAAATTATAACCCACTTCTAGCTATCCAAGAAACTATGACAAACCCACCATCACTCATCCAGTAGATCACCAAACATGAATGGGAAAAGCCCACATCCTGCACTGCAAATGAGAGTCAACAAAACCCCACCAATAGCATGCTTGCCACAACTTACCTGCTGCTGCCTGAAGAACATTAGTCCGTGACTTACCTTTACATGAAAATGACCAAACACTGCCTGAGTGCAAACATGCACAAGGATCAACCTTATGGTCCCTTAAGGGGCATATGTTCCTGGATTATGTGATTTTGCTACCTGATGATGAACTATAAGAGCCAAGCTTGTGAATGGACATTAAATATCAGCTTAGAACATTTTAAAAAAAATTCAACTTTCTTGAACTTCTTTATCTTTTTATCATACCTAATAGTGCCAATAAATACATCAGAAACACAAACTATTCAATTTTTTCCCTGGAAAAATGCTCCAAAACCCCCAAACCTGGACAGTTAAAACATTTCCCTTCCACTGAAATTCTTTATCTTTTTATCATACCTAATAGTGCCAAAAAATACAACTGAAACACATATCCCTCAATTTTTTCAAAAGAATTCTATCTAAAACCCTCCCTCAAATATTTTCGAAAACTATAACCCACTCCTAGCTATCCAAGAAACTATGGCAAACTCACCACCACTAATCCAGTAGATCACCAAACATGAATGGGAAAAGCCTACAACCAGCACTGCAAATGACAGCCAACAAAACCCCACCAGCAGCATGCTTGCCACAACTAATATGCTGTTGCCTGAAGAACTTTAGTCCGTGACTTACCTTTACATGAAAATGGCCAAACACTGCCTGAATGCAAACATGCACAAATATCAACCATATGGCCCCTTAAGGGACATATGCCCCTGGCCATGATCTTCCGCCACTAAAGCAGGTCCAGCACTACCAGAAACCCAATATGCATGCAATAACTTTGTACTTAAACCTAAAATAGACTGATACACACTTGTAATGCTGCTGATGATACTTACAGACTTTTTAATCAAAAACCAAGTTTGTGAATAGACATTAATATCAGTTTGGAGCAATTTAAAACAATTTCCTTTTATTTGAACTTCTTTATCTTTTTATCACACCTAATAGTGCCAAAAAATACATCTGAAACACATATCTTCCAAACTTTTCATAAGATTTCTATCTAAATCCGCACTTAAAAAAACTTCCCTATTTTTGAATTTCTTTATCTTTTTATCACACCTAATAGTGCCAAGAAATACAACTATAAGAGCCAGTTTGTGAATGTACATTAAATATCAGTCTAGAACAATTTCAAAAAAAATTCCCATTCTTTGAACTTCTTTATCTTTCTATCATACCTAATAGTGTTAAAAAATACATCAGAAACACAAACTTTGTAATTTTCCCTTTATTTTGATCAGTATTTTCGTTTGTTTTGCATCTTGGGCGATACAAATGCAGGGAGATGCTGCTTGGGCCCGAGCACTGGGTTGAAGGGGTATGGGACCGGCATCGGCATCAAAGGGTAGAAGCCTGCATACTTCAGGTCTGCTACTTCACCTACACCATGCAACCTGAAAAAATAATCATACATACCATCAAAGCAACACAAAAATATCAACACAAAACATATCTCACCAAATGCAATCTTATATTATCACACCGACACAATATCTTCTTTAAACAGTAATTGTTTTGTTTGAGGGACAGTGAAGATTTGCATGGTTTCTATATTTTGTGTATGTGTTTTTATAAAATTGTATATTGAGTGATAGTTTTGTATTGATACTTTTGTATTTATTTCAATTTAATGTATGCTTACTATTTTGGGTTGTCAGGTAAATCAAGTTCCTATGATGCTCTTTGGTGTAGATGCAGTATGATGTCGAAGCCAGTTTCTATGACAGTACACACTTTTCCTGTCACCCAAAACAATTAAAATCATATCTTTATCTAAAATACAACAACAGTGAGAACGGAAGGGATGGCAGGGTTAAAGGTCTGCTAACTTCAGGACTGCATACTACACTCATGGTGAGAAGGGTATATATACTGACTGCTGAAATCGCGATAAAAATATTTACTACTTCCGTTTTTTTCAAAGTTGTTTTTTTACGATTGTGGGGAACAAAAAAAATCCACAAATGGGCAGGATGGATTATTTAGAGTCTGTTTTCTTGAAGTTGAAACTTTTTTTCCGGTTTTAGTGGCGAAATTAATAAGTAAATTTAGAATTTCGCCAGGGTTCCTAAATCAACATTCCAAAAAGCCGTTTTTGCCGTTTTTTTCCGAAGTCGCCATTTTTTTTCAAAAATTACAAATATAAGCAACAAGTTATGATAATAGGGTAAAAGCCCTATTTGTTGCGAACACTTTGATGGGCCATTTGTAAATTTTGACCCAGAAACGGCGACGTGACAATTTATTGAAAAAAGTATGTTTTTTGTGTGAAATGCACACAATGCATATCAATGCCCTAATCTCGCTATATCAAAAAAATCAACTTCCGGTTGTAGCGAAAAGCTATTTTTTCGCTTCCAACCTGAAGTTGAATTAAAAAAATGATTGAATCAGATAGATGAGGATCTCATCTATCCAGGTAGGTAGTCATATTGTGATCGGGGGGAGATAGCTTGATGAAATTGACAGGAATCGGCGAGGTACCATTGAGAATGTACTAATCGCCGTGGTCAACACGCCACCATCGATGCGTGTTGACAAATATCTCAAAATATTTTCGATTTTCCGAAACCAAAAGAATTAATCTTAATAATATAGATACTTGGCTTGTTAATTCTTTTGGTTTCAGAATTTTAGAGTTAGAGATGGCCACAAACGAAAGCTTTGAAATCGGGGTGCAAATTTCGTCAAACCCGACCCATCGCCATGTTCACG
>OZ012692.1:30452513-30457765 GCA_963942565.1 Maea johnstoni
GGGAACTTTCTCATATGCCTGAAACTTGATCTCCACCCCATACCTCAGCAATGATGAGACACAGCATGCAGTCAGTGTGCAACACATATGGTAGAAGTGCAAAGGTACTGCAAAGAGGTTGATGTTACGCAATCTTACACACAATATCTCTTCTTTTCTATCATTTTAATAATGATGATAAAGGTAAAGGTATTCGGTTTATAGTCTTGTATCCACCAAAATGTTCACACAACCTTCATTCCCTAGCAGGCCTGTACACAAGGAAACCATTTCAATCCCCTGAGGGATATTCCAGAGCAGCAGCCAGCATATAGCGCACAAGCTCTAAGCACTGCCTTATTAATGCTAGGTGCCCATTTTTTTTCAGCTGGGTGGACTGAGGCAATATGGAATAAACTGTCTTGCCCAAGAACTGAACAGGAATTGAACCAGCAACCTACTGATTACTAGTCCGACACCTAACCAACTGAGCTACTTTGATGATGATGATGACAATGGTGGTGATGATAACTTGATGCTAATAATGATAATAATAATAATAATAATAATAATAATAATAATAATAATAATAATAATAATAATAATAATAATGATTATATTTGTATTATAATTATCACTGTACTATAAACATATCTATAATCATTATTATTATTATAATTATTATTATTATTATTATCATTATTATTATTGTAGTATTGTAGTATTATAGTATTATAGTAGTAGCAGTATCATCATATATCCTCAGCACTATTGTCACCATCATTCTTACCTAACTTTTGATATTTCAGTAATCATCCCCATTCATGTTAGTTTTCAACAACAATTGCACCCAAAAATCTTTTCTTTATTATCTTTGACCTGCCTCTGATGCTTCATGACAAGGTTATCAACATCTACTAAATATTCAAACTCAAATAGTAGTTCTCCAAGTAGTAGTTTTTTTGAGTTTCCTTAGACTACATTGGGGCTCTAGGAATGAGTGGATTTAAGTTTATAGCTCTATAGCATAAGACTGAGGAATCCCCCTTGTGGCGAACACATGAACTAAACTGCTGAGTATTCACTTTTTCACAAGCACTGAATGCTGACTTCCTGGAACCATACGTGAAGTGCAATATAGTTTACTGAATCCACATGGCAAGAAATGACCTATTTTCATATTCCCTTTTTTACATACCCCCCCCCCCCCCCCCCCCCCCCCCACACACTCATAAATTTGGGGTTTGGGAGAATGTTAAAATGAAACTAGTTCAAAATATTTTAATGAAGATTTAAAGTCAAATCACAAATTTCATTCTATATGATTCAATTTCTTGTGATTTTCTAGATATCTGCATCTTTGTAAGATATGTAACAACCTACCCAAAATTTTTGAGATCAAGATTTTTTTTATCATTTTTATTTTTTGAAAAATACCTGAGGTTCCTTGAAGATATAGAGAACTTTCGTTCTAATTTGGCTTCATCATTTGTCCATAATTTCCAGAAAATGGAAAAGATGCTACAATAAAAGGTATATATATATATATGTATACCAATAACCTGAACATTGTCAAATAAAAAGAATCCCTTTAAAATTAATCAAATTTACTCATAAGATCTACAACATCTTTCTTAATAGATTTTAAAGAACTAATACATTTGAAATAAATCTATTGAAATGACAAATGAAATCATGAATTTATTTGTTATCAATGATATACGTGTCCCCTGGCTATTTACTACATTGTGCCTGCCAGTGAGGTCTATTTGTCATTGTAAGCACCAGTGCGGTACATTAGCCCCAATCTCATCCCTCTCCAGATCACATGACGTCACGCATCACCTTGCGAGGATGAATCAAGCCTAAGCAGCTAAACCACAATAGAACGTTCTACGTCAATAATAAGATACCGGGAAGCCCCTTAGAGGGAAATCACCTTAACCGCAAAATCATTCAAAACCAATCACCGCCGCGTGCCTATTTTGGGAAAGCGTAGCTAAATATAGCATCTCATGATAATCTATCCCCGAAGTGGCACCAAAATAACCAGCTGCGCGTTCATCGTCTAAAAATGGCTGCTGGACGTCACAGGGAGGCTAAATCAGCCCTCATTGGATAATTAGGTGATGTACAAACACACCTGGCGACTCTGAGCGCCAGGTAAATACCTCATTGTTTCTCATCATATGAATATATGATAACATGGGAAACCCTTTTGAAGATGAGTTTTAAGTTTCTGTCTAATATTTTTCTTCAAATATCATTAAAAGATGCTTCTATTAGAGATATTTTAGCTGGTGGCCTAAAGAGCGAGGTAAATACCTGTTTCTTATGATATGAATATATGATAATATTGGAAAAGCTTTTGAAGAAGAGTTTTAAGTTTGTGTCTAATATTCCTCATTATATATAAGTAAACGATGCTTTTATTAGAGACACTTAATCACAATTATGTATCACAATGTACAAACACACCTGGTAGTTTAAAGTACTAGGAAAATACCTCACTGTTTCTCATCATAAGAATATATGATAAAATAAGAAAACCTTTGAAGATGAGTTTCAAGTTTCTGTCTAATATTTCTTCATCAAATATCAGAATTACCAGAATTACTATTTGATAGAGATATTATAGTTATTTGAAGATCTGCTAGTTCTTTGACAAACATAAATCCTTCAAAAATCTTTAAAGAGGCCCTTTTTTAGAGAAATATGTCATTCCCAGCTTGTTTAAAAGCACTACAAGAAAGAATGAAATTATAGTCCTTACAGACTTTTCACATGAAGAATTCATAAAATTCTTATTTGACTTGAGATCTGAGATGGTACCATGATACTGAAATGAGGTCATTTGATTTCCTTATGGCTGCTGAACTAGAAGTTCTGTAATTATGAGTCAGAGGGAACTGGAGTTATAAATTGGCCTGGTAAATACACAACATGGTGATTGAAGGATGTACGCTCCATGTGTATTAACCCATGCATGCCAGTAAAATCCAAATGTGTATATCATTTTGGTAAAATCTCGAAACCAGATTATCTTTCAGAAAATATTTGCAGATGAAATGTTGAGCAGAATCAAAACCACAATTTTTTTTCTTTAAATATTTTGTGAATTCATACTTGATTCCTAAGTTATTTTCAAAAGAGGCATAACACCTGAGTACCCTTGTCAAGGAGCGGGAATTGGTTAACCCATAAATGCTCATGGAGACCAACCTGACAGTTTTAACGACATTTACACTCAGAGCGGCCAAAACAGGCCTGGCAATTTTGAAATATTTTACTTACAGAAGTTTTTTCTGGAAAATATTTGAAGGAGAAAGGTTGACCAGATACCATACAACAACTCTCCTTCAAATATTTTGTGAATTTTAGCTTTATTCCCAAGTTATTTTCAAAAGTATGAGAGTAGCAGGCGATAGTTTCTAGAGGAACTAAGTGTGAATGGGTTAATGAAATCTTACAGGCAAAAGCATAGTGGGAAAAATATTTAATGGAGATATGTTGGTAAGAACACTTCCAACAACTCTCCTTCAAATATTTTCTTAAATCATTCTCGATTCCAAAGTTATTGTCAAAAGTATCAACGATCCAGACGACATTTTCCAGAGGAACTCTCCAGCAGGAATGTGTTAAGATGATGAAGGTGAGCTTACCTGGAATGCTGGCTTGCAGAGTGTTCTCGTTAACTTTCCGTGCCGTAGTGATGTGTCTCTGTCGATGGCCCTGGAACGCCAGATAGAGCTGTGCTTCGTCCGGGAGAACCGTCTCCTCGGAAAACGCCACCACTATCGTTCCCCCTCCCTGGAATTATAATATTTGAAAACATTATTAGACTATCTTGGAAATATCTTTCTGATAAACCTTATTTCAGAAACATTTTAAGGAAAAATATTGATCAAAACCCAAAAACCAACTCTCTTTCAAATACTATGAAAGCAAGTTTATTTTCAAAATGAGATAAAACTAGATGAAATTTCTCTAGAACTCCTTCAATTTGCATGTAGGGGTTAATTTTAAGGGGTCTTATACTTCGGCCAACTTACAAAATTAAGCATATTAATGAAAGAATAACATGCTTTCAGAAATTCCACCCAATACAGAAAACCTTAGAAATGTATATGCATTTAGCTCTCACACAATCTGAGGTTCTCTTAGCAACTTGGTTTCAGAGGATCTCTTTCCATTGAAGATATCACTATCTAGTTCAATACTTAGCGGATAGATGGCAGCACACATGTATATCATGTATAAAGTTGAAAGACCTATAATCTTTCAGTGCAGATGCAAGCCTGACTTTACACTATTGTCACCAGACAATAGTCACTGCTGGTGTTATAGGAGACTAGGACTGCTGGCCCTGACCTATATTAACTGAATAATGCTTTTAATAGCATACACTAAAAAGAGGAATATGAAACCTGTTTTATGAAAATAATATTTCATCCAGGAAGGTAAGGTTAGTAATCGTAGGGAAAGAGGATCAAGTAACTAAAAAAACACCATTAGTTAAGGACGAGAGAGAGAGAGAGAGAGAGAGAGAGAGAGAGAGAGAGAGAGAGAGAGAGAGAGAGAGAGAGAGAGAGAGAGAGAGAGAGAGAGAGAGAGAGGAGAGAGAGAGAGAGAGAGAGAGAGAGAGGGGGAGATAGAGAGAGAGAGAGAAGAGGGGGGGAGAGTGTGAGAGATGGAGAAAGAGAAAAAGAGAGAAATGGAGAGGACAGAGATCAGAGATGGAGAGAGAAAGAGAAACAAAGAGGAGAAAGACAGATAGAGAGAATTCAGAGAGAGAAGTCAGAGAGAGAGAGAGAGAGAGAGAGAGAGAGAGAGAGAGAGAGAGAGAGAGAGAGAGAGAGAGAGAGGAGAGAGAGGAGAGAGAGGATGAGAGAGACAGAGAGAGAGAGAGAGAGAGAGAGAAGAGAGAGAGAGAGAGAGAGAGAGAGAGAGAGAGAGAGAGAGAGAGAGAGAGAGAGAGAGAATGAACAAAACTAGACAGTAGACCATGCCTTTGTAGTGTATGCTTGGTGATTGTCAAGTGGAAGTCAAGACAGTGAACACACCTGTTGCTGTGTATGTGTGAATGTGTATGTATGTATGCATGTATGCAGATTTGTGTTCATGTATGTTTGTGTATTGTTTGTCTTTACATCTCTCTCTCCTCTCTCTCTCCTCTCTCTCTCTCTCCTCCTCTCTCTCTCTCTCTCTCTCTCTCTCTCTCTCTCTCTCTCTCCTGAAGGGCTTGCATGCCAAACACCTACCAATGAGTAAGT
>OZ012692.1:30457965-30482998 GCA_963942565.1 Maea johnstoni
CATTGTCTTTATAACTGTAATTAGGTGAAATGACCTGCCTGTTTGGACGAATCCAGGTAGAGCTGAATTCAGGGTCATCAATTTCGGATCTCTATGTGGCCTGGGGACTTGATGTAAAATACCCTAGATCCCTAGCTTTGTGTATAAGACGCACCCACGATTTGAGTGTGAAGATTTATGTAAAAAAGTGCGTCTTATACACGCGAAATTACGGTATGTGTGAATGTGTATGTATGTATGCATGTATGCAGATTTGTGTTCATGTATGTTTGTGTATTGTTTGTCTTTACATCTCTCTCTCTCTCTCTCTCTCTCTCTCTCTCTCTCTCTCTCTCTCTCTCTCTCTCTCTCTCTCTCTCACTCTCTCTCTCTCTCTCTCCTGAAGGCTGCATGCAAACACCTACCGATGAGTAGGTTATAGCAGTTAAGAGACACCCACCTAAAGTTGTGAACCATCTAGCCTAGGTACTGACACCAATCTCCCACCCACACATCTTGACACAAAAGGTGACACATTCTCACACTACAACGCCTAATAACCCATTCATGCCTGTTACAACCAAAACATTGAAAATATTTTGGTAATATTTTTTGGGAGAGTGCAATTTTTGAAAAATATTTGACAGAAAAGTATCAATTATAGTCCTCACCCAAACTCCCTTTCAACATTTTGTGAATTTATGTTTAATTCAACATTATTTTCATTTCAGTACCACAGGTACAGATGGCAATTATCAAGGAACTTTGTCGGGACGCAATTATACTAAGGCCATCTTTTTTTTTTTCTGTTTTAGGAAGATTTTTTTCCCAAAATCAATGCGAGAGGGAGCTAAAAAAAAAAAAGTGAAAAAAAAGAAGTGAAAAGCCGGTTATACAAGCTAACCCATATTTTTTTTTATTGTCAGAAACCCTTGTATACATTCTGTAGGGTATGAATACAGGTATCCTTTCGTATGATTGGATGGTTTGCCCCAGAAATCTAAGTCTACCATTTGTTAAAACATTTGAACACCTCCCAGTACCAGGGTTTTACCCAGGATTTGGAAACAGGGGGTCAAAATTGAGGATTTTTGAAATTTAGGGGGTCGAAAGTTAGTTACCCAATTTACAAGAATGATCATAGCAACCTTATATATTGACTTAGCAAAACAAAATGTGCTTTTCTATGTCATTTAATGAACTTATTGTCTTCTAGGAGTGAAACTTTTGAAATACTTCCTTGGACTCAAACAAATACAGAAAATTTTGCAAAATACAACTGGGTGTCATTTCCCCCAAAATCTTGTGTTTGGGAGTCGAAATGACTCCCTGGCGGTTGCCTGGGTAAGTCCCTGCCGAGTACCTCAAAGAGTGTAGGCACCGCAAAGAGCTTGAGTACCTCGAAGAGCGCCGGTGCATCAAAGACCCCTAGTACCGCAAATAGCGCCAGTGCCACAAATAGCATGGGTACCGCAAATAGTGTGGGTACCTCAAAGAGCGCCAGTGCCGCAAATAGTGTGGGTACCTCAAAGAGCGCCAGTGTCACAAAGAGCGCGGGTACCTCATAGAGCACGGGTACCTCAAAGAGCGCCAGTGCCGCAAATAGCGCCAGTGCCACATATAGCGTGAATACCTCAAAGAGCGCGGGTGCTTCAAAGAGCGCCAGTGTCGCAAAGAGTGTGGGTACCTCAAATAGCGCTGGTGCATCAAAGAGCGCGGGTACTAGTGCTGGGAATCGTTGAAATTTTACCGGTCGAGCGCTCGCCGAAATTTCCGAACGATTAATCGATTATAATCGATTATTTGGTAGTATACCTGAGGTAAATTACCACTATTTTCATACGCCCCCAGAATGAAAAAAGTTTATCGTCCCAAACCACAGTTACTACAGTCACGGCAATTTGGACTTGCAATCTGTAATACCACGGATCGCAACACTACCTACGCATCAATTTCAACCTGAAATAAAGTATCAATATAATGCATACTATAAAACAGAATCATATAAACTTTGTAACTTACCAATTCCGCTGGTTCTGTGAGATTATACACTGTAATCCACTCCAGAAGTGAGTTACAGTGTATCCTGCCGATGGCACGTACCTTTCAAGATGGCGGCCGTCTGGTTGTGTTTATCTTTATTATCGCTCGGCAAAGATCGAGCGATGGACGGCAAGTTCGATTGATCGGAACTCGGCCCAAAGCGAGCCGAGCAATCGAGTTTACGATCAATCGTCCCACCACTAGCGGGTACTTCAAAGAGCACGGGTAGCTCATAGAGTGCGGGTACCTGACAGAGCGCCTGAGTGCCGCAAAGAGCACAGGTGCCTCAAAGAGCGCAGGTGCCTCAAAGAGTGTCATTGCATCAAAGAGCGCGGGTAGCTCATAGAGCGCGGGTACCTGAAAGAGCGCCTGAGTGCCGCAAATAGCGCCTGAGTGCCGCAAAGAGCGTGGGTACCGCAAATAGTGTGGGTACCTCAAAGAGCGCCAGTGCCGCAAATAGTGTGGGTACCTCAAAGAGCGCCAGTGTCACAAAGAGCGCGGGTACCTCATAGAGCACGGGTACCTCAAAGAGCGCCAGTGCCGCAAATAGCGCCAGTGCCACATATAGCGTGAATACCTCAAAGAGCGCGGGTGCTTCAAAGAGCGCCAGTGTCGCAAAGAGTGTGGGTACCTCAAATAGCGCTGGTGCATCAAAGAGCGCGGGTACTTCAAAGAGCACGGGTAGCTCATAGAGTGCGGGTACCTGACAGAGCGCCTGAGTGCCGCAAAGAGCACAGGTGCCTCAAAGAGCGCAGGTGCCTCAAAGAGTGTCAGTGCATCAAAGAGCGCGGGTAGCTCATAGAGCGCGGGTACCTGAAAGAGCGCCTGAGTGCCGCAAAGAGCGCCTGAGTGCCGCAAAGAGCGCCTGAGTGCCGCAAAGAGCGCAGGTGCCTCAAAGAGCAAAGGTGCCTCAAAGAGCGCAGGCGCCTCAAAGAGCGTCAGTGCTACAAAGAGTGCTCGTACCTTAAAGAGTGTTCGTGCTACAAAGAGCGTTGGTACCGCAGGGCATGCAGGTACTGCAAATAGCGTGTGTGCCTCAAAGAGCGCCAGGGCAACAAAGAGCGTAGCTAGCTCATAGAGCGCCAGTGTCGCATAGAGCATGTGTACCTCAAAGAGTGCCAGTGCCGCAAAGAGCGCTGGTACCTCAAAGAGCGCGGGTACCTCAAAGAGCGCGGATACCTCAAAGAGCGCTGGTACCTCAAAGAACGTGGGTGCCTCAGAGTGTGGGTACGCCAAAGAGAACGGATACGGCATTGAGCGGGGGTGCCGCAAAGAGCGTGGCTAGCTCAAAGAGCGCCAGTGTCGCAAAGAGCGCGGATACCTTAAAGAGTGCCATTGCCGCAAAGAGCAGGTATCTCAAAGAGTGAGGGTGCCTCAAACAGTGCCAGTGCTGCAAATAGCGCAGGTACTTCAAAGAGTGTCAGTGCTACAAAGACCACCGGTACCGCAGGGCATGCAGGAACCGCAAAGAGCGCGGTTGCCTCAAAGGGCGCAGGTGCCTCACGGAGCGCGGATACCTCAAAGCGCGGGTACGTCAAAGAGAGCGGGTACATCAAAGAGAGTGGGTACGTCAAAGCGGGTGCCTCATTGAGTGTGGGTGCCGCAAAAAGTGGGGGTACTGCAAAGAGCACCGGCACCGCAAAGAGTGCAGGTGCCTTAAAGAGCGTGGGTGCCTCATTGAGTGTTGGTGCCGCAAAGAGCGCGGGTACCTCAAAGAGCACGGGTACTGCAAAGAGCCCAAATGCAGGTACCGCAGAAAGCGTTGATACTTCAAAGAGTGTAGGCAGGTGCCTCAAAGAGCGCCGGTACCGCTGGGCGTGTCGGTAGCTCAAAGAGTGTGGGTACTGCAGGGCGTGTGGGTACCCTACAGGTTGCAGGTTGCTGTCACTGCAACAACCTCGACCAAGTCTGTGTTGGCTGCAAGTCCATGTAGCACTGGTATGAAGAAGGGTTGTAAATCTGCACGCACTTAGTCCCGCTAGTTGTAGGGCTGCACTCACTGTTCAAACTGGTGTGGCTCGAGCAATGGGGCAGACTCGCCGAGCTCGAGCTGTAGTGGTCAACTTGTGAACTTGTCTATGTTGGAAACACAAACGTAATACAGAGCACCTAACACACCTTCTTATAACTGCTTATCGCAGACATGTCTTATTTACAATCTCCAATGCATACAAGCAGTGTTGAGTGTTATACTGACCTTTGTACCTCGTCAGCACATTTCAAAATGTTAATAAATCTCCACCAGTAAGTATTCATTTCTTGATAGCTGGGCTGGAAAACAAGTTTGTTTTTTTAAGGCTATGAGCTCATGAGTCAAAAGGGTGGTGAGCTCATGAGTTGATCTCCCTCAACGAGTGCAGCTCTAGCTAGGTGTCTAGATCTCCGTCGAGGTCTAGGTCGGGCCGTACCCCCCTGGCAACATCCCGAGACCAGTTCTTGGACCAGGCCGAGGTTGAGGAGGAAGGGGAGGTGGAGAGGTTGGACCCTCTCAGGACCCATCCCCCTCTCTCCAATGGAAGCCACAAACTGCTAGGGAGCTCTTCTCCTAAGCCTGTGGTGACTATACCCAGTACGGGGGTTGTGGGAACCTCGGCACCATGCAGGATTTCGCCCGCGCAATCTAGTCCCGGCTAGGGAGTAAAATGATAACTAAATATTGATGACCTGACTCCTATTCAGCAACTTGGAAACAATATGTATATGTTTATTTTATTTTCTTCTTTTAGAAAGCATGCACAAATATTGCTTTCAAGGAAATTCTTTTCATCTTTCTTTTTTTTTTTTTCAATGAGGGGCCCAAAATCAACGAGGGATTTTTCCTAAAACAGAAATAAAAAAAAAGTGGCCTAATCAAATAAAAGACATCTTAATTCTGTGTTTTCAATTTCAGAAAGGCATTCTGAGTACAGGACAGGTCCTGTTCACAGATTTCTAATTGTTGTTTTAGACAGGCACTTTAAAAACCTGGCTAACACCCTGTTTCTCATTTAAGTATTAGGGGAAGAATATGATAAGTAGAATTCCCACATTGTAGTGTTATTTGATTAAAGAGAAGTGTGGGAGAGAGTCAGGAGCAAGGGGCTAAGAGAGCACATTCATTCACTGAAGGATAGTTCCATTCTTTAGTGGTAAACCTTGAGCAAACACAGAGATTTCCTCTAAGGAAGTGTGGGTTTACGTAAGTTTACGGCCCCCTCTCTCTGTCAACAGACCCACAACAAACACCTGGCCATTTCACCCCATCTTTCTTCATCACCTCCTTTATTTGTTTCCATAAATAACCTCCTGGCTCACCTGGGAGTTCAACATATAGTAGGGCATGGCACCACTGCATGTAGCATGCTCTTGAAGAGATGGTAACCCATTCACAACCAAACGTCTCGTTCTAGAGGAGGCAACTTTAACCTTTTAGCCTCCAGAATATTTCACCCCCTCTCTGTCTCTCTATTTCTCCCTGACTCCCTCTCTGTCTCCCCCCCCCTCTCTGTCTCTCTCCTTCCCTTCCCCCTCTCTATCTTTCTCCATCACTATCTCTCTCTCTCTATTACTATCTCTCTCTCTCCATCACTCTCTCTTTCAGTCTCTCCATTTCTCTATCTCTCTCTCTCTCCATCTCTTTCTTTCTCTCCATCTGTCTCTCTCTCTCTCCCTCCTCTCTCTCTCTCTCTCTCTCTCTCTCTCTCTCTCTCTCTCTCTCTCTCTCTCTCTCTCTCTCTCTCTCTCTCTCTCTCTCCTCTGTCTCTCTGTCTCTCTCTCCCCCCCCATCTCTCTCTCTCTCTCTCTCTCTCTCTCTCTCTCTCTCTCTCTCTCTCTCTCTCTCTCTCTCTCTCCTCACATGTTATAGGACTGGCAAAAAAGTGACAGGACGAGTAAAATCTGGAACCATGCAGCCAGTAAACTTGACTGGCAATAAAAAAATCAAAGTAAAGATCTGATGTTTTGTTTGTACTACATACATGTATGAAGCTATTCCAAAACAGGTATTTTGAAGTTACTTTCTGTAAAAGGAATGATTATTATAATTGTTGCCCAACCTTTTTTTCAGTGTTAGCTGAAGATATCCTTTTGAGGCCTTACATCACTAAGAATGTGTTGTGTTTGGGAAAAAACACATTCACAAATATGTGTTTATCTCAGAATAGGAGTATGCTCAAATGTATGTTATATTTCCATTTGATAAGGCAAAAAATAAATAAACATACATTTTTCTGCTGAACAACTTCCCTATTTCATCCCATTATTTGCAGATTCAACCAACCATGCTGTGTTTCTCTGAGCATGGAGGGATGAAACTAATCGCCTGAAAACCCAGTCAGCAGCAAACCTGACAAACCAGAAAGAGAACTACATTTTTCAGCGCTGTAAAACACCATGTTTTTAGGTAGCTCTTCAAAACCAAGAGCCACCTAGGTTTGGAGAGCTTCACAAAAGCAAGAACCACTGACTTGATGAATTACACTGCAGAAGATATACATACTTCATGGTAGTTTTACGTACAAAAGGGATTGAAAAACCATGTGACCAAAATGAATTGAACTGCAGTATATGTAACATATGAGGAAGTACATACTTCATGGTAATAATGATAAGAAGTTTTACAAACATAAGGGATTTAACCCATTCATGCCTGTAGTACCGAAAATCGCCCGACACAGTTGATGATATCTCTCCAACAAAGCAATATTCCAAAAATTATTTCAAGTAATTATGTTAATCAGAAGGTAACTAACAACTTCCCTTGAAATGTATTCCCAACTTATGATTGATTCCAAAAATTCTTTCAAAAGACAACACTTAGAAAGGAAATCTCTAGGCATGATTGGGTCAATTACTATGTGAGCAAAATGAACTGAACTCTAGTAGGATGTAAGACGTGAGAAATACATACTTCAAGAGGTTGATAAGAATTATATTGAAGAGAAAATATTCAACTATTGACATCGACAATTAAAAGATATTCCTCCCAAAAATTGATGTTTAATTTTTTGAGGAGTTGGGTTTCCAAATTATGCCCATGACTGGCTATTGCCCTGATGTATATTACTGAATAATAGTGTACACACCTCATGAGAACTAGATGTAATACTACCAGGGAGAGAGAACGCTGATTCTAGTAGCAATGCTAACATTATGATCTTAATGAATGGTGTGGGTTCTTCACTAAGTTATCTTATGGTTTGAATCTTTAGATTGGAGATTAAGAAACCAACTAACAATTATCCTACAAATCAGGGCTTAACAGTTGTAGAAGATTCCAGTAAACGATAGTGAACTAATAGACCCTCAGATTTAGTAGTTTCACTACCTCTTTCCATAATAGCAGCCCATATTAAGGCGTAACATGCATTTTTATTTAGAGTTCATTAGGAACTGAAAATTCATTAGGCAAATGGGGCTTCTATTCCCCAGGTTTTATTTCCTGTAACACTTAATTCTCAGAGATTTAGTAGTCGTGGGCTTATTGGGACTACCTTATAAGTCAGCCCTGCACATGTTCTGATAATGCCTGCTCTATTTGTAAGTATTCTCAAGAGTTTTATTGACCAAAACAACAATTTGAAGAGGACATTCTGAGCAATGAATAGTTTAACCCACTTAAAATCTCAGTGGCAAAAAGCAGCCTGATAATTCTGATAAATCTTCCAGATAATACTTGGGATAATATTTGAAGATGAAATGTTTATCAGAACATTACCAACAATTCTCTTTCAAATTTTTAATTCTTAAGTTATTGTCAAAAGTATCAAAGGTCCAGACGACAATTACTCTCGGAACTCTTAAGCACTACTTACATAGACTGGTGCTTCATTGGGAGAAAAGGCCATTCGACAACATCCCTCTGAAAAGAAAAAATGCACAGAATTAGCATGGTATATGGTGAAACAATAAAGAGATTTAGAATGACAAAATTATGAAAGAAAAAGTCTTGGAACAACCCAGTATACAATCATATAGATGGAATAGATACAGGTCCGGAAGTGATTACCATAGAGGGAAAAACACCTTAGAATATGCAAATTAGGTATTTTATTTGGATAAGGAAAATATTTTTCATTGAAATTTATTGAAGATGAATCTCACATAAATGACCAGTGTCAAAGGACAACAATTTACAAAAGAACTCAGAATATGCAAATTGGGTATTTGTGTGGGTAAGGAAAATACTGCACATGATTCCCTTGGCTGTCTGTCCGTTAATGGGTAAAGTAACATCCAATGGAGGCTGTCAGCCAAATTAAACCCTAGACACTGAGGTACCCGTAGGCGTAAGAGCCCATGACGTCGTCACATAAATATTAGGATAGCTGATCTTAAGGGAGCAGAGCCTCGCTCAAATCATTTAACCCATTCAGGCTCCCCAATCAATGTGAAAATTGTCATCTGGATCAAATATACTTTTAGGGTCTGACACTAAGATTTCAGGCTAGGGGCCCGAATCTGGTCTTTTGATTAAAATAAGCGGTCAAAAGCAGGATTTTTGGTTATTATACATACTATTTTGGGCCCCTAGTCTGAAAAATCTAGGGGCTCACGGCAAAATCTAGGGGCATATGCCCCTGGGCCCCTGGGAACGTCGAACCCAGACTTTTGAAAGTTAAATTCAATAATAAAGCATGAATTTACAAAATATTTGAAGAAGAGTTTTTAGTTTTGTTTTGATGAACATTCCATTCTTCAATTATTTTCCTAATTATGCTTTTATTAGGCAAATAACACCAAGTACAGCCAGGTTGTTTTGGGCTGCTACAGGAATGAATGGGTTAAAGTAGAATAGCCAGGCTGACTGAACCATTTCACCAATATCTTGAAAATACAGGGTTCCCATGTTGGACTGTTTCTAGGAACAGCTGTACTAAAATATACTCAAAGCTGTAAAAGCTTTGAGGTTGGAGATGTACAGGCCACCAACTAAACATGGTCTAAACATCTCAAGGTCTTTAACCCATTAATGCTTAAGGATTTCTCCCGAAATCGTCGTCTGGATCTCTGATACTTATGACTATAATTTTTTGAATTAAGATCAATTTTACAAAATTTTGAGGGAGAGTTGTTATTAATATCCTGATAAACATTTCTCCATCAAATATTTTCCTGAATATGTTTTTGCCTGCAATATTTCATCATAATTGTCATTCTGTTTTAGCCGTTGTGAGCATTAATGGGTTAACCCAATCATGCCTGTAGCTCCCAAAATCGCCTGACTATTTTAGTGGTCTCTATAATAAAAGCTATTTTTAGAAAATATTTGAAGAAATATTGAGCAAAATCAAACCCAAAACTCTCCTTTTAATAGTTAATGAATTAAATGGCTTAGGTTAATGAATTACTTTCAAAGTCACTTTCAATAGGTTGCTATCAGTATCCACAACCATCCAAGCAAAGCTGGAAGCAACAGGAGTTGTTCTCTACATACTGGCTATAGAAGCTGAGTGAACCTGTTGTTCTTATATGCCATCCAATCCTACTTGACACATTCACACTTGGTCTTCTACATATGGAAATATCTTCATAACAAAATGTTATTGTTGTTCTCTACATACTGGCTATAGAAGCTGAGTGAACCTGTTGTTCTTATATGCCATCCAATCCTACTTGACACATTCACACTTGGTCTTCTACATATGGAAATATCTTCATAACAAAATGTTATTGTTGTTCTCTACATACTGGCTATAGAAGCTGTGTGAACCTGTTGTTCTTATATGCCATCCAATCCTACTTGACACATTTGCACTTGGTCTTCTACATATATGGAAAAATCTTCATAACAAAATGTTATGAACACCCAAGAATTATTTGACTGAAAGTTGCAGTTAATGCAGGATTTACCTTTCCTCTTCATTTATCTTTCCGATATTTCAGTATTAGAAGAGTTACATTTAAAAAAGTCAGAGCAAGCGTTCACTCCAGATTCTAAAGAGTAAGGCAATTTCAGCTCACCCGGTGGTCTGTGTCTCCACCATACGACCTGTTGTTAGTTTATGTTTGAGGGAAAGTACTTGATACGCTTCTCGCACAATTATTACTGTCAACAAACAGACAAGCCTGTTAAGTCTCGCTGATGGGCTGTTAAGTACCAGTGATTTCTATAGTACTCTCCTCTTGAGACAGCTCTGGAATTGAAGTGTTCAACTCATAGTGATTTCCACAGTTCCCCCTCCCAAGTCAGCCTTGGAAATTCTAATGGTAATTTCATTTATCATAACTTTTTGTTGTATAATGACTAAATCATGAGTAGCTAATTGCTGACGGCAGAGGAAACTGCAGTATACAGGGACAGGCAACTTTCTCACAAAAGGCCCTCAGTGGTGAGAGACAATGGGCACTGGGCAGTCAGTGGCAATGCCTTAGACCACTCAGCCATCAGGACAGGCCCTCAGAGGTGAGAGATAGTGAGCAGACAGTGGCAATGCCTTAGACCACCCAGCCATCAGGACAGGCCCTCAGAGGTGAGAGATAGTGAGCAGTCAGTGGCAATGCCTTAGACCACTCAGCAATCAGGACAGGCCCTCAGAGGTGAGAGATAGTGAGCAGTCAGAGGCAATGCCTTAGACCACTCAGCCATCAGGGCAGGCCCTCAGTGGTGAGAGACAGTGAGCAGTCAGTGACAATGCGTTAGACCATTCAGGCATCAGGGCAGGCCCTCAGTGGTGAGAGACAATGAGTAGTCAGTGGCAATGCCTTAGACCACTAGGCTATCAGGGCAGGCCCTCAGTGGTAAGAGACAGTGAGCAGTCAGTGGCAATGCCTTAGACCACTAGGCTATCAGGGCAGGCCCTCGGTGGTAAGAGACAGTGAGCAGTCAGTGGCAATGCCTTAGACCACTAGGCTATCAGGGCAGGCCCTCAGTGGTAAGAGACAGTGAGCAGTCAGTGGCAATGCCTTAGACCACTAGGCTATCCAGGCAGGCCCTCACATGTGCCTGAAGGAGAACTCCAGCGAGATAGGGTTAATGGCAATCTAGTCAGGAGCCTCTTCATCAAGGCCATCAGCGCAATAGAGCTTCTCCCACACAAATACTCTTGATAGCGTTAGGCACTATTGGCCGCCGCAGCAATGAGGCTCGCTACTAATTGAGTATTCTTGGGATAAGTGTGCGAACTGCTAGTGGATCTGAACAAGCCATGGATATTTGCAATCAAGGACCAGTAGAGAGTTTGGGGGTTGAGGTGTTGCTTTCAAAAGGAGCAGGGAGTTAGTGGTAGACAATATAGTCAAAGAAAAATGGCATGTCCACATTGCATATCTCAATGGTGTTCAATTAATGGCTTAGTTCAATGCATCATACATTGCAAGCTTGTTTGATGCATTGCATTTTTCCAATCTGTTTAATGCAATCTTTTACAATACATTGCATATTTCAATATCTCTAACTTGGTCAATGCATAAAGCTTATTGCATGTGATTTTTTCTATGCATAGCCTATTGTAAGCTTTTTGTAGGCAAAGTTTATTACAAGTGATTTTTTTTCTACGCATTGCCTATTGTAAGCTTTTTGTAGGCTTAGTTTATTGCAAGTGATTTTTTTCTATGCATTGCCAATTAATTGTAAGCTTTTTGTAGGCAAAATTCATTGCAAGTGATTTATTTCTATGCATTGCCTAGTATATGCTTTTTGTAGGCAAAGTTTATTGCAAGTGATAATTTCTATGCAAATTGCCTATTGTAAGCTTTTTGTAAGCAAAGTTTATTGCAAGTGATTTTTTCCATGCATTGTCTACTATATGCTTTTTGTAGACAATGCATCCCATAGTGCTAGCCTGTTTAATGCATAACATATTGCAAGCTTTTTCAACAAATTGCACATAGCAGGAAATTTTAAATGCATTGTATGTTTCAATATTGTTCGATGCAAGGCACTTTGCAATTTTTGTAGACAAAGCATGCCATAGTGCTAGCCTGTTTAATTGCATAGCATATTGCAAGCTTTTTCAACAAATTGCACATAGCAAGAAATTTAAAATGCATTCTACATTTCAGTATTGTTCAATGCATGACATATTGCCAGCTAAGTCAATACATGTTGCAAATTTGATTGTATGGCATATCGCAATTGCTTATTGCAAGCTTTTTCGAGGCACAACTAAATGCAAGCTTTTTCAATGCATCAATTAATGCAAGATTTTCCACTGCAACCTTTATTGCAAGTTTTTTTTACTGTACTGCATAGACCAAGTAAGCTCATATTAAATGCATTTTTAATTTGCAAGCTTGTTCACTGCACAGCGTTTTGCAAATTTGTCCTATGCATGTTCATTGAACCCTCAGACTGCTGTTGATATCCGCAGGTACCCAGCCTTCCCCTTCACTGCTATCACAGAATGGACAATGACATTGCCACCCTCAATTACCACACGATTTGACTTTTTCATGAAGAACACTTTTCAAAATTGTCAACTGAATGCATGATTATTAAGTAAATAACTTCATGATAAGCAAAAAATTCCAAAACATATTACAAGAAATAAGGAATTGTTGGTTTGAGTGTGATGAACTTATTTATTTTTCAAATGATGCATTTGTGAGCATATTAAGGCCTTTCTGTGTTTATAGAGGCATGAAGTGGTTAACTGTTGCCACACATTTTAATCTGTTTCGCTAAGTGGGGAAAGGCAGAGCAACGATTTCACAGGTGCAAGCAATTGAGTCAATTAGTCTAATTGGCTTAGAGGGAAGCAGTAAAGTATTATGCATTACAATGGAGTACAGGCAGTGCATCCAAGACAATACAAAACCCATACTTGACGCAGACATGTATCCTCAGAAGTTTCAAACTAGATTTTTCACAACAGACAGGTACCTGGGGATTTTTAGTCAGTTATGAGTCAGTTTTTCTTTAGTGACTTTCGGAATGTATGGGTCTTTTTCTGATACAGGTGAGGCCACATTTTGAAAACAATCATGTTGCACTGCGGCATTACACAATATGCCAACTTTATAAAGGACAGCAGCCTAAACCAAACAATCAAATAGAATAATGTACCCTGCACTTCAAAAAACATGAAATTGTATTTCATTATGAATCCTCAAAACTATTGTATATGGCATCAAATCATTAAATTGATGAAATGAATTTCCTTACTGCTTCCCACCTAAACCCATTCATAAAGAAAACATGCAAGTCATTGTGCCCATCACAGATAGATAAAATCCTAAGAATGCCTTTTCTGTTAGATCATAAAAAAGAAAGCTATTTTGTCATAAAACCTTCCTAACGCATCACCACTGCAAATGATAAAACAAACTCATTTTAATGGTTAATCAATTCAAGTTCAATCCTTAACCAACTTTCTCAAAAACAAACCACACAACCAACGTATGAGACATAAGGAAACTTGTCTTGTCTGTTAATCCATCTTAATTGATTCCTTTACCATCTTTCTCAAAAACAAATTTTACAAACCTAATAAGGAAACTCCTTAACATGCTAGTCTATGCATAAATTAAAATGCTAATTACCCACCTGAGAAAGGTGTGGCGAAGAAGGATTTCACGAGCGCTAACATTCTATTGGTAAATCCCTGCTCATCTCCAAATGTACCTCGCAATGCATTAGATGCCATCTCTGCGAGCACCCATAGTTTCCCGCACGACATGTCCATGAGCCCAACAACAACAACAATACAAGGAGGAGCGTCCGCAGGTAAGTTTCAACGACGACGTGCCTCGCCCGGGCAGACATCTTTGTCTCACTGTCAACTCCACTTTTCCTCATTATTTACAGCTCCCCTCAGGGGACGTCTCAGAGATAAATTTCAGCATCTCCCTGCACCATCTGTGCAGCAGTCTCGATACTCCAGAGCTGTGTCAACTCAGGCAAACTACACCACCATGCAGGGCTCGAAAAAAACACCAAAATCTTCAGGTATTCCTGCTTGGCAAGTTAGACCCAAAATCAGGTTGCTCAGCAAGCAAGTTAGACTGCCTGCCAATCAGTGTCATAGCCATGATTTAGAAACTGGGTGCCCAAAATTGGTAATTGTAAAATTTTTAGGTGTCCAAATCTTTAAGGGGGACCACAATATACTCAGATTTCAACCATAAATATGTATAAATTTATCAAAATAAGGCATGATATCCTTATACAAAGTCATGGGAATTAACTGGAGATGAAAAAACTTGATTATATGCTTGAGATTGACATTTTAGGAAATTTCTCACAAAAATCTTTGGGTGTCATGAGGGGTGTTTTTTAGGGGTTTGGGTGTCCAAAAAGACACCCAGACAAGAAACAAGTGAATATATTTTTAATATATTATCAATAATTAATCAACCATTAAAAAAGTCTGTGATTAACATGTCTACAGTTTTGCCACCCCATACCTTACAATCGGCCCAGCAAGTTTACAGCATGATTAACTTGACCTGCATAAGTCTTAGGACTGCCATTGAAATGACAAGTATCGATTGATCGAAATATTTTTTCCAATCAATCGAAAAAAATATTATGTCAATTGATATGTCAATTAATCGAAACACATTTTTTCAGCCTTTTACTCCATTTTTAGCCAACGCTATTAAGAATTTTGAAGAGAAACTCAAGTATTCAATCAAAAAGTGTTGAGAAAACCTTCATTGTCTTTCCAATGTGGGAATCTTAGGATCCTAACAACAAAAATAGTGTGGAACATGTGAAAATATTCTATTACTGCAGTTCTTCAAAATCGAATCGAAATAATCGGCATCGAAAAATAAAATGTCAATGATCGAATCGAAAAAAAATGGATGTCAATGACAGTCCTAATAAGTCCAGACAGTTCAGACTATCAAGCAATGGCCTAATTGTCGAGCATGGTTGAATAATTAATACATAATGAGTACGTAAAACCTGTATACACTGAACACAAACGATTATGTTCAGCTATGGAGAAAATCTTTTTAAAAAACTCATTTTAAGCAATGTAACTTAGGTAACTGATATATTTCTGAAACAACCCCTCTTTCCCAAGAATGAGCTATCAATCAGTGTTTAGTTTCAGCCCACAATGAAGTCAGAAAAACACTGTAAGCTTCCTGGTATGGTACCCTTATTAAAGAGAATCCCAAAAAGTGGGGCACAGTTATCTTTCTTGCAGCAAATTCATATCAACTCAAAAAAAAACAAGACATGGTAAATTTTCCCTTCACTACACCAGAACACTAGTTGCTTAATTCTCTAAATCGGGAAAAAATT
Source organism: Maea johnstoni (assembly GCA_963942565.1). Lineage (NCBI taxonomy): Eukaryota > Metazoa > Annelida > Polychaeta > Spionida > Magelonidae > Maea > Maea johnstoni. The sequence continues at coordinate 30,473,162 of OZ012692.1, forward strand.
GTGAACTTCTATGAGTCAGATTTGATCAAGCAAGATTTCAGCAAATCAGAAACAGAAAGGATTGCTTGCTGCGATCTGCAGACATCGTATTTCCTGTACCTCTTCTCACACAGATGTCATGAACATCTTGACATCCCCGTCCCAAGAAAAGGTTGCGATCGATAAATCTCTCCCTCGCTCACTATCGTAATCCACGGATCACAATAAGGAACGCTCCCTGATACCTTCAGCATCAGCCAAAGCCAACGACGACTCCCCGCATTTACGCAAACCGCAAGCAATCATGGGTTAGATTTCAGCGCTTCTTATCGGCCGATAAAGTCAAAGGCCACCTACTGCCAGTCAGGGAATACAGGAAGGGCAATCAAGGAAGATGATTGGATAATGTCATCAGCGATTAATCACAGGTCCCCATTCACAGCGGCCTCGGCGCCCGTAACAATGACTGACATTCAACGTAATTACAAAGGAAAATGCAATAGATGCAGCAATATCACGCCTTCGGTTCAAGTGCCAAGGAAATCACTCTTTGGTAGCCATGGTAAAACAGCTTTTGCTTACCTTGGAGTAAGCTTCAGTTAAGTCAATATATGTGTATTTCATTCGGACTTTATGGCACAGAATGGCCTCTGTGTGGCGATGAGACTTTAACCCATCCAATGCTGAGGTTACTTTCATACGAAGCACAAGAAAGCAAAGATTTTTGAAAAACATCTAAACTCTGTCATATTGGTATTTATTGGATAGCTCTCACTGAGCATTCTCAGATGAATACTTTTGTGTCAAGGTTTAGGTCATTTTGTATTGGCCAAATTAGCCACCAGCAGCATAAGGGTTAAGAACTCATTAAAGCATTCATTGGCTGTAGATTCAATTCCTACAAAAAATATGCAAGTTGGTCAAACCATGTATGCAAAGACACTTTTAATTGCACCATCTAGAAGCTATAGAAAACCTGGCAATACTGCCAAAGAGGTGTACATCCTGAGACCTGACAGCTACAGCAAAAATCAAATCATATATTTGACTGTGATGTCCTCATAAAATAAAACTGATTATTAGGCCAAAAAAAAAGCGTTTGGTTCCCATTACGTCCTAAAAAATATGCAGGTAGGGTAGGTAGGGATTTTTATTTTATTTTATTTTTATTTTTATTATTTCTATCCTTTAACTCACACGATTCCCTGGAGTTGGATGGCTTCAATAAAAGTTTGCTTTGTTGTAATTGTCTTTAATTTATATGCATTAATTGTACTTCTGTTCATCCAGAAATTGATAATTTAATGGTTGGAGAATTGATATTTAGGACGGCGATATTTTTTCAGTAGGATTGGCAAAAAAACTTTAGGGTAGGGGACACACACTAGGTAGGGTAGGGTAAGAGGAACCAAACATTTTTTTAGGCCTTAGTTATTATCACTATTACTTTAGCCTTCAGCAGCAAAAGGGTTAAAGTGTTGCATTCCACTGTTTTGTCACCAATAATCAACCTATTAATGCTTAAAGCAGCCAGCTTGACAATTTCAATGAAATCTTTCAGGCAAAACCATAGTTGGGAATAAGTTTGAATGTTAACCAGAACACTACAAACAACTTTCCTTGAAGCATTTCATAAAATCATTCTTAATTCATATTAAGATATTGTCAAAAGTATCAAAGATCCATGCACCAATTTCTTAAGCATGCCTGGGTTAAGCAGGAGCCCTGTGCCGATGTGTCTATAGTGGCTAAATGGATAGCCATGAATCATGAACGCCTAGTTCACATTACATTATCCTCTGTTCATGCTATGCTTTGTTAACTATAACATGAGTAGGGCATAAGAAAACAATAGGCTTTTATCAGATCAGGTTATGGATTTTCTGAACATAGAGATTTAACCACAAGGCAAATGTAATGAAAAATTCAAGGGATGAAACACAATACCATAATTGATATAAAGAATCAGGCCGCGGAGAGAGGTAGCACTATCGATCTTGACTCAGATTACCTTTCCAGAAACTGGCAATTTGGTGTACATATTCCCTTGAAGAAAACTAGCATGCTATATGCTTACCCCCCTATATCTGTGACAGTGGTATGGCGAAGTTTCAATTAATATCTTCTGACCACTGGCATGATCTGAGGAAGGACTTTGAATAATACCTGTCTGACACAGCAATCACAGAATTACTGCCTGTTCAGATTAAGCTACTCAGCTACTTCAAATGCTTATACTCATCCATGTCACTGATCAGACACACATGCACCACAGAACAACAAACAAATGTCCCATGTTTTTTTCTCTCTTTCATTAACCCATCAATGCTTAAGAATTCCCAGAAATTATTATCTAAGTCTATGATACCTTTTAACAATAACTTTACCTTGGAATTGAGTAAGGTATTACAAAAATTATTTGAAGGAGAGTAATTGATCATGTCTTAGTCCTCCATCAAATATTTTCCTAACTCCTTTGCTTGCAATATTTGTCAGACATTTTTGGCTTCTGTGAACATTAATAGGTTGGCATAAATTTTAAGTTATATCAGGAAAATGGAGTGTGTGATTGTGCATGCACATGGTGCCAAGAAGAGGCTGTTAAAGGGTTAATCTGTGAGATGGTTACATCAATCACATTATGGTATAATAACCATTTTCTCCCCAAATTGGCAGCACAGCAGCAAATCATGTTGCCCTTTCCTTGATTAGCAACGTAGTAGTCAATTGACTTGCATAGCCATCAATTATAGCGACATGTTAGCTAATGTATCGCCCCCTTCGGTAGTGACATATTAGCTAATGTATCGCCCTCCCCTCCATGGTAGCGTGCAGTATACGAGCTTCACTCTTAATGCTCTTTCATGTGTCCTTGAAGTTAAGGAAGGAAGGAATGGGTTTTTACGTCGCTTTCAACAGCTTAGATCCTATTGCGACGAGATAGAAACCTGGAACCGGGAAGATATTTCCTTCCCTTCACAAATAGTTCCAAGGGGTCTTTTAGTTGCAGAAGCACATTATAGACACCTCTACACAGCATCCAGGGCCCAGTAATACAAAGGTCACTTTAAAACTAATCATCTTATCACATCGTAAAGAGGGCAGGCCGGCAGGGTGTTTGAAGTGTTTCACAAGGGTGCTTTCTATATAGGGTCTATACTGCTAGAAAAGGGTGCAGTACACCAGAAAGAGGGCAGGGTGTTTCAGGCCTTTGCTGCTAGAAGGGGGTGCAATGCACCAGAAAGAGGACAGGGTGTTTCAGGCCTTTACTGCTAGAAACGGGTGCAGTACACCAGAAAGAGGGCAGGGTGTTTCAGGCCTTTGCTGCTAGAAGGGGGTGCAATGCACCAGAAAGAGGACAGGGTGTTTCAGGCCTTTACTGCTAGAAACGGGTGCAGTACACCAGAAAGAGGGCAGGGTGTTTCAGGCCTTTGCTGCTAGAAGGGGATGCAATGCACCAGAAAGAGGGCAGGGTGTTTCAGGCCTTTTCTGCTAGAAGGGGGTGCAATGCACCAGAGAGAGGGCAGGGTGTTTCAGGCCTTTACTGCTAGAAAAGGGTGCAATGCACCAGAAAGAGGACAGGGTGTTTCAGGCCTTTACTGCTAGAAACGGGTGCAGTACACCAGAAAGAGGGCAGGGTGTTTCAGGCCTTTGCTGCTAGAAGGGGATGCAATGCACCAGAAAGAGGGCAGGGTGTTTCAGGCCTTTTCTGCTAGAAGGGGGTGCAATGCACCAGAGAGAGGACAGGGTGTTTCAGGCCTTTGCTGCTAGAAGGGGGTGCAATGCACCAGAAAGAGGACAGGGTGTTTCAGGCCTTTTCTGCTAGAAGGGGATGCAATGCACCAGAGAGAGGGCAGGGTGTTTCAGGCCTTTTCTGCTAGAAGGGGGTGCAATGCACCAGAGAGAGGGCAGGGTGTTTCAGCCATTTACTGCTAGAAGGGGGTGCAATGCACCAGAAAGAGGACAGGGTGTTTCAGGCCTTTACTGCTAGAAAAGGGTGCAGTACACCAGAAAGAGGGCAGGGTGTTTCAGGCCTTTGCTGCTAGAAGGGGGTGCAATGCACCAGAAAGAGGACAGGGTGTTTCAGGCCTTTACTGCTAGAAAGGGGGTGCAATGCACCAGAAAGAGGACAGGGTGTTTCAGGCCTTTGCTGCTAGAAGGGGATGCAATGCACCATAAAGAGGGCAGGGTGTTTCAGGCCTTTTCTGCTAGAAGGGGGTGCAATGCACCAGAAAGAGGACAGGGTGTTTCAGGCCTTTTCTGCTAGAAGGGGATGCAATGCACCAGAGAGAGGGCAGGGTGTTTCAGGCCTTTTCTGCTAGAAGGGGGTGCAATGCACCAGAGAGAGGGCAGGGTGTTTCAGGCCTTTGCTGCTAGAAGGGGATGCAATGCACCAGAGAGAGGGCAGGGTGTTTCAGGCCTTTGCTGCTAGAAGGGGGTGCAATGCACCAGAGAGAGGGCAGGGTGTTTCAGGCCTTTACTGCTAGAAGGGGGTGCAATGCACCAGAGAGAGGGACTGGGTGGTTTCAGCCATTTACTGCTAGAAGGGGGTGCAATGCACCAGAGAGAGGGCAGGGTGTTTCAGGCCTTTACTGCTAGAAGGGGGTGCAATGCACCAGAAAGAGGGCAGGGTGTTTCAGGCCTTTTCTGCTAGAAGGGGGTGCAATGCACCAGAGAGAGGGCAGGGTGTTTCAGGCCTTTACTGCTAGAAGGGGGTGCAATGCACCAGAGAGAGGACAGGGTGTTTCAGCCATTTCCTGCTAGAAGGGGGTGCAATGCACCAGAAAGAGGGCAGGGTGTTTCAGGCCTTTACTGCTAGAAGGGGGTGCAATGCACCAGAAAGAGGACAGGGTGTTTCAGGCCTTTACTGCTAGAAAAGGGTGCAGTACACCAGAAAGAGGGCAGGGTGTTTCAGGCCTTTGCTGCTAGAAGGGGGTGCAATGCACCAGAGAGAGGACAGGGTGTTTCAGGCCTTTACTGCTAGAAAGGGGGTGCAATGCACCAGAAAGAGGACAGGGTGTTTCAGGCCTTTGCTGCTAGAAGGGGATGCAATGCACCAGAAAGAGGGCAGGGTGTTTCAGGCCTTTTCTGCTAGAAGGGGGTGCAATGCACCAGAAAGAGGACAGGGTGTTTCAGGCCTTTTCTGCTAGAAGGGGATGCAATGCACCAGAGAGAGGGCAGGGTGTTTCAGGCCTTTTCTGCTAGAAGGGGGTGCAATGCACCAGAAAGAGGGCAGGGTGTTTCAGGCCTTTTCTGCTAGAAGGGGATGCAATGCACCAGAGAGAGGGCAGGGTGTTTCAGGCCTTTGCTGCTAGAAGGGGGTGCAATGCACCAGAAAGAGGACAGGGTGTTTCAGGCCTTTACTGCTAGAAAAGGGTGCAGTACACCAGAAAGAGGGCAGGGTGTTTCAGGCCTTTGCTGCTAGAAGGGGGTGCAATGCACCAGAAAGAGGACAGGGTGTTTCAGGCCTTTACTGCTAGAAAGGGGGTGCAATGCACCAGAAAGAGGACAGGGTGTTTCAGGCCTTTGCTGCTAGAAGGGGATGCAATGCACCAGAAAGAGGGCAGGGTGTTTCAGGCCTTTTCTGCTAGAAGGGGGTGCAATGCACCAGAGAGAGGGCAGGGTGTTTCAGGCCTTTACTGCTAGAAAGGGGGTGCAGTACACCAGAAAGAGGGCAGGGTGTTTCAGGCCTTTGCTGCTAGAAGGGGATGCAATGCACCAGAGAGAGGGCAGGGTGTTTCAGGCATTTACTGCTAGAAGGGGGTGCAATGCACCAGAAAGAGGGCAGGGTGTTTCAGGCTTTTGCTGCTAGAAGGGGGTGCAATGCACCAGAAAGAAGGCAGGGTGTTTCAGGCCTTTGCTGCTAGAAGGGGGTGCAATGCACCAGAAAGAGGGCAGGGTGTTTCAGGCCTTTACTGCTAGAAAATGGTGCAATACACTCAATGTCATACCAATATAAGGTACAAGAGTACCACACACAGGATGACACAGCATTTTGGGTATACGAGAATAGATCGGGTAACCCATGCATGCTTAAAGCTCATTATGAAAAATGCTGTCTTAATCTATGTTACTTTTGAAGATAACCTTGAAACAGATTACAAATTCACAAAACATTCAAAGGAGAGTTGTAGTAAAGGTTGAGTTCTGTCCAACATTTTTTCTTGGTCAGGAATATATCAACAAACTTTAACCCATTCATGTTCACAGCGGCCACACCAGACTCACAAATTTGCTGATATATCTTATTAGCAAGAGTATATAGTTGGTAAAATATTTGAAGAAGAAATATTTATTTAAACACTATACCAACAACTCTCCTTCAAACATTTTTTTGAAATTATTTTCAATTCCTCAGTTATTAGATCCGAAGTATTATAGACCCAGAAAACATTTTCTACATAACCTTTAGCATTAATGAGCCATTTTTGGCTAAAGCCTAAAAAAAGAAATTGTTTGTTTCCTGTAACGGTCCGAAAAAAAATAGGGTAGGTAGGTCGGTAAAGTCTTTTTTTTTTGCATTATTTATTTGGTCAAAAATGTGTGTTTTATGCATGATTTACATTGATTGGGAGTTGGGAGGGCGGAAAAAAACTTAAGGGTAGGGATTTTTTTGAATAAAAACTTGTAAGGGTAGGGTTACAGGAAACAAACAACTCTTTTTTAAGCCTGATATAGGTATGAAAAGGTTAAATGTAGTCTCATGGTGGTGAATTTCTTATATGACATGTTTACATGGCCTGTTCGAAGCAACGGAATGACTTGCAAGTTTTATCTAATTTCTAGAGGGAACGTTTCATAGCAGTGCTTCTTATCATAATCTTAGTCCTCTAAATGTAAAATAACCCATAATCTACAAGGAGAAATTGTGCACATCTACATGTTTGGAGTAAACAGCTATTGAAATGGTTGTATGCACGATAGGAACCAAGTAACATGCATACTATAGGGGCAATGAATCTTAACACATGCATTCCTGGATATTGCTTTGACAAGCATCGTCTGCTCCTAAAACACCTTTGAAAATAATTTTGGAATCAAGCATACAAATTATTTGAAGGAAAGTTCTGGGTTCTGTTCTGATGAACATTTCTTGTTATAATAGTTTACAAAAATGCTTTTTCATAGATATAATTGACAAAATAGTCTAGACCATTTGGGAATAAATGGGTTAATCTATAGTTGGTTGCACAATACCTGGACGCCAAATGTGGTAAAGAATGATTTTCAACATTTGTAAAACTTTTTTAAAAGGAAGGTAAGGCAGCAGGAAAAAGAGGAATATAAAACATTGTAAATTATCAAAGTGTAATTCAACCATGAGATGAATAAAGTTAAATATAAATGCATTTCTTTAAACATTCATGGACAGTTAAGGTCAAAGATTCTGACTCTATGTCTATAATTTTGAGTGAGTTTTTCCTTCACTTTTTGTCTTTTGTCCCCTGACTGACTTGGTGTTCTGATAGCTGTCCAGTGCCCAACGTGTGCTTAACTAGTAAGTACCCAACAGGAGGGTAAAGATTGCAGGCCAGTTTGCCAAGCCATGTAATATAATAAGTCCTAAGTGCCAATACAAATGGCATCTTGGCTACCTCTACTTCGAGGTCAAAATGCTAACTAAGCGCTGCCCCCTGTGGCCAGAGGCTGTAATCACAGAATGGAGATGGCTCTAGATCCATAGTGCCGCTGCCCTGTTGTGAATTCTAATGAGAGCACTTCCAAGGTCCTGGACAGGTTGATGGCTACCTCTAGGTGTTAGCCAATCTCCAGGCTCATTATGACACTAGCGCCACCTAGTGACCTGCGCATGAGAACTGCAGACTGCCTCTATCCTTTTCCCCCTACTCTTCCATTCTACCCATGCCATCTTTTACTTAACCTACTTCTACTCTAACTCTCCTCATTTTCATCCTTTTCCTACTTCTCTTATTATTATCCTTGTCTTCCTTTTCTTCTCTGCTTGTTCTTCTCATTTTCAATATCGTCTTTCTTACTTCTCTTCTTATTCTCCTCATTTTCCTTATCATCTTCCTTTTCTTTCTTCTCTTCTCATTTTCTTATTATTTTCCTAAATTTCTACTTCTTATTCTCCCCATTCTCCTTATTGTAATTCAGTTTCAGGATTTGTTACTCATAATTTTATCTCGGGCTATCAGCTATGAGGTTGTGCACTGGGACTGTCACTAGTGTAGCAGGCACAATAGATCTGCTTGGGGGATCTAGGGGAAATATTGAAATGTAGATGATCTCAGATGCAGTAAAACCTCAGAAAAAGATTGTGTCATAAATCGTCAATTTCTATGAAACTTGTAAACAAGACCTGACAGTTACCTACCCAGAACATTTTTACTTGCCCAGGGCAAGTAGGTGAGTGTCAGTTTAATACACTGAAAGTGACACAAACAATATTCTCCTACTTTTCTCTTCTTCCTCTACCCCTTCCTCCTCCTCCTTCTCCTCATCTAAGGTCCACTAGAACAATCAGTTCATTGGTCATTAGGTCCGTAGGCCCCTTATGTAATTACCAAAGTGACACAAACAATATTCTCCCCCTCTCCGCGGCCCGGTGCGGGCGGCCGGCATTTTCTGCCTGGATTGATGAGGGACATTTCCATTAGGAGCGCTGAACCTCGCATGTGAGATAAACCTACCGGAAGCCCGAGGAACATCTGCTGATTGGTCCCTGGGTGCTGCCAGGAAAATACAATAATCACCCATAGGTTAACCCTTCTGTGCCTCTGAAGACCAATACTGGCCTGACTACCATGGTCATATCTTTGAATCCAGAGTATTTTTGGGGAAATTAATTGAAAGAGAAATGTTCATTAGAACCCAATCCCCAACTCTACTTCAAATATTCTATGGATTTATCCTGAATTAGAAAGTTATATTGAAAAGTCTCCTAGGTCCAGACAAGACTTGTCAGAGAGATGTGCAGGCATGAATGGGTTAAACAGTGATCCTCCTCTGACTCAGCAGTACTCCCTACTTAGGGAGCAAAGCTGTATTGAGCTACGTCACTAATGATTTTGTCTCAGTCCTTCTAAGCCTTGTTGATGGTGTTCATAGGCACTTGATCTTTAATCAATCAATGAACAAATACTTTAAGTCATTGTTCTTGTCATCATTACTTTCATAATTATCATCATCATCATCATAAAAATCCAGACTCAAAGTCATTGACGCTGTCATCATCAACACCATCAGCTGTCACCGTCATCATCATTATCACCATTATAATAATTTTTAACACATTCTCATTATCACCATCTCAATCATATAAATCATCATCCTCACCACCATCGTCATCATCCTCACTATCATCATCATCATCAAGTCATCAACCTTTTTCTTCTCTTAACATCACTCCTGCCAACATTCTCATTCTCATCTATGTTGTCGTTGAAAAGTTGCCCCCTAAGGCCTAAAAAAAGAATTTGTTTGTTTCCTGTAACGGTCCGAAAAGAAATAGGGTAGGTAGGTCGGTAAAAAAAATATTTTTTGCATTATTTTTTTGGTCAAAAATGTGTGTTTTATGCATGTTTTACATTGATTGGGAGTTGGGGGGGGGGAGTGAAAAAAACTTTAGGCTAGGGATTTTATTGAATAAAAACTTGTTACGGTAGGGTTACAGGAAACAAAGAACTTTATTTTAGGCCTCATCATACCATTGATTATGAGTAGACCATTGAGCATCAAACTGAAGTCATTGTTGTTGTCATCATCCCTGCAGTTATAGCTAAAATTCCTGCTTCAGACCTACTATTAAATTCTTGGTGTCAAATACTTAGAGTATTCGACAAGTTATTCACAAAACCGCTAGATAACATGTACGCATCTACCTACTAAGAAAAT
>OZ012692.1:30483198-30571250 GCA_963942565.1 Maea johnstoni
AGAGAGAGAGAGAGAGAGAGAGAGAGAGAGAGAGAGAGAAGAGAGGAGAGAGAGAGGAGAGAGAGAGAAGAGAGAGAGAGAGAGAGAGAGAGAGAGAGAGAGAGAGAGAGAGAGAGAGAGAGAGAAAGAGAGTTAAGTGTTCCTTATAGATATTAGGGGTCAGGAAGCCCTATGAAGACAGTTCTTAGAAAATGTTGGGGCAGGAAGACAAGTTCTTAGAGACATAAGGAAACCAGGAAGGCTTTGAAAGTGTGTTGCCTTGAGATTATGATATTTGCCTTGACACTGTGGCTTTGTGATATGCTAGCAGGCCGCACAGAACCTGTGGAGGCTGAATGGTAGTAGAGTTCATTCTCTACCGCCTCTAGCGACCAACATGGCAGAGCTCTGGTGAGCAGAGAAAATCATCCTAACAGATGGCTGCCTGTGTGGACAATCATTTTTCTCATAAGCTGAGGAGGAACGATATTTCCAGTGATCATAAGTGGGGCAATGACATGAACAGACCTTAACCCACCCACATCTGGGCTTAACCCATTTATACCTGAAAGCAGACAAAACAACCTGATTTTTTTGGTGCTAGCTCTCTATCAAACACATTTTTTTTGAAGTATTTCAAAGTGAAGTTGTTCTTCAGAACTATATTTACAACTTTCCTTTTAAATATGTGGTAAATTCATGCCAAACTCCATTGTAATGTGCAAAGGTATCACCGGTCCAGATTATCTCCAGGAGGGAGTGAATTAAACATGGTAAACTTCAAATATATCATAGACGCTTTTCTGTGGTAGTGTCATCATGAAAGGGTTAACCCATTAATGCTCAAAGCAACCAAAAACACCCTGACAAGTTTGATGAATCTTTCCTGAAAAAGCATTACCAAGTTGGAAAACATAAAGTCTCCTTTAAATACTTTAAAAAAAAAAAATCTCCATTCCTAAAAACTTTATGGTGAATAGTATCTAGACCCAGACAAAAATTTCTAGAGGAACTCTTAAGCATTAATTGGTTAAACAATAGGTGGGTGTTGTATAGATCTGATGTAATCCATCAGGCTTATGATTACATGTGTTTAGTATGGTACACTAGATTTCTCCAGCAAGAATAACACTAGTTAATATCTAATGAAGACGTGGGGGATAAGTTGATGCAGGCAACAAAGGCTCACAAAGAGCCTAGAACTACAAAGCTAACAGGCTTAGGGATTATTAACCCATTCATGCCTGCAGTGCTCAGCCAAAACCGCCAGACTGTTTTGGTGGTATCTCTCTAACAAAAGCAATATTCAGAAACTATTTCAAGGGGAATCGTTCACTAGATCTCTATCTACATCTTTCCTTCAAATATTTTGCAAATGTACGCTTAAACCAAGAGTTATTTTCAAAAGTTTGACAGGTCCAGATGACACTGGTCAAGTAGGTCTCCGGGCATACACACATACAAGCAATGCACTCAATTATCAGAGCACTTGGCAGCAATATTAGACCAGCAGATTGCCGATCAATACCTCATTGGAAGAATGGGCATTGGCATGAGATTATGTCAATAAAGTAATTCCTTTACCAATACATAGTTTAAGGCAGCACAACCATTAAAGTCGATTAGGTATGTATCATGTATCATGTATGTATGCTCAAATAATCAGTCACAAAGTCTAGCTCACTGAGGGACAGGTCTGTCTCTGGTTGATCAATGGTTGTAGATGAAATATCAATTCAAGGTTATTTTTGGTAACAATCACATAGTTCTAAATAGCAATCAATACCTCAATTCCCCTACCCCAGAGCTGTACATAACAAGATATTCTTACGGTACCACTGGCTGACTAGCTAAATTAAACCCTGCTTTTGGGTTGGGGTGTTTTGGGGTGTTTCTTGGGAGGTGTCAAAAAATCTACCACTGTCAGGATGATGGATGACAGTGCACCCCAAACCCACTGGGGTGACGTAGTGCGAACCCAGCAACTTGTAGAGATCATTAGCCAACGTTAGGCACTGGTGAAATCTGATCACACTGGGCACCAGACCTCCCTCCCCACAAGCAAGGACCCTCTTTGTCTGTGACATGTGTGGACCGAGCGCTCTCTCAGATCGGCACGTTCTTGGCAGTAGAGCCAGGTTGAACATGACTGCGACATATCGGTACGGCAGGGGAGCGCGAATGCTCCCACATGATCGGGACCGCAGCAGCAGCAGCTGATGGATCTGTTCTCAAGTGGAACCGAGGAGGCAGGGTATTAGTTCTGTATCCCCTGGGCCTGTGGCGGCATGCACAACCTCATGAAGGCTCTTCACAGAGCACTGATTGCAAACTTGGCACAGAACTGACCACACACATTTAACCCATGGATCCATGTTTGTGCGAGTTTGAAGTTGGACTTTTAATTTTCGAGTTTTGGTCAACGAAATTTGGTAGCACTCAAGCTCAAAATGATTCCCATCACTAATGTCCAGTTGTAAGTGGTTGAAGGACCCAACGAAAACCATCGCCTAACCCCAAGTCACTGGCAACATTCTCACATGCCATGGCCGAAAATCAAAACCCAGGCAGTGGTGAGAGATGGTGAGCAGTCATTGGCAACTGGCAATGCCTTAGACCACTTTGCAGGCCCCATGTCTGTTTGAACATTTGGAATCTTCATATATCTCAAGCAACACCTTTGTGGCTCAGGACTGTTGAACAGAAAGACCTGTAACCGAATGCAATTCAGCCATTTCCTATTCAGCCCTTAAGGATGGTCTAAATCAGAACATTACTGCCAGGGTAGAAATAAGCTATATGTACATAGAGCTGAGGGATGAGAGAGCTCTATATTTCATACCACAGGGATCCGGGGCCAGTTGCACCAACCTGACTCAGGCACAAACTCAGACTCAAGTCTCAAATTTGAAAAAAAGGCTCAAATTTAGGCCTTGAGCCTGAGTCAGATTGGAGCAACCAACCCCTGGGCTTTGGTTAAAAACTCTAAGAAACCTCCGGACTTCAGGTTTTCAAATCACCATTGCCCAACCCAAGATCTCATAGCCCTAGATTTTCTAAATGCTGTGCACAGTCCTTCCCTAAAAACTCTTTTTGAAGGTGTAAGCTTTCTTTTCACTGTTCTATAGCATATCAGAACTGTACCAAAGGACAACTGATGTGTCAAATGGTGTTCTTCAATTGATTTTATTATTGATAAATAATGCTCTGTGCATGATCTTAAAATGTTGGTTTTATTATAGCTAGCCATGCTACCAAGACAAATTTATATTATAATAGCCCAACACAATTTTCTGTGGCCATTGTCTAATGTCTATGGAGCTAGTGTCTAGCAGGACCCCTGATACCAAGAACATTTTCTTGTACTTGTGTACTTCCCTAAAAATATTGATTTTAAAACTGAATTTATACCCTGCTCTTAAAATTTAAAAGATTAGATCATAACTTTGAATGCTGTTTGTGCTATGGTACCTATTATCTTTGAATGATGAATATAGCCCCTAGGGTAACCACTAAACTTTGGATGTCCAACACAACCTGCAATTTCTTTTTACCTGGGGTTACTAAGCAACTTCTTACAGCTGCAGTACCTGTATAATTACAATCACCTGGTTGGTGTCATATTGCAAAAAACAATTTCATTTTACAAAGTACAAATAAATTACAAGCTTGACATTAACTGAAGAGTATATTGTGACCTCAAAAAAATTGTGCTTGTCCTTCTGAACCTGTCCAGGTGCAGAAGTTGACTTAGTTGGTTTTCATACTGGTCAACAAAGGACTGGCTATGTGTAGGAGTTTTATACATGTAATAAAATTGTACCATATAATCTTTTTTGCAGAATTTAACTATTTGTATTTGACGATTTTGACCCATTCATATCTGAAACAAGGCCTGACACATAAGGGGGTATTTCATAGCATAAGATTTTGGGGAAAAAAAGTAGATTTAACCACAAATGTATTTGACGATTTTGACCCATTCATATCTGAAACATGGCCTGACACATGAGGGGGTATTTCATAGCATGCCAGACCTATGGTTCTTAGAGAGCTTTTGAAACTTGGTGTCCCTAATTGGTGCTCTAATAAATTATTTTGGATATATATAATTACATATAATATGCTAACCATGTACAAATTTAAAATGCATTTAGGTACAATGACCTAGAGCATTTAAGTGTAAATTAATCTTTTCTTATTAATTTGTTAGATATTAATATTTTTAGAAATTACTGACGAAGACGTGTGGTACCTGGATTTTCTGTGGCATAATTTAAATACAGTGTTGGGTGTCCAAATGATACCATGACAACCGGCTGTTTAAGGCCCTGTCCAACTACTACATTCATGAAAGAAGTTAAAATTGACAACAAGCCAACCCTCTTAATGATGTGACAAACATGGGCTGTTATCACAATATTTTGTTTACAAATTACTTATCTGAGTTATCTGACAACAGCTTCACTGGAAAGCAATCGAGGAAGTAGAAACTTGATAACACGTTAACAGTGACACATCCAAATGCCTGCATAAGAATGCAGGGCTTGAAAACAACCAAAATCTTAACAGCAATGACATTTTTATAATTTAACCCTATAACAACTAGATAATGTAGTTGCTAAGTTACTACATTAAAGTTATATGTGCTGAGCACTCCCAAAGTGCCCAAAAGTTAACAGCTAACTCTATTAAGGCCATATTTGTTCTTAAGCGACATTTAAAACAAATTACTAATTCCTCCTTGGAACATTTATTTGATATCTAATCTAATTGTATTCGAAGAGATCTACATTTGACACATTTCAACTAGAAGCAGGAATTGATCTAGTATCATTGTATGTACAATTACATATGATATAGTGTACAGGCAACTTGGTAGGCACATGTACACTATGTCATCATTAAGATCACTAATTTCAACATAAAATCAGTTGTTATTCTTTCTAATCCTGTACAGTCTTTAAGTATCAAGCTTGCCATAACTAACACATAGACTGCAATTGACACATTCCAGAATGTCAGTCAGTGTTATTTGTTTTCTGTCAGTGTCACTGTCAGTTCTATAATTTATTACTGGGCAGGATTACACTTCCACTGGTCAGTAAAATACAAGGGTTCAGGGTTTTGCCATGATACCAAGAAAAGGTGTAATGCTTACCTGTTGGTTTCTCATCCATTGTATGTAATCCTCTGGGGTGTGAGATCATGGAAAGTGTCTAGTGGCAGCGATCATGCTGCTTAGCAAGCCACTGAGATAAATGACAGCCAGTAGAAAGCTCCAAAGGGGCGCCTCCCAACACTCCACACTGCCAGTGGCGTTTGAGAAACTTAATTGTCCTTATTCAAATACCTATCAGTGTAAATGTGTTCCTTCTGCTGAATAGATCACATTCAATAACCTTTACCAAGTTGAACACAGCTGATCGCTTTCGCATGGAAGCCAAGTAGTAATAATTCCACATTAGAAACCCAACAACTGCTAAATCTGTGTTGGCCGTGAATGGACGAGAATCCGGCGGCTATCCTAACTGCTTAGTGCGCTCGCCTTCCAAACTGAAAACTCGAAATATATCCTATAAACAGAGATAAAAGATTCTTGAAACAATCTCCGATTGTAATCCTATCCGTTGATATAACGTAAAATAATCCAAACTGTCGCTAAGTTGTAATAATGGACATACTACAATGAATGGTTGGCATCGAATTTCAACTCATTCCGCCATATTTAGCTTCTCGTGACGTCACGGACCTGGTTTTGGTATACCACGTGACGAGGCCTTCCCTTAGCGAATGTTTACATCTGAGACAAGGCTCCTCATTGGCCAAAAGTTTTGTTGAAGATAATCTTTTTGGAAATATCTCTGGAAATATTAAATAACTTACATAAATAATGAATATTTTTTTGTATTTGACGCAATTAAATCCTCTTATCCAAAATAAGTATCTGAATAGTTCCACGCGTTTTTAGATGATATTTTCAAATTTGTGACTTTATGTTGGAAAAGATGGATAGATTCTATATATAGATCTACATTTGCTCTTGGATGTGACTGGTACCAGAGAGGTCTATTATATCAGAGAAATACATTACTACTATTCTCAGATTTTATGTAATCCATGGCTCTGCTAGTACATACATACATGTTTATAATATCTTTATCAAGAGCATTTTTTTAAAGTCTGCATCCTACGATTTTTTTACCAGACTTATAACAAAACTTTCTTTGAAATTGATGCGTATATCTTTCTGATTGGCCTCTTGAGGCAATTAACTCGGTAACAATTAGGACCCAAAATATTAATTGGACCACTCAGCAAGAGAAGCTCAGCAATCCTGGAATACAATATATCTCCACTTGAATACAATCTTTATGAACGCTGTATCAGGATGGTCAGCAGTCATAGTCAGGTATTCCTCTTGCATTATCTCAATTCAACATATATTGATCCCAACTATAAAATGACCCCAGCTCTTGTAGACATGTGTGCGATTTTGTCATGAAACGCATACTACCTGAAGTGACGTTTTGTTTTAGTTTTTTTTGTCTAGTTCGCATTAGCACTAAATGCTGTTTGTCTCTTTTCTCATTATTCTTGTTTACTATATAAATCGTTTTTGCTATTCCTGAGGTTATATTTGGAATGTATATTTCATGATGAATTTCACGGGCAATAAAGGTACAATTGCGCCTAAATGTATCAAAGCCGGCTGTGTTCCGCATTCTTTGTAATTCATTAGTGGCAATTTATGAATCTAAAGAAATGAGAATCGTAATAGGGAAATATGACGTAGTAGCACACAGAAATCAACGGTAGAATACTGAGATTCAGTATCGTTTATATCAAAAGCGGTGATCGATAGACAAATACTAAATGTACGTGTTATATTTATAAATCTGGTTTCCAACTTACAAACCACACCTACAGGTACACTATGGGTGAACAATAGTTGACATCGTTGCTTGCATCCCATTAGGCGCTCATATCGGTCGTCCTCACAGCAGTGGCATTGAAAAATAAAATAAAAATCTTGAAAGCGCATTTTTTTTCTTAACAACACACCCCACACACAGACATAAAACAAACACAAACAGGTAGAGCCTACACATAACACATAACAAATGCATCTTTCTCCATAGAACTGGCCATGGAGAGTTTCGGATTATGAAAAAAAACTCTTAAATGATATGAATGAGATAAGATTTCCAATATTACCCTAAATTGTGAATTAGATCTGACCATTTTCGTTCCAATATTGTTGGAATTTTCCCCCCAATCTCGGCATACTACTGTTCATAGTGTAACTGCACTGACAGTTCATATTTGATTCCTGCGATATTAGTCACCTTACCTTTCTGTCTGTTTTTGTATATTTTTTAGTCAATAACATCACCATATCAATTATGGAGTTCTTTTATATCAATTATTAATCTTTTATAAATAAGTGAACAGCCCTTTTCATTGCCTACTAAGGATAAACATAGTGGGATATTTTGACCCTCCTTTTTAGTAATACATGTATTTAAAATTCCAAAAAAGTGTGTGTTTTTTAATTTTTAATATTCAATTAAATTATCTAAAATCCTGATCCTTCTAAATCGTACATACTCAATAAATTCCATTTGATCAGGTACCCTGCCATCCAAGCCGTGATAGCTTGTACAGAGATAGGGCGTAGCAGTTTTTGTCTAGTGGGATTTTGCTTGTTCCAATCAGCAGGTGTATTCTTAAGAAAGGTAAAGGTAAAAGGTATTCGGTTTATAGTCTTGTATCCCCGAAGTGCTGACACGACCTTCCTCCCCTAGCAGGCATGTACACACGGAAACCATTTCAATCCGCAAGGAATATTCCAGAGCAGTTGGCAGCATATAGCGCACAAGCTCTAAGCACTGCCTTATTAATGCTAGGTACCCATTTTGCAGCTAGGTAGACTGAGGTAATATGGAATAAATTGTCTTGACCAAGGACAGACCAAAGTGCCGTGGCGGTGAATTGAACCAGCGACCTACTGATCACTAGTCTGACACCTAACCAACTGATCTACTTTGTCCTCAGAAGGCCATTTATTGTGCGTGGCTGGAAGAGGACAAGTAACACCACTCAGCCAATGGCATACAGGCAACATATTGAAACCAGGATTCGTGTCTAGGGTTTTCATAGTTCAATGTATTACATTTGACAAAGCTTAAACTTTTTCGTATGTACTCACTTATTCATTCATTCACCATGTATACATCCATCCATCTATTTATTTATGCATTTTATTTATTCACTTATCCATGTGTTCATTCATTCAACCATTCATTCATTAATCTATTTAGTTATTTCCTTATTCATTAATCTATTTATCTTCTACTATTGATAGAATTATATGCATCCACTCCCATTATGTTAAGGCTGTGTCTACGCAATCGATATGCAGTTGATCTTAAGTTCAAGACTTAAAAATTTATTTTCTGTGGGTCGGGAATTAATTGCCATCCACGATCGATTCACAATAAAATGAACATTCTGTCCACAGCATTTGAAGTCCGTAAAGGTACCAGACTAATGACAACAACACATTTAGTTTTGAGTGTGTTTTTTTACTAATCAATTTTGAATTTTAGTTTCACCATAGACGTTCTAGTCCAGTTATTAAACTTTTCACGTAACTCATGGTTGCCAACTTTAAAATCAGAGCAGGAAAGATAATTTTATAGATAAAAATAACAAAACAAGACACTAACAGGACAAGGAAATACTGACCTGATACGACAAAATGAGTGTGCCCTCACTCGTGATATAAACCCATAATCAATTTTATTTTACATGCACCCACTTTCTTTTGAAACAGTGACAATCATTGGTAAACCTGGATGTTTTATTTGTGGAAATTGCAAAATGCTTAGTTCTGGCACAAGCAACTTCAGCAAGAGAAATACTTGGGAACCGGAATAAATATCATCCTAGCAAAGGTATTCCTATCCATACCATGCGCTGGCTCACTAACTGAATATTGGTTGCCTCTACTCACTTATTATCTATTTAATTCTAGTTGCAGCAAGCTGTACGATTTGAAGCCAGTTTTCCAATCACTGAAAAACAACTTCAGGGAGGGATTCATCAAAAGAATGGTTAGGGATTCATAATGTTGTCTTTGTATGTGATGATTTGAATTTGAAATGTCGGGGTTGTACGTCTATCATCATCTAAAGATAGTTTTTGATGACAAAATCAGAAAAAACAAGTACAGGGAAAATATTATATCCAAAATGCCAGGTGAGAGCTTTAATGGTAGTTTATCAATTTACATCATTTTGTGGTGACAAATCATTCCAGACAGGCAGCAGCAAAAGGGGAAAGCATTTATTGGAAATGGAAGGTTAGAGTGTTCAGTCCTCCACTTACTACTCTCTGTACACCTCTCTGGTTCCAGCCAGTGTGTATCAATCATTCACTGACGTAGTGGCCAAATGCAATTTCATGTTTCTCTCTAGACTCGAACGCTATTATCTTGAGAAACAGCTAATCAAGGGGAATCGTTACACGGATAGTCATCAATTTTAAACTAGTGCTACACTATTATGTAAGGCCTGTTTCACTGCCACATTTTGGTCTGTGGCCACTGATTTACACGCTTCTGTAGGTGGCGGCATCTACTGTTTGAGAACATAACTAAAGTATATCACCGTCACGTCACGGACATCCGAAGCGTCGACAACGGAACATAGCACAGTGATCTTCAAATCAACTTAAAATCATGAGGTCATCGACTTAGTTTTTTTTTCACAGATTTTTGAAAAATTAATGCAATTTATGTCACAATCATCACTTTCTTCAAAATTCGTGTCTGTCTTTGCTAGATGTATCCCTTCAGAGATACTGACACAGCCTGAAATACTGTTCTGCCTCGTTGAAATTATTTTTCTGCTGTTATATAAGAATTATTGGGCAAAATCAAGGAAATCGAGAAACAAGTTTTTAACCCAAAATTAATTTAAGTCAGAATTGCCTAGTTTAATTTTCACCAATTTTTGTCTACACTATCTACATAATGCTCTTAATAAGAAGACAAAGAAAATGATAGGTCATCGTGTTAGTTTTCGAACCACAGATAGTCAAAGTTTGTGAAATAGGACTTTTTGGGGGCCAATTTTCATGAAAATGTTAGAAAAGACTTACTCAATTGCTACCGTCCATGCCCATCCTTATATAAGATAATGTTGAGCAAGGGAACCCCATGTTATACACATGAATTATCACACATTATTCCTGAAAACATGCCAAAACAGCAAATTCAATGAATACGGAGATCATTGTAGCCAAAGACAAAAAACTCATAGTATACTATTTATAATAGGCAGGTATAACTAGAATTGGTACATATTCAATAAAAATCAATTTCTTTTCAATTTTTCTAGTGATGTCAGGTAAATTTTAATAAGTTATTTTAGTTTGTCCAATACCCAATAGGTGTCACCGGTATAGAGTATCGTAAGACCGTAAGGTGATAGTCTAGGGCACCAAGATTATCACCACTATAGGTGGTGTCCTTGGCTGGCCCCTAAGAATGGATATCAAAACAAAAGATGACACATGAGCAGTGTTCACTCGCCACGAATCTCGAGCTGGCAACTGTCTATTGTGGTCACCTCGAGAGCACAATAGGCAGGGCCCCTTGAGTTTTCCTCGTTACATTGCTCCCGAACGACATGGCTGTCTGCTTTAACCATGCAGATTCCTTCGAGATAGACCATTTTGACCAAAATTTTCAACTCACTTTTTGGCTGAAAGTGAATAACGATACATTCTTCGAAGCCAGTATTTTAGAATGTGGCAGATATGAACCCCGTCTAGGTGCAAGGTCATGTCACAGGTACCTTGAATTCTGACAGGACTTAAAAATCAGCATTTACTATGTAAACCACGTGCTGTTAGTAATTTTGAGGCTTATGGGAACCAGAGAAATACATCTACTACTCTCAGTGGGAACATTCAAAAATGTTTTTAAGATACTCATCGTGCAAATCACCTGTCGAGGAAGGACCTTGCACCTAACCAAAGACATGAATAATCATGTGATAGACTCTCATTCTCAAGTATAGGGTAAGTCTTGACATTTTGGCAAAAAACGAAACACATCCAGATATGTTCTTTAAGGGTGACGCATTCCTTCAAAATAGTCATTTATTGATAAGTTTACCATTATTTTGTAACTATGAGATGTAACCTTTACAATAGCATAAGTGCCGCTATCCTCATTAAACTCAGTTTTGAGGTATTCAAGTTTCAAAAATGACCCGTTTATCGAATAGGGTTCTACCTTAAGGGGGACCCAGTTCAGGTAAATATGGCAAATTCAATTGTATACCTGGCTTTCCACCATCTGAGATGAACATTCAGTACACTAATCAACTCGGCACTCGAAATACTTATTTTTGAGGAAGATGACAGATAAGCATCAAGGTTCAGTCCATACTAATTTTGTTAATATCAATTTTCAGAATTTGAAGATCCATGAACCCTTGTCATACTTATTGCAGTGAAAAAATGTTACCTGCTTTAGGAAACCCTTGGTATATACAATTTGTAGCATTGTGTGTATATTATTTATATTATTTTATGGCCCAAGTATTTACTCATCTAAAGATTGACAAGGAATATTTGTGTTATGTAAATTACAGACTTTGTTATGTAAATTACATCCATGAACGCATTCGTTTGCTTTAAAAAAAGGTGTCATTTTGAAGGATAAACCCTTTTTGTGGTTTACGATAGTATGCTTTGACCAAAAACGACAATTTTGAAGTAAGCCCTTAATTTTTCCTGGTGTTTCAGAATATAATGCAAATTTATATCTAGTGGACTTCTAGGCCAATAACAGAAAGCTTGTCTGTCTTCTTCTGGTATTTTGGGTGACCTAAAATCTCCTTTCCAGACTTGCAAAGGAAATAATGTTATGCAAATTAATAATTTATAAATGTAACACAATTTATAAAAAAAACATGGTTCAAGCCCGGGGTTCAAGGCAGGGAGGATAAGCATTACATGAACACACACTCTGAAGTCTTTGAATTTAAAAGAGTGCAACATCAAAATTTAAATAAGTCATAATGATAAGGAATACGGGAATTGAGTAGTGTAAATAACAACGCTTATGAAGTTTCAGTAGCCAGCCACCCATTATTGGGATTCAGGTTAATCCAAGAGCTAGAAAACTTACGTCAATGGAATCTATTGCCAATCTCGGTTCAGAAAAATTGGGAAGTCATACAGTTCAAGGATAGCTTATTGATACTATTGGAACAAGCTTAAGTATTTTTTGTGAATTTTGAAATCAGAAGACGTTAGTTTGATAATTTTAAACATAGGATTATTTTCTCAACTCATGCAGTAACACCAACTTCAGCCATTATTATCTTAGGGTTCTTTAATGCATCGAAACAGAACATTGGGAGTAGAATTGTTAGCACATTGCTAGTTTACTTTGTGATATCTAAATGTTAAGTACAATTACTTGTGTGACATTCCCTGTTGTGGTTTAGAGGTCATTGTAGGTCAAGATGAGCTCTGGTGCGTGTTTTTGAATCTTTGACCTTAGAAAGTGTCCGCTTATTAACAAATTCCTTTGATGTATATGTTTTGTCAATCATTACTGTCTTAAGCAGGCAAGTCTAATTTCTAACAGAGGATGTAGGAATTATTATTTTAACAGTTATTTAATCAGTTTATTCAGCTGTTTATTGAAAGGCGCCACTAAGACACCCTATATATGAATGCACATAAAATAGTCACAGAAAGCATAACTGTCGGCACAAAATGAACGGAATCCTATGGGGATTTTTAAAATGACTGGGTCAGATAGTGAAATATGCAAATTACTAAATATGCTTGTTTTTCCGAAATGGATTAAGGTATGTAAACATAATTTATATACCGGTACTCTCAGTCGCATGTGTTAGGGGTCAAATAAACTACAATATTTAACAATCAGCGAAGTATGTACTGAGCTAGAAATTCATGTTATAGATGAAAAAAGGTGTATACACCAAAAGTAGGTAAAATCATTTTAGGTTATGTCGAACTATTCACACCTTGCAGTTATGGTTTCAACTTAATAACCAACAGAACCACTGGCAGATACATACCTAATTTATTTCATGACATTACATGAAATTCATGATTCGTATGTGTTGATCTTCTGCCTAGCTTTAATTTCATCAATCAAAGTAACTTATTCAAGATTGGCACAGACCTTGTATTGAAATGACTCAAAAAATGTCTGAGAATCCCTAGCCTTAAAGGACAATTCCACCATTCATGAATAAAACATGTGCCCAAATAGTGTCTTAGGGTATACTCTAATCATATCCAAGACCCCACAACCACCCATCTCCACATTAAAAGTTTATTGCTGTTTTAAGTCATGTTTTGCCATGTATCTGGGGCGGCCATTTTGAAACTAGCTCATGACAGAATAGTTGCACAACCTCTGCAGTAGCCAGCATCTGCATATACAAGGCTAGGAGTGTGCCTAAATACATTGTGTCCTGTTTCTTCTAGTAGTAGGAATTTGACAAAGATCATATGACATATTTATTGAGTTTACAAGGACACACTAGATTCTGTAAGTTTAAGATGTAAGAGTAAAATACTTACCCTTCCCATCGCTCTAGACCACATTGGCACATTCAGATAGTACACTGATTGTAAATTATTGTTTGTTTGTACTGATTTACATTGTAGTTGTTAAAAGGCAGGAAATGGTAAGTTGGGTAGATAACAACAATTGCAAGCACTTCCCAGAGTTGAAAACACACTGGGGACTTCAGGTGCTCAGGAAACAGCCATCTCAACACAATTTTGTTAATTGCTATCACCATTGCAGGACGTGAATCTGGGGAACTACTAATCAATCAGTCATGTAATGCAATTGACCTGGCTAGTACTGTCAATCTAAGGAACACTTTCCCTGATGGGTCTGCAAGTCTAGTTTTAGGATTTAAACATTATTAAGGGAAGTCATTTGATACAAACCTTTCCCAGCTGTCATACAAACAATCAAAATGATGAGTTATATGACTCTGATGTGGAGGGTATAGAATAAATAATCAGCAAATTAAGGGGTTGGGCAGAAGCAAACTTATCCATAGCAAATATTAAGTGTACTTTTATCTCTATCCCTTTCTTAGCCATTTTATTGTACCCTTTAAAGAGAAATTGTCTTCAAACAATTTGATGTAACAGATATTGCCTCCCTTTTTGAGCCTTTCTTTTCTCTCTTGTTGAACATGGCTCTGTGTGGGATCAAATTGAATATTGTAGGTTTCGGGTGTTTAAACCTCCTAAATCCAAGTTTTGTTTGTAGTTCAGCCTCAAAACAAGATTCCTCAAACTGTTCATGACAAACACTTTGGGCTCCACTTAAATGATTAGTTTTTCATTGTCCATTCTATCCCAATGTTGAATAGCCATCTTGCTGCTAAATTCCTTTTTTCTGGGTTAATCTTTGGGTTTGAAATGGAGAAAAAGGAAATTCCCTTTCCTTTTCCCCTGTCAGATCTGTTGTAGCATCCAATAAACAGCACAAATCACCATTTTCACAACATTGTTGTCATGGTTTCATGTGTGATGCTGGGTGCTGTACATACAGGAAGTGCAACTATTCTGGCCTGGACTGCCTGTCAGATGTAGAGTAGCAGTGCATTGTGGGATACAATGGCTCCCATGGTCTTGAGCTTAATGGCTGGTTGGGGGGGTGGCAATTAAGTGCAATTTCAGAGGTAAGGAAGCCAAACAGTATTCAGGTGAACGGGGACTGTAAAGTATACATATTAAAGTAAGTTATCAGCATATATTAGCCTGAAGGTGGAATTGTCCTTTAAATCATGAAATTGGGGTTAGTTTGACCTTGAATGACCTCTAATATCTCAACAGAATACCCTATCCTAGCCTGGTTGCATAAAGTGGAAAGACTGTCTTAAAACAAGCATTTTGCCTACAATGTTTGATGCTCTCAACTTATATGACTCTTGATTCTTGCCCTCGGATGACCTTTTATCACATCATGGGATAGAGTTAGTCATGATTTTCTCTTGCAGACGAACATTTTGATGCCAAACACTCATCCCTATCTTTATTTTAAACTGAGTAATACATGTTTTAGGGTATCAGAGAAATTTCCGATATCCGAAAACGAATTTCGGATATCCATAAATGAAATTTGGATATCCATAATGAATTTTGGATATTCATAAATTTCGGATATCAGGAATTCAGCTTATTTTCCGATAAACATAAATGAATTCTGGATATCCGTAAATGAATTTCTGATATCCAAAAATTAATTTCTGTTATCCAAAATTCATAATCCAATATCTGAAAATAAGCTGAATTTCCGATATCGGAAAATCTCTTCCTGCCTTCATTCACTAGAGAGTTCTATAAAAAGTAGTCCCACTTCCTGTGAAGATATAATCTGAAGATGAATGTCAGTTTTCAAGCAAGTTCTTTAATGAAATACATCAGTTGATGAGCAACGATGGTACCTAAGAGGAGGCGCAACTGCGAATTTCAGAATTATGACATCATACCCATTTCCAAGCCAATAGAAACATTCTTACATAATACAAAATAGTACCAATAACGAGTTTA
Organism: Maea johnstoni; assembly: GCA_963942565.1. Classification (NCBI taxonomy): domain Eukaryota; kingdom Metazoa; phylum Annelida; class Polychaeta; order Spionida; family Magelonidae; genus Maea; species Maea johnstoni. Next base: position 30,498,817 of record OZ012692.1, read on the forward strand.
TATTTTCATTTATTGACAATAAAAAGTAATTAATTCAGGCGGTCTCAACTTAAATGATTATTTTATAGGACTGTCTCTATGATTATTCAGTCTTTTATGGGGAACAACTTTCTGTTCGTGTTATCCTACATCACACGTGGGGGAAAGTTAGGTCTGCATTCTAAACCACGTGTTTTCAACAATGATAAAATTATATGTATCAAGTCAATTTGTGTCTTAACGTGTATAAACCTTATCTTAACATAGTTATAAATAGATGACTTAACATAAAGAATATATATGTGGCGTATTGATAATTAGAAGAAGGGATTCTCTCAAATGTTTTGTCACAAAAAAAATGGAAAAAGCGATTGCCAAACTTGAGTCAGACAGACTATAGTTTTGGAGTAATATGAAAGGAGAAGAAACTGCATGCTTTTCTGCTCTGATCGGCGAAATTCGGCGCTACGGCTCGAGTTATAATATATACATGGCTATGTGCCCAGCTATCTGAGTTATAATATTTACATGGCTATGTGCCCAGCTATCTGGTCTAAAGGCTGAGGCCACAGGCCTCAGCCTTAGGGTTCTGTTTGCCATATGTGTGCCATTCTTTTAGTGTTTGATGTGGGTGCGATTTGTGGCTGGTCTTGTTTTGTAGGTGTTGAGGGGCATTTATCCTGCAGTTGAAAACAGACCTTGACAAATTCCCGGCGGGGGCACTCAGGTACAGAGGGGGGCCGCACCTGCGTTACGTATTTCGCGGAAGAAGGGGTCTTTTTTTAAGACCTCCGCATGTCCGCGATTTTGTAAAAGAAGGGTACTTTTTTGTACCCAGGTACGAAGTATGGGGGTCAAAATCCCCTTGCAAGCCACGAAATATACGCGGATCTGACGCAGAGTGACTCCTGAAGTGACTGGGCTTCCGAGTTTGCTGCCGCCACTTGCTGCCGCTTAACAAGCAAAGGATTATAACATCTTAAGCTGAGAGAAGTAGTATTTCTCTGATCTTAAGTTAAAATACGTGTTCCCGTTCATCCAATGTCAGTGTTTTGATAAAAGAAGGGGTGTTTATTAAGTGGAAAAAATCAGCGTTTTATTGAAATAAGGGTGCTTTTTTGGCCAGAAATCAGTGCTTTAGGGGTATTTTTTAATTTTGATAACGAACGTATGCACCCCCCTAAATACCTGAGTGACCCCCCCGGGGACAAATTACTGGAAGGCCACCCACACAGCCAAATTATGCTGTTAGGGGATTTCAACATTAACTTGACAAAACAAACACACAGTCACAAATACCGCCTTCAACAAGTCATCAAACAACGAACTACAAAGCTAGGAAGTACCATAGACCACATTTACACAACTATTACACCAGACACAACAGCCGTACTACCAACATACTACTCAGACCATGACCTCATTTATATCAACTTCACACCTAACCAATGAGTACAGCAAACACGGCAAATCAAAAACACAAACCGAAAAGACACAACAAATAATGATTTCCACTGACACCATCGGTGTCCCCCTTGTTCATTGATAATGTTTGGCTATGATTAAAGATTATTACTGACTATCTAGCAAGATGAAGAGTGTACATATGTTGTGTACATGTGACCTGAGGTCTCGTTTCACTGATATCTAAGCCAGATTTTATTTCTCAAAGCAGGTCCAGAAAATTTCTTCATTACTACCCCATCCCGTCCAGGGAAATCTTATGATCTGCCCCTTAAGTTCTTTCTGTGCTTGTTTGCATGTTATGTGTGATCCTAGCTTATAAATTGTCACTTTTCTTATTGTTTTTTCCAGAATAACATCATAATGGCTCTTGAACCTTACAAGGAAAACATCCGACAAATGGTTGAAGCTGGGCATCCTTTCAAAGATGTTGCAAGTTCACTGCGTAACCTTGGTGTTAGAAGAGATTGAAGTGAATCCAATATATACCTGTTTTGTTCAAAAAATGATATCCACAAATACGAGTATGGCAGGAGAACAGAAGAAGAATTGAGCGAAATGGTTGAGGATGCTGCCTCTAATGCTGGCCCTACCTTTGGGAGGAAAATGCTGACTGGATATTTGAAAGCATCTGGTGTGGAAGTTGGAGAGCGTGTTGTTAGAAGATACCTGCCTCAGGCTAATCCACAGTTTGCTCAAGAAAGACGAATGGGTGTTGAGCGGCAAACAAATCCTCATCTGTATTATGCCGAATATCCAGGGCACAAACTGCATATGGACCAAAACGAGAAATTGGTGGAGTATGGTGTTACATTGGTATGTGCCATAGATGGGTACAGTAAATTCATCACTGGATTCAGTGTTATGCCTATCAAAAATAATGTCACCATTTATGATGAGGTATATCATGCGTCAGAACTTCTTTATGGTCTCCCAGATCATGTTCGTGTGGATTTTGGAAAAGAATTTTATCTCACACTATACCAGCAGGAGAATATAATGCATTTACGAAATAATTTGCAAAGACCACCTTATATACAAACACCTTCAACACAAAACCATGTAATTGAAAGGATGTGGGTGGAGTTCAACTCTCGCATTGTTTATCCACTGAAGTTCATCTTAGCAGAAATGAAAAATAACGAAGAATTGGACTTGTCCGATCCAGTCACTCGATTTTGTGTGTCCACTCTCACGGGAACCTGTTATAGGGTTGGTATGGAAACTACAGTGCAGTCCTGGAACTACCATATGATACCTGGAAAGGGTCAGCCAAAATCTTCATATCAAGCACTTTGTCAAGCTAAAAGAATGAACGCGGACCAGCTCCCTCCAGGTCATATCTTAGCAAAACAATACAACAGGGAAGGTGGAAATATGACATTACCATGTACATTCGGAGAATACACATTAAAAGAACACCCTCATCTTCAGATGGAGAGAGAAACCTTATTCAATCAGCATTTTCCTAGTGCACAGGAACTTATGACAAGTGCACAGGAACTCATGACAAGTGCAAAGAACCGAAACACACAGCCATTTCATGATGCTCTTCTGTATTACATTAATGTAACTAGAATGTTGTCAAATGTTTGATGCACCTCTAAACAACTAACTTGATGAGTAATCTAACTTTTCATTAAACTATAACTACACATCCCGGGTTTAAAGGTGGAGTTTCGGTCTCCTCTCACCCGGTGTTGAGTACTTTGCTGAGAGGTATAGATGTAGACGGAGCCCAGGTTTGGACTTAGCATCCGACTTGGGATCTTCCTAAGGTCCTAGAGAGACTTTCTAAGTCTCCATTAGAGCCCTTATCGAAGGCTTCGTTACGGGACCTGTCTATCAAGACTGCTTTTCTAGTCCAACTAGCTTCTGGCCGCAGGGGTAGTTGGATGCATGCTTGCAAGGTGGACAAATGCCAGCTACGCAAGGAACCGGGAGGTTGGCGTCTTCTCCCGTCGTGGCGTTGATTCTGGATAAGAACCAGGGACCTGCGGGTTCTTCCTCCGGAGGTGGTAATCAGCTTCATAAATAATAACAGGTAATGTACTTTGATAGTAATCAGAAAATTAGTAGTAATTCTTCTATTACTGAGAAGTCCCTGTTATTATCCCACCCTTTCTGCCCCTCTGGTCTTAGCTAGTCTTTATGTTGGATCGAGCACTGACTTTAACACTAGAGTTGGATTGGCGCGAAAAATGCGTAGCCAACTGGCGGCGGAGCAGCTAGCGAGCGTAGCGCGTAAAATGGCAATGCACGAGATACCTCATTGTTGTCAGGAGGACGGTGGCCTTAAATTTTCATCAATCAATTTATGGTACGTCGGGGTCCCGCTGTTAAAAAGGAAGTGACGTCAGACGGAGTCGCGTGAAGTGGGTAAACACTGAGCTTTGTTATGCCCATTACCAGGCCCAGTTCTGTGTCCTACAACATATGAACTATGGATGTTTTAACGACCCACGGTAGCGGACAAAAAAGAGAAATATACACGTTTTATCGTGAAGCCTACACACTAATTCAACAATGGTAATGTGCGTGTGTTGTGATGTGCAGCGTTCATTTTCCTTAGAAACTGGCACCAAATAGCGAGCGTTATACAAGCGCGCCACGCATCATTAACTACATAGTTCGCAATAAGACCAGAAGACTTGCCCCCTTAGGCTGTCCGTACCGTTTGCCGTGCATTGGAGGACTAGTGCCATATAGCTATGTAAGGCCCGTCAGAGCAGCAATATAGGGCACGGAGGGTCTGGGGGGGGGGGGGGGGGGGTATTGTAGGGCTCTCAGGTACAGAGGGGGCCGCACCCGCCTTACGTATTTCGCAGAAGAAGGGGTCTTTTTTAAGACCTCTGAATGTCTGTGATTTTGTATAAAAAAGGGTATTTTTTGTAACCAGGTACGAGTATGGGGGGTGAAAATCCCCTAACAATCCACAAATATACGCAGCTCTGACGCTAAGTGACTCCCGAAGTGATGTGGGCTTCCGAGTCTGCTGCCGCCAACTGAACAGGCTGAGGATTATAAAATCTTAAGTTAAAATACGTTCATCCAATGTCATTGTTTTGATAAAAGAGGGGATGTTTTTATACTGGAAAAAGTCAGCATTTTTTTTAAATAAGGAGGCTTTTTTGGCCAGAAATCAGTGCTTTAGGCCTTAGGGGTATTTTTAAATTTTGATAACTAGCGTTAATGTACCCCCCTAAATACCAAAGTGCCACCGGTAAGTATGCTAATTATAATATGATATCTTGGTAACTTATTCATAAGTTACCAATGTATCATATAATAATGGTTTTGTAAAGTTATTGCATCGATTTTTCTATGTTTCAGCCGCGACCGCCAAGAGGTGAAATTCATGCTACACTACCACCCGTATATCCCCAGCAGTCATGGAAGACACTAAAACTGTGATTTGATGCGATCTTTAATTTGGCGTTGATTGGCAATCGCCAAAAAACGCCAAATTAAAAGCCATGCCAAATTAACCAGTTATACAGTATTCTTAGCTGCAACACTGCAGCTATAGTGCAATTTATACTTTATATGATTGAGCTAAAATTTTACACAAAGATCAAGATGCAATAGAGCAACTCTATTGCATATATGACTTCAAGGTAGTGAGACGACTGGACAGAGCTGTGGGGGTTGTCATGGTAGTGAGACGACTGGACAGCTGTGGAGGCGGTCAGAGTAGTGACTGGACTGAGCTGTGGGGCGGTCAGGGTAGCGAGACTACTGGACTGAACTGTGGGGGCAGTCAGGGTTACTAGTGAGATGGCTGGACTGAGCTTTGGGGGCTGTCACAGTAGCGAGATGACTGGACTGAGTTGTGGGGGCTGTCATGGTAGCGAGACAACTGGACTGAGCTGTGGGGGCGGTCAGGGTAGTGAGACGACTGAGATGGGTGGTGAGGGAGGTGATCAAATTTTACGGCAGTGAAACGACTGAGCTGTGGGGTTGGTCGGGTTGGTGAGATGACCAAGCTCTGGGGGCGGTGCGATCACTGAACTGGGGTGAGTGGAAAAATCAGGGCAACAAGATGTGACCTGAAGGGGCAATATGTGACCTGTGGGGGCTGTCAGCTAGGACAGTTAGATGACTGAGATGAAGGGGTGGCAGGCCTGAAGATTACAGAGCTTTGGTGTGGTCAGGTCGGTGAAAAAGTGATATCTCTGCTGTTAAGGTGGGGATGATTCGATTACTTATTTTAAGGTTACTTGGGGTGAGTCCTAATCATGTATTTATTTTGAAATTTCAGAAATGCTCAAGTCCAAGAAGAAGCAGTTGGAGAAGGTGTCAACGGAAGTGGCATTGAAACAGGCGGAGGAATTGTTTGCGTCAAAGAGTGAGAGCGATGCTACATCACCAGCAATTTGTAATGGATGTGAGGTACTGCAGGTCGAAAATAATCACCTAAAGAAATGTATCAGAAAACTCCAGGAGCAAGTACAGAACTTATCTAAAGGTTAGTCGTATGTCGACATACACTTTAAGAGCTTTAACATTAAAATGACTATACTATGAAGGGATCTTATTTTAGAGTACTCCCCTGCCAGAAATATTACCTTTAAGTCAGCATCCCCCCGGGTGTTGAGGTTTCTACTTCGGCCACTTCTCATCAGTTGTTGTGTGTGAATGACTTATTGTTAAGTTTTGGGATTTGGAGTCTATTAGTATCAGTGAGGAGGTTGATGTGGAAATAGATCCTATTCTACAGGAGTTTAAAGAGACTGTTGTGTTCCGTGATGATAGTTATGAGGTGACTCCACCGTGGAGTCGGTGGTCGGGTTTTGTTGATAAACTACAAGACAATGAGATGCAAGCTCAAAGCCGAAGGTCTTACAAGCAAGTTATCGAAAACCCCAGAGTTGGATGAGGCATATAACAAGGCTATACAGGAGATGGAAGAAAATGGTTTGATAGAGGAAGTCCCTCAAAGTGAGTTAGTTAGCTCCTTTCCTGTGTTTTACATGCCTCATAGACCCGTGATTTGTGAAAGTAGTATTTCTACTAAAATCAGGCCAGTGTTTGATGCATCGGCTTCTGGTGCAAATGGTCTATCCTTGAATGATTGTATGCACAAAGGTCCTAACTTGTTTCCTAATCTAGCCGAGATGCTTATTAGGTTTCGTAGATGGAAAGTGCCTTTCACTGCAGATATTACCAAGGCATTTCTGCCGATTGGTGTGAGGCAAGAGGACCAGGATGTTCACAGGTTTTTGTGGAATGATCATGGTGATGTGAAGGTGATGAGGTTTGTGCGTGTTCCGTTTGGAAACAAATGTAGCCCCTTTCTTCTTAATGCTACAATACAGCATTACCTGTCTTAAGTCCTGTCCACTCCGGTCATTGAGGAAATGAAAGAAAACTTCTATGTTAACCCTCTATCACTCAGTGACGCAAAAACGCGCTACATGAGTGCAGCTGCACTTCCTCAGTAACGCGTTATTGCGTCATTGTATTTGTGCACTTATTCCTACGAAGCGCGTTTTTGCGTATTCTGCGTTCCACAATCTTAGATCGCTGGTGTAAAAATAATTGTTAAATAAAGATACAAAATTATTGCCCTTCCCTAATTATCGTAATCTTTAGTTATGTCATGCTTATTTTCGGATTTGAAGTCCGTGATTTTCGACGGTAAAAATACGGGAAAACCCCATCCAAATATGGAAGTCATAGGCAATTCCTGCCTGTGACGTTGTCGTATTGTGGTGTCATTAGCAACACACAAAACCATCGAGATTCTCCCGTGTTTTATCGTTGCCGAACCAAGATAATTCAGATGGGAGAGTGACGACGATCGTTCCCTTCAAGATCCATGGGAATCAGACGATGATATCCCGCATATTCTTCATATGTATACGACCGATTTTGCATATGACGGACCAATTTTCCTGGTCCCATTGAGTCCATCATATCCAAGTTCACATGTATTGTAAACACACAAAAAAACATATTCAACAAAAAGAATGATAAATCAAAAATGGAAATAAATGTTAAAAGCACTCCTCCCTATGCACTGCAGTGCACAACGCACTGCGCAACAATGTCTCTGAGGAGTAACCCCTCATGCGGTGCAGGGGACATGGCAACATTGTTGCATTGAGTGATATAGGGTTAATGACTTGCTGACTGGATGGGGATGATGAGCAGGAAGTTTGTGACATGCTTAGTGAAGCAATTAGTGTGATGGCTAAAGTTAGTATGAATTTAGCCAAAGTCGGTTCTAACAGTGAACGGATGTATCAAGAAGTTGATTCCAGTTTCAGGAAACCATTAAAGTTCTTGGTTTGAAGTGGGTTCCTTCTTCTGGTACTTTCACTTTTGAGGTTATGGACATACCCAGTGATATAGTGGTGACCAAACGTGTGGTACTCAGATTTATTTCTCGCATTTTCGATACTCTTGGGTTTTTGACCCCGGTCATCATGTTGGCCAAGTGTCTTCTCCAGGATCTGTGGAGGGAGGGATGGGATTGGGATGATGTGATACCTGTACCGTTGCAGCAAGTATTTCTACAATGGGTGGAGGACACTCTTTTGGCTTTACCTAGGTTTGCAGCCAGACGTGGAGTACCCTCATTCATTTACTCTGACAATACGAAAGAGTTTCAAGATACTTCTAAACAATTATAGGGCGTGTTTGGTCATTTGACCCCTCAGTGGAAGTTCATTGCACCTAGGGCGCCCTGGTGGGGAGGATGGTGGGAACGTTTGATAGGATCAGTGAAGTCTATGGCAAGCATTCCATGCAAATAATCACTATTTACAGATATCCGAAATTCATTTACGGAAATACGAAATTCATTTACGGATATCCGAAATTCATTTATGGATATCCGAAATTCATTTACGGATATCCGTAAATAATTTCGGATACCGGAAATTCATTTTCCAATATCCAAAAATCAGATGAATTTTGGATATCCGTAAATGAATTTTGGATATCCGTAAATGAATTTTGGATATCAGTAAATGAATTTTGGATATCCGTAAATGAATTTCGGATATCCATAAATGAATTTCGGATATCCGTAAATGAATTTCGGATATCCGTAATTCAGCTTATATTCTGATATCCATAAATGAATTTTGGATATCCATAAATGAATTTTGGATATCCGAAATTCATTTACGGATATCCAAAATTCATTAACAGATGTCCGAAATTCCTCTGATTTTTGGATATTGGAAAATTGCTTCCTGCCTTCTTAAATGAAATACATCAGTTGATGAGCAATGATGGTACTTCAGAGGAGGTGCAACCGCGAATTTCAGAATAATGACATCATACCAATTTCTAAGCCAATAGAAACGTTGCTTACACAAAACAAAATAGTACCAAAAACAAGTTCATATTTTCATTTATTGACAAAAGAGAGTGATCAATTCTGGCCGTCTCAACTTTCATTGAAATAAATGATAATTTTAAAGGACAGTCTTTTATGATTATTCAATCTTTTATGGGGAACTACTTCTTGTTCGTGTTATCCTATATCACATGTGGGGGAAAGTTAGGTCTGCATTCTACACCACATGTTTTCTACAATAATAAAATTATATGTATCTAGTCAATTTGTGTATAAACGTGTATTAACCTTTTCATAACCCTAAAGCTAAGTCTATTTAGGAGGAAAGTAATTGAAAAATATGTCAAAACAGTTATAAATAGATGACTTAACACCTTGAATATATGTGTGGCGTATTGAATCTATTGATACTTTGAAAATGGAATTCTCTCAAAAGGTGGAGCTGATGCAATGTTAAAATGATTTTTGGATATTGGAAATTCAGCTGATTTTCGGATATCCGTAAATGAATTTCGGATATCCGTAAATGAATTATGGATATCCTTAAATGAATTTCGGATATCCGTAGTTCAGCTGAATTTCAGATATCTGTAAATGAATTTTGGATATCCGTAAATGAATTTTGGATATCCGTAAATGATTTTCGGATATCCGTAAATGAATTACGGATATCCAAAATTAAGCTGAATTTTGGATACCCGTGAATAGTGATTATTTGCATGGAATGCTTGCCATAGAAGTCAGCTCTCAAAAGGTTAGTCGGATCTCGTGATTAACTCGAATAGAGTTAGAGACCGTTTTAGATGAGGTTGAGGCATGTGTCAATTCTAGGCCTCTGACACTTGTTGGTGATGACCTTAGTTCTGAGAGTCCTCTTACTCCATCCCACTTCTTGATAGGTAGAAGTCCTGATTCTAAGGCATCAGTGTCTGATAGGTTCTTCCCAGATAGCAGTCCTGGTTTGGTGTCTCGCAATAAAGTTTGGAGTGAAATGTTGAATAGATTTTGGTCTATTTGGTCTACAGACTACATTCGCAGTCTCCCCCTCTACAGGGGTCATGAGGCTAAAGGAGATATTTAATTGGATTCTGTAGTCCTCATCAGAGAGGATAACGCTCCTCGTCTGAATTGGCCCATTGGAGTAGTCAAGCTAGTTTTATCCAGGCAAGGATGGTGTGGTTCGTATGGTGGATGTGCAAACAGTGAAAGGCACTTTTACTAGACCTATTTAGCGTTTACATGATTTAGAGATTAGTGAGAAACCTCAGATCACTACTTTTGCTGATAATCAAAACTCTGGTAAACCTATCAGGAACAGTGACAAAACACGTGACTCGGATGGTATTCAAAGTAGTGAAATACCTAACAGTGTAAGTGATAAAAATGACAATCGTAGATCCAGATATGGAAGAGTACTGAAGCCAGCTAGAAGATTCTCATTTGACTAATAATGTGTGATTAATTGTAATTTGATGAATCATAGTCAGTACTCTGTGTGCGTTTAAGAACATTGGTATTGTATACAAGAGATTGGATTAGTATTAGTATTAGTGGTCAGACGATTAAGCGAAAACTCGAGCATTTGGTTGAGGTGAGGCCGACTCGATCCGTTCGAACAGCATTTGAAATAATCCATTATTTCAAATGTAAAATTCAATTAATTAAGTTACGCAGCCAAAACATACAAAAACAACAAAACTTTCGTTTAAGTGACACGGAACGGCTCGGCGTCAACACTCAAGAGTAAACAAATCTATTGCGCCATATTTGGTGCACCGATTCATCAAGTGCCGCAGTACACCGCATGTGTGACTGGCATGTGCCGGCGCATGCCGCAGCACAATAATGTGTGAAATCGCTTGCCTTAGAATTACAGCAATGTGGCTATAAAACTCAATCCAAATCGATTAATTGTTCGAAATATTTTTCGATCAATCGATCAGGAAATCCCTTCGCATCCGAACCCTACTAAGTATGCAAATACTGGATGATAAATGGACTAAGAAAGAAACTCTTTAAACCTAAATACCTATTGGTTTGTAGTTGTCACTACTTCCCAATGGGTGGAGAATGTCGGAGATTATTAAGTGAAAACAGTGTTAGTATTGTTATGTAATGTGACCAGTGATGCCACCTATATATTGGTATGTTAACTAATGTTACTTGACTCATGCTGTATGCAGTGTTTCTATTTATAGATCCTAGGTGGTAGGCTGTCTATTGTTTTGCATTGGTCATGTGATTGTTTAATTGCTCTCCCAACTTAGAGGTAAGATAAAAGGGGCTTGTCAGAAGCCATTTTGGATTCAGTGAAGATGGTTGTGATGTGTTGTTCTTTTGATCCTGGGCTTTGTTGAGTGGGCTGTTTAATTCTCAACACCCCTGATACCAACATGACTTGGAACCCAATAGACTATTCCAATATTCTTTTCTCATTGTTGGAAACTACTCTCAATAAAATTCAAAGGCTTGACACACTTTTTAAGGCCCTTGATATGAGGGACAAATGTCAGTTTTGAATTGAGTAAAATGCCAAGGAATTTAAAACCATTATTGTCAGCCCAATCTTCAATTCTATTTAAATGGAGTTAGTGCTGCCTTTCTATGGCCTGCATGTGTTTGGAACGGTAGGAAACACCAAAGTCTTCAATAAATAGAGATTTGTCAACACCATTTCTATAAATAGGGTGACTGATAAAATGCTACTCTGCAGAACTCCCATTTCTTGGTCATAAAAAACAGAGAGGGATGTCGCTATTGTGACTCGAAATTCCTTTCGAATACAAATAAAAAGGGGTAAACGTCCCCTGAGGTCCATATCATGTAAATCTCTCATAATTCCATATTTCCAAGTGGTGTCATATGCCTTTTCAAGGTTGAAAAAGATAGACACCACATATTACCCTTTCAAAAATCCCTCTCTTACTAGAGCTGCACTCACCACTCATGAACTCGAGTGGCTCGAGCCCTGGAGCAAACTCGCCGAGCTCGAGCTGAAATGTTCAAATCGTGAGCTCGTCAATGTTGGGAACACAAACGTAACACAGGGCACATAACACACATCATCAACATACATAACTGCTTTCATGTCTTCTTTACAATATCCAATGTATACATTTAAGCGGTGTTGAGTTTTAAACTGACCTTTGTACCTTGTCAGCACGTTTTGAAATTAAATAAACATGGCAATGTTAATAAATGTTCGCCAATAAATATTTATTTCTTAATAGCTGGGCTGGAAAATAAATATCTTTTTGGGAAAATCAGAACGTCCATGAGCTCACGAGTCAAATGGGTGGTGACCTCATGAGTTGATCTCCCTCCGTGAGTGCAGCTCTATCTCTTACAAAAGTTTCAAAATGCACAAGATGATTCACTGTGCTTCTTGTTTTCCGGAAGCCACTTTGGGCTTCCGTGATGAGTGAAGAAGATTCCAGGAACCAAACAGATGTTTACTGATTATTCGTTCAATAGTCTTACAGACACAACTGGTCAAAGCAATTGGGCAGTATTTATTTGGATCTTTGGAGTTTTTTCCTGACTTGGCAATGGGTAAGATTGTTAAAATCCTTTAAACACTCGAGAGAAGCTTCAAGAAGATGCTTTTAAATCTGGTAACATATTTGGTCCGGGCCAGGAGCTGTGTCATGGGCTTTGCCAATCACAGTCCTGAGCTCATCCATTGGTTGAAATCTGAGTGGATGTCTCTCTTGTCTATTTTTGATGCCTTGAAATTAAGGTGAATAATGTACAGAGGATGAATTGAAGGATATTGCCTTCCCGATGGTATTGGCATTATCCCTTGGTTGTGTAATTTTCTGCCCATTCATGTCAACATGGCTGGGAATCCAGTACAATAATATTCTTTTCTCTTGGTACTGTACTGGTCAATGCATGAGGCGTTCCAGTATCTTGAGGACAAGAGGATGTGGCCAGTCTTAGCCTGAGATGGCCCCATAAATCATTTATGGAATTCAATAGTTAAATGGCATTCATGGAATTCCGTAAATCTTTGTCTGCCAAAAGAGCTTCAAACGAATAATGAATAGTCTCCTTCCCGTTTAAAAGTTACAATTCACAAGTAGTGAAGTGCTCCAAGTATTCCTGATGCTGGTAGAGCTCAAAGTATTCCTGATGTCCATCCTGCTGCTCCAAGTATTCCTGATGCCGGTAGAGCTCCAAGTTTTTCTGGTGTCCACCCTGACGTCTATCCTGATGCAGGTAGTGTTCAAAGTATTCCTGATGTCCATCCTTACGTCTATCCCGATGACAGCAGTGCTCTGTTTTACAGCCTCTTTTACATTTCAGATGTTAACAAACATAACTCATCAATGGTGCTGACTATCCTGAAAGCCATGCTGCTGAAAGATCACTAGCCTATCATTCAAGTAAGGAAGAGCCTATTATTAAAGTAAGGAAGACTCAAGTTGTGCACTATATGTGCATGAATGAATATGTACCGTATTACCCCGCATACAACACACACTTTTATACACCACAACACCTATGTCAAGGAGGGGGTGCGTGTTATCAACGGGTACATAAACAGAACTTTTTTACATTGATGCTATGGTGCGGGGCGTGCGTGGTAGCGAACATTTATCTTTAGTGGGTTCCTATTGTCTATTGTCCTGTCACCATGACGATGTTATGATGATTGCTATTATGATACCCTATATGTACCAGCTCATGTTTAAAAATAGACTACCCGTACTGGTAATTGGTATCAATTGTACAGTGACTCTGATCACTATAAACACTGTAAGGCTCTAATTCAAGAGGCAACGCGGGTTACGGTACAAGGGTCAAGTACTTGACCGGACATTCCACACTTCCCAACTCCACCTGCGTGTTATTAACGGGTAGTTGTATTTTACATTAGGGAAAGGGACTTGTGGAGGGGGTGCCTATTATCTATGGGATGCGTATTGTATGCGGGGTAATACGGTATTTAAAGGCACAGCAACACACAAGGGTCATTTATTGCGATTTTATCAAAAAGTGGTCCTTTGTCATTGTTGAAGAACAATGAAAAAGCTCAATTATTCTAGGTGAAAGAAGAAAAAGAGGGGGAGTAAGAGCAGAGCCTTCAGATCCAAAGAGGACCAATAGTCCAGGCAATCTGGCGCATTTTTTGGCCAAACCCATCACTAATTGCAAAAGAAACGAAACCTGTTTTATTTGCAAGGAGACTATATGAGGAATGATATATTAAGAATCCCACTCAATCAAAATATTGGAACATGCTGAAATTAAGACCGAAAGTTCCAGGTTCCTAAGGGTTTGGAAGGTCTAGGTAGAGTGCAGTCTATAGCACACTGGATGTTTGATTGACCCTATCAAATGCTCAACAAAACCCTTTTTTACTTGATACTCTTTAATAATAGGACCTAATCTTATATTTAAATTCTTATATTCGAGGAGGGGGTGGGTGCGTTTTGGGTGGGGGGTGGCCTGGGTGTTTACTCATATCAATCATTTTTCCTCTGGAATAGGAGGGATGGTGAAGAGAGCCTTAAATCTGAAATGTGTTTTCATATATACAGAAGGAAGATTATTTACTTAGATTAACATACATATAATTGATTATTACTCCCTTTAGCCAGTTGGTGGCAGCACTGTAGTGTTAAGTGACCTCCAATTTCTGTGTTGTTCAGCTCCAAAGGATGGCACTTGGGCTAAGAGGTCCGGATTGTCAAACAGAGAAGTACATTTATTATCTGTTCCTCTCTAATTCTAGCAGCTGATTGGTCAATTTCGTTGTTGTACTGGACTGGATTGTGTTTCTCTAATTTGCTTTGAACATTGGTCAATCTTAGGAGTCCAATATCATTCCTGCATTGGGATCCTAACAATGCTTTTCAAAAGAAATTATTGCTAGGACCCCAGTATATGTATGTAACTTCCGGTTGTGCCATGGCAACCAGTAGCGTATACCATCGCTGTATAGAGGGATTTCAAAATGGTGGCCACTGCTGGTCACAACGCCACTAGAAATTGTTTTTCAGTGTTTCAAACACTATTTACGTACAATATAATCAGCCAACATGGTGTATATGTGGAAGAAAATATGACAGAGAGTAATTAAGATGGATTAGGTATGTCAGGTTAAGTACATTGTTAGGTATATTATGTCAGTGGCCCTGAAGATTGGACACTTTAGCTGTCACAAAATTCTTCAGCTTCTGTGTTTATCCCCAAATTCAAACATGGAAAAACAGAAAGTTTGATCCCGAGGACTGGGGTTGGAAATCAGTACAGTATAGGCATTTAACCCCTATTCAAGTCAACTGGATGTCTGCCAGTACCTAGGTTGTGCCAACACCCATGGATAACATGTCAAAACATATGCCAAGCTCATTTATGTCCCATGTAGCATGTGAATATAAGCTATGGTCCGTTGTGAGGTCATCCATGTATCCAGGAAACTGGTTGGCAATCAAGCATGCAGTTGTGTATTATGCCCAAGCTGCTCACGCATTTAGTGCAGGAATCAAAAGTCGGCACTGTAGATGTAAGGATGGTTCCCATCCAACGAAAACAAGACATAGCACTAAAAGAACAATTTGTAAGATGTCATTGCAAGACTAGATGTGTGACTGAGCACTCTAGTTGTAGAAACTGTGAATAGAATGCACGGTAGCATGTGGACCCAGCAAGGGTGATTGTTAGAACATGGGGGAAGGGTGTGATGGTCTGGCAGATTATTTAGATGAAGCTGATATGTAGGTTACTCGGAGTAAGGGCTGGGATAGGCTCCTAGCCAAGATTTTGGAACTGAATGTCCCAATTTGGCAATCCAAAAGCTTTGGGGTATTTTATCCAAATATTCTGATAACAATCTTGAATATGTATTTACTTAACCAATTCACACATAAAGTTCATATAGAAAGTATTTTCTGCTACTCTTGTAAGTTAAAACGAAAGTAAAAAAAACTGAAGGAGAGTTGTATGGCTTAATTCTGATCAATATTTCTCTTTGAAGCGTTTCCCTGAAAACGCTTTCGTGAGTAAAATATTCCAAAAAATTTCCAGCCTGCTTTATATAAGGCCACCCTGAGTGTGAATGGGTTAATAAGAAAATGCAAAATGTCTGCATTCATAGTCATAGAAGCTACATTGAGGTAAAAACTACTTATTACAAATAATTCTTTTGAAATTGACAGTTTTAGAAATGTCTTACAACCTGTTTGTTCTGTGTGACTTCTAAGTGTTCAGAAGTCCAAAGGACATTCAAGCACTGGCCTGGAATATACATTCCTTGTTTGGTAATTAAACATTTTTTGAACCAAAAGTAGTTTTTTGATATGTGACTGACTTCATAATTGTACTTTTTATCATTTTTTCTCCCTTTGTCCAGAAGATGGTGAAATAGGCTATGCTTGATAGAGATACACAAAATGGGGTATACTATCATGCATCAAGTTAATATTAGAATATCATTCCGGTTAAAATTGTTGATATTTTAGCTACTTGTTTGGTAAAACATTAATATAGACACCTTATTTTGTGATTTCTCAAAGAATGTCAGCATTTTAACTTTGTTTAACTATTATCACGATTTCACCAATATGTTGATTTTTTAACAATTTTGGATTGCAAAGTACACATTGTTCCAATACTTTGATTAAGTGGGATTTTCAATATGTTATTATATACACACCAATGCTCTTAATGCAGTAGGTTTCGTTTCTTTTGCAATTAGTGGTGGGTAAAACCCTACTTTGCCTGGACTACAAGGGATATTTTAGATGCAAGGTATCCATAGACAGATCCACTCATCCCCATTATTTTATAAGGGGACCAGGGTGCCACACAAGCTTTGTTCTCCGGGAGGTGACAACTCCTTCAGCACACCTGTAGGTGTAACAGTCTAGTCAATACAGACCGAGCAACCTGAATTTGAAATTTCATTTTTCGCCACATTTATGGTATTTTGTGATTAATCTGTGTCTAGTCAGTTGTAAGTGGTGGAGGAAACCCAGCGAAAACCACTGCCTAAGACAAATTATTATCATTTTCCCAATACTTAAGCCCCAATTAAGGCTCAGGATACATTTCCCAATTAATACCTCAAGTGCTTATAATAGCATCAGATTTTATAGATAGCAACCTACACTAAACTGCCAGTCTTGAAGAATGACCTATGAAACAAGGCATGTTAAAGTGATTTTAATTAAAGAAATGCAATTCTCAGATTTAATATGCACTATGAAAGGCGTTGCAACATAACACCATATGGTTAGAATATTCTGATCATTATCAAAGACAAAGAATTCATTACTTTTTTACATTTCAGTTCTTCAAGACATAATGCATAAAACACATAATACAGGTGAACTTGGATATGACAGACTCAGTGGGACCAGGAAAATGCAAAATCTGTCATATGCATATGACGGACTCAATCCGTCATATGCAAGTGTGTATGTTATTGCATTGGGGACCTCACTTGATATATGTATATAAAATGTCAAAACAGCGAAAGAATATGCCTGGCTGGACTTGTACTATACATGTATTTGTCTGCTGAGAAATACCAGACAATGCGAACTGAGTTCTGTCTGGCCATACGTAACTCAACACATGTGTTAGTCTTGACAGGAATAAGCCGACTGCTAGACACGTGTTTGTCCGGCATACACAATGCTAATTACATAGTAAATAGCATTGTGTGTACCGTGATATTGGTCCGTGGTAACCGAGTTCCGGCATACGGAATCCGGCCTATGCATGGTCCAATACACGTACTTGATATGCATGGGACTGGGACCAAGCATATCGTCCGTCATAGCCAAAAGTCTGTCGTACAGTGGTCCTACGTAGCCGAGTTCACCTATATGTTGAGGCTAAAGATTGGCTCATGCAAACTGCAACATACAGACTTTCATTCTCGGAACGAATAATCATTCCTTAGTCATATGTGACCCATAATCTATTGTTGATCTAAAAAGGGTCCTATACAGTGGTAAAAGAACTACGCTCCCCAACCCAGTCAGTGTTGGAGACAACTGTCAACCAAAGCTTTGACAAATTTTTCTTAAGACCCTTGATGAGAGGGGCAAATGACAGCTTCGAATCAAGTAGAATACCAAGGAATCGGGGTTAAAATCCCTTCTCCGATAAAAAATAATACAAAGTCTTTGATTGGGAAATTTAAAATCATTGTTATCAGCCCAATTCTTAAATCTTATTTAAATGGAGTTGGAGCTGCCTTTCTAGGGCTTCCATTTGTTAGGAGCGATATGAGAGACCAAAGTCATTCACAAATAAAAATTTGTCAACACCATTTCTTAAACAGTTGGTGACACTGTTGATCTTGACAATAAATGGAGTAACAGATAAATGGCTACCCTGAAGAAATCCCATCTCTTGGGAGAAAGTTCGTATAGGAGCAGTGATCTTCACAGTGCAAATCCACTAATAGATTTTCACACTGTCCAAAAACAGGGTGATGTAACAGAATGAATGAATGGATGAGTGTTTAAAGGCACAACGACACACAGAGGTCATTCAGTGCCATAAAATATTATCAAAAACTGGTCCTTTGTCATTGTTGAAGAACAATGACAAAGCATAATTACTCAAGGTGAAAGAAGAAAAAGAGTAAGACCAGAGCCTTCGAATCCAAAGAGGACTAAGGGATATTTTAGATGCATGGTATCCACAGACAGATCCACACATCCCCATTCTTTTATAAGACGAGCAGGGTGCCACGCCAGCGTAGGGTTCCCCAGGAGGTGCCAGCTCCTATTGCACACCATTAAGCAAGCCAAGAGGATGTGCCTCTTCCAGGGAGTGATGTAACAGCCATTGTTTCACCCAGACTGTCCCCCTCTGTCTGCAATATCTTGGTTGCTCCCTACATTGCAAAATGCAAGCTGCAGCAGCTAGGAGATGTTCCTCATCTAGAGCAGCAACTGCTTGCATAATTGGCCATAATTAAACATGTATGATAACAATAATAGAAGAGAAAAGTTGAAGTGGTTGTAGTAATTCTGACAATAAATTGTGCCATGTTGCAATTATCAATTCGATTTCTATTGGCGCGTCAATTATGTCTCAATGGCTTATTGTATATGTTGTATGGCACTGCATAACCATCCCAATGCAGCCATAATGATTTGTCTTTATTGAGAAAGAGCTGTAACTCTACCTGGATAATTTATACTAAGGCCGCATTAGCACTGTATCAGTACTGCAACTATATTGTACACCATCTTGACATCTTAGCTCCTTCCTGACCTAAAGTCAGTTTTCACTGACAGCGCAAGATTTTTGATTTTCATAATTTTTGGACATCTTGTTGTACTGGAAGTTCTTGTGAGTGGGAAGCAGGCTTTAAGCTATTTTCGAAAGTACAAATTTTTGGCTACCATTAATAACTTAGTTTTATGTGAGTAGCAATGCCTTAGTCCAGTGGGCTATCAGGGCAGACCATCCAGAGTAAATATATGTTACTATTGATTTTAACTACATGTACTTGAGGCATTGCCCAAATCGTAACAGAAATCCTGGGCATAGACAGAAAAACAACTACTGATTAAAGGTACATGTACTAGTGGTATTGAACCACCATGACCAATATAAGGGTTACAGAGAAGCGATGATCTACTGGAAATGCACACAAGTGGTATAGTGCAGTCCTTTTCACTATCACATAATATTCAAATCTTTTTGATGAATCTTTTCATCATTTATTCAAAATTCATACAAATATAATTGATTCCATTTCTGCAGCACCACTAATGCCTGCTTTTTTAATGCATAGCATGAACTTAAAGTATTAAATTATAGTTTACTTTTTAAAGTGCCATTCGTACAACGATTGCACTAACCACAAATTCATCCCTGCAGAAACCTATTATTCCTTAACAAAGAATCTTTCATATATTTGTGAAACAAATAATCAGAATCCAACAAACAACCATCTTTCAATTCTTTACAAACCCTACTCAATTTCTTAACTTCTCGACCCAGTTTAGCCATAAGCAGGGTCTTAGCCAGAAATTTGAAAATGCACGACAGCAATCACAGAATTTCTGCCTGTCCAAATTTAGCTCTTCAACTACTTCAAATCCTTATACCAACTACATTTAATAGCCTTTTGTACCAAAAAAGGCAATTCACACTTCAGCTACGTCTTGGAAGGTTTGTTAGAAAAATATTTGGTTGTTGCCTGAAAAAAGTCATAATTGAAAGATTTTCAGAGAAATACATGATATGCATGGGACTGGGACCAAGTTTCTAGGAAACTGCCTATCCAAAAAGACAGGGCTTGGCCACTAGGCAGTTTCTAGAAAATAAATAGGAGGGACTTAGTCAGGACCTGTCCAGCCTGTGTTTTGGACCGGCACTCCTCTTTGGACAGGCACAATTTCTGAGAAGAATTTTCAATTTTGACTTCTTGGGGGTAATAACCAAATATCTAACTGAAAACCCATCTTCTAGGAGATGGCTGAAGTGTAAATTGCCCTTTTTGACACAATAGGCTATCATATCTATTTGGATTAAGAAGTTGAAGTGACTGAGTAGCTAATTCTGAACGGGCATGTATTTTGGAATTGCTGCTTTGGACAGAAATATAGAATGCAAAGAACATATGATTTTTCAAAATATTTGTCTATGATAACAAACCATCAAATCAATAAATAGGTTGGCAGGCCAGGTTCAAAAATAAATCAATATTGACAAAAACAATTTATTGATACAGATAACAGATGTTATTATATGCCTACTGCTCATTCTCTGCTATGATTGGTCAGATCATGGTCACATGACCACCCCACACAAGTAATATTGGGGTGCAATATCACTTTCCAACACTCTGACTCAGAGCTGTCAAGTTCATGTGCTCAATTCTCAACTTCAACCCTTGAAAAGGAAGCCAACAGTAGTGAATTGAGACAAGGAACTTAGAAGAGTTTGGGCTTCTTGTAAAATCATGGTTAGGAAGGGAATTAGTAAAACATATTTTTAAATTGAATAAATAAATCATTCCATTTCTAAAACTAATGCATGTGACTTCTTCGGGTATTTATAATATTTTGATATTACTGAATTAACACAAGAATATATTACAGCTTAGAAATTTACAATAACCCCATAGTTTGTGGTAAAACCTGGAAATGGAAAAACATATCAATAATACTTATATGTTCATAATTCTTTAAATTAGTAAATTATTCTACTTGAATGAGCAGTAGGCATATAATAAAACAAATATGGCACTTTGGTTTCGTGCAATATCAATTTTTATTGCACTCGGAAAAGTGATATTGCACTTGGCGCAAGCGCCTCGTGCAAGATTATTTTTCAGAGTGCAATAAAAATTGATATTGCACTCACCCAAGTGCCATATTTGTATAATATTTGGACTCTCAATTGCTCATATAGCACATCTTCCCCCTTTCATCCCGATCATAGTATGTCTCCTTTTTGTTGTACCTTTCGTGAAACAAATTTATGCTTGGAGATTCTGAGAGAAATATATTCTTCACCTTAAAAAATAACAGGAATTAACAAAAAGATCTAAGGGAAGTTGTTGGTTGAGTTCTAGTGGACATTTCTCCTTCAAATATTTTCAAAAATGACACTGGTCCACCTTTAGGTAGCTTCTGAAGATGCAATTGGGCTCCCTGGAAAAAACTTAAATTAAAGACCTGCAGTCTCTTTCAGATCTGTTCTTACAATGCAGAAATTAGAGACGACATACCCATACAAGATGTTTACCCAAATCTGAGTATTACTTCCTTAGTCAGATCATAGAGTACGGAATACAGTAATAGGAAAGTCATCTAAACCCATTCACATCTGAAACATAAACATTGTCTGTCACATGGAAATATTTCAATAAAGCAATATTTTGAAGTTAATTATTCCTATTTATAGTATCTTCCAATACTTCTCAAAATTAATTCTAATGAGTTGTGTTCCAAATTGTCAAACCATGTATGCATTCCAGATGCAAATGGGTTCATTCTTATATGCTCAGAATGAAGAGAAATTATTTATTGTCTGAAAAACTACCTTTCCTCAAAAAGTTTTCTGTCTCTTAAAAATACCATACACTCTGAGCATGAGGGCGTTAACTAGGTCCTTAACCCAATCATGCCTAAAGATCTCTTTGATCAGTGTTTTCTGCTCTTCTGAAACTATTGGAAATAACTTGGAAATTACGCAAAACATCACAAAATATCTTAAGTAGATATGTTTCCGATTATAATTTCTTCTTCAAATATTTTCGGAAATATACTCTTTGCACTAAGATATCACCAACATGGTAAGGACATATTCTTGTTGCTACATTATAATGAATGGGTCAAATCACTGAATGCCTAATATGGAAGTTGACTACGTATTCTGCGTTAGTGCGCTGGACGCTGATGGCGAAGGGCTCGCTGGGATGGAAGGTGAAGGCCACGAGACGGCGGGCTGTGGGGGGCGGGTTCCTGCCCAGTAGACCGGCGTGGATCTTGAATTTCAGGAGGCCAGAATCGCGAGCATAGAACCTGCAAATAGCAAATGGAGAAAAAAGTGAGAAGATTTCATATATGATGTCCAAATCTGTAAAAAAAAATTCAATAACACTGAAATAATATAGTAAAAGGGGAGAGATATATCTGTGAGTCATGGCATCAGCAAGCTTTCTTAGTAGGAAAGCAATATATATAATTTATAAATGCACTATTTTTTTTTATTAAGGCCAGATTTTCAACTAACCTCACTCCATCAACTTTTAATGTAATGATCATCCCTTAACTGTTATCAATGTAATATATTATCTCAGCAACTAAATAGCTCCTCAGCTATAAGTAAAATATATAATATGAAAACTACCTTCCTACAAATACTATTTTAGGCCTACATCTGATGAATAAAATACTTTACGGCAAGCATGATACTAGTTATATAAGGAAAATCACACATAGAATCTGAATAATATATTTTTCGATATATAAGTACTACTGTGCCACATTTCAAGTTCTAAGTTTCAGAAAAAAATATTTTACCTTTATACAAGGAGAATCACACATATAAGTTAAACGCAATATTTCAAAATATATGCTCCACTACTTAATTCCTATGTTTCAAGAAACATATCTCTTGGTAAAATATAATGCTTGTTTTGTACAAGGAGAATCGCACATAGAAACTTGACTTGAGTCCTATGCCTTTAACACCTTGAAGTTGATGTTTGCCACAGGTTTAACCTGAGATCAATAGCTTGTGATTCAGGTAAGTCCAGCGGCATGGTCCAAATTCAATGCAAGCATTTTCTAAATCATTACTGTATGTATGAATAGGGTTGCATACCGTTAACACGAAACGGTACGATACCGGTACCGGTACTGGCGAAACGGTACCAGTGGTATCGGTATCGGTATCGTTAACAGTGAAACGGTACCTCTGATCTCCGAGGCCTGATCAGCCTTTTTACGACATTCATGTCGCTAATAAGTGTGGTTCCATTCCTCAATTCTATGACAACAATCAATAGTAGAATTGGGGAACAGAACCAATGATTGAGACGGACATTGATGAAGTTAACCGAAGGATCGCCACAACGCACTGCGAACGTGCGTTAGATGTTATACTGTATTGTGTTGATCGACGAATGCTATTCCAGACAGCGTGTCTATAACTGTTTCGTCAGGAATCAGCACACAATGCGTCATCGCCGCATATAATTGGCAGTTACAATTTTTTTAATATGTTGAAACAAAGCGGTACTCAAAAACGAAACGGTGCCATTTAGTACCGGTTCTCATCGAAACGGGTAAATACCGGTCCTTTTCGAAATGAGTATCGGTTCCTATCGGTACCCGAGTACCGGTATGCAACCCTATGTATGAATGCTTGAAGTTGTATCCATTGTCCAAGATATGTTAACTTTTGATTCCAATACTTAAATGACAATTCCACCATGTATAAAACAGAGGCCCAAATAGTTTCTTATGGTATTCTCTACTTAAACCCAAGTTCCCACCAGTGCCAACCTAGAAGTAACCTTACTGCTAATGACTACTAGTTGCACCAACAGCCTGCTTAGAGGCTATTAACAGGCTAAGATGGCCGCCCCCAGTGCTTCTATTTTATGTCTATTAGGAGGTGTTTGAACAGCAAGATACTTCTTGTATGAAGGTTGGCACTGGTGGGAACTTGTATTTAAGTAGAGAATACCAAAAGAAACTATTTGGGCCTCTGTTTTACACATGGTGGAATTGTCCTTTAAGATAGAATTAGATGCTTTGTTGTCACTAGGGACTCGTATAAGTGGCCACTCTAAAATATATTTTCTAAATATAAAAAGTTATGCAAAAATTGGTGTACAAAAGATGTACTTTTACACCCATTTCGAACAAGTGTCTCTTTCCTGGGAACCGAGAGTTTTGCTAGGCAAATCATGTTCTTATTTGATTGTACTCAGCAGAACAATAACCTACACATAAATCTATAGTGTAAACTGTTTACTCAACCAAATGCATGCACAGCAATATATTTTCTAAATACCTATCAGGGCTTGTTATCAGACAAGTAACCATCAGGTTTTGGTCATAAGTCATAAGAAATCTTTCATTTGTGTGGAGAAGAAGTTGTCTAATTAAGAATGCTTTTGAAGATATATTTCAAATAAATCCACTTGTTTATCGTACAACTAACCAATCACATAAATATGGAAATTTGAGCAATACTATCAAACAAACCCCTCTGTACTTATATCCATATCTTAATTTCTGAGATATGGCTGGGCAAGTTGGATTACTTGGTGGTGCCCTCTATAAGTATTGTTGAGCGTTACTCCAGCTGAAAATGTTGATACAAAGGATACAAAAGGGGTCATGCTTTTTGTGCAGAAATGTTCAGACAAAAGGCTATTAAGTCATGATAGTTTGGCCCAGTCTTGTGGTCCAACTCCAAACCTTACATCTATCCACCAACAAATTTGAAATGCAATAGATTTTTATTCTTTTTAAATTGAAACAAATTAGGAGACATGTTATTTTGTTCTTAACCTATTATATCATCGATATGCTACTGAGTTTGAATCAATAGCCACCAAGGCTATGAAGGCAAATGCATCTTAAGTGTCCTTTTCTTCATGTAGAATGTAGGCTTTGGTGAAAGTTTGATTGATGGAACCCTCTTACCAAAAATATGCTCAAATACAGTTTTATCTTAAAAGTGATATGAAGGAGATTCATTTCAAAAACATCCAGATTATTTTGGTGAAACCCTTTCAACGAAAGCATCTTATCTTACAGATAATACTTTAGGGAGAAATGATGACCTTAACTCAACTTTCAAATACTCTTTAAATATCTTTAAGTATCATTGTGCCAGAGGACACAAGCCTAAGTGAACTCCAGGCATGTTACATGGATGGATTAAACCCTCATTTGAGGAACAATATCTATTGTTTAACTCATTAATGTTTATAGTGCCTAAAAGCAGCCTGACAATTGTGAGCAAAAGCAAAGAAAGAAAAATATTTGATGGAGAAATGTTCCTCTGAACACTACCAACAACTCTCCCTCAAATATTTTGTAAAATCCTTCTCGGTTCCAAAGTTATTATCAAAAGTATCTTCGACCCAGATGACAATTCCTGGAGGAACTCTTTAAGCATTATTGGGTTAAATGCTATGATTTACCGTACCTAATGGGATGATCTCCACAGGCTTTTGGCCTCTCCATGACCGAAACCCACTTGTCGTCATAGCTGAACAAGGAAAGGTCTAGGTAGGGGCTGCTACTGTAGGACTGCGCGCTGATCGGAAGCTGAGCCAGGAGTCTCTTGACGGCCTCCGTGTGGCCCCCAAACTTGGCGTTGATGATGGTCTGTTTGAAGCGCTGCTGGATCTGCCGCGCATAGATGTTGCTGGATGCACTGCATGTGAACTGCGCTTCACAGTGCAGCGTGGCGTTGCGATAGAGGTCGCAGAAGTTCTCGAAGAGCTCCAGCAGTTTCTCAGAGGTGTTCTCAAAGACGGCGATCACCTGAGTAGTGATCATGTTATATACCACAAAAAAGGAGGGCTGTGAATTTGGGTCCGTCGTTCTCAAGGTGACAACCTCCTCGCTAGCATACTTTATGAGGAGGTGGTTTTCGTCTAGTAGCTGCATTTTCCACATCCTCAACAAGGCAAACTGGTCAAAATACTGGTAGAATTTCCTCAGAGCATGAGGGGTGTCTTCACTCTGAGCGGAACGGAACAGATATGCTAGAAGTCTATGTTTGAGGGAGTTGATGGTTTGTTCACAGAAGGGCCGAGCCACTGGCTGTGTGCAGCCTGGTCTGTAAGCCGAGAGAACCAACTCATCGTCCTCATAGCAGAACCGACCTATCGTCCGCACGTCGATAAAGCTGCCATCAGAACTCACCTGAAATATGTGAATTGTCTGTTGTTGAACAGATAGCACAGATAATGTATCCCTGTAAAGATACAGGCCTTGATTATGAGAGAGAAATATCTTGTCACATTTAAAATGCCTAGAATCACAGAGTCTTCCCATCTCCATATCTACGAGGTGCAAGGAGTAATCCTCTAGCGGTGAACGCTGATTGGGTGAAACTGACTCGTTGTTTCTGTATATTTCAAAGAAAAGTGGGTGTGGCTCCTCAGGAATGTATACTGCAGAGCCCACTATCACATACTTGCCATCGTCAGTGAAGAGGCTGCACTCACGATTCAAGTGTTCACCACTAGAGGCTACATTCACCACATGCTTCAGGCGGAAAAATCGCTCAAAGAGTTTGCTCTTGATGCCAAGAGAGACATGATCCGTTCCTGACGCGTACTCCCCGTCAAAATCCTGCAACAAATCCTCCGCTGCAGCTGGTCCCTGGTATTCGTATATCTCCAATGATGTCTGATCGGAGGAGAATGCAATAAAAAAGCGACCGTCTGGAGAAAACTTTCGGAGGAAACATGGTGGTTTCTCCACATTTACCACAGTGTAGTTAGGGAAAACGTTTGTGTAGAATGATCTTGCGACATGGAACTGGGTCCCTGGCTTGTGGCCATGCGTTTCCCTGCGACATAGTCGTGCCACTATGTTTTGGTTGGGGATCCGTCTTGGTACAATGCCCTTCTCCTCCTCCTTCTTTAGGGATGCAGAAAGATGTTTGGCAGGAAAACCAAGCTCAGCTTTGGGAAAATCCATAACAGCATCTAAATTAGAAAAGCATGATATTAAACATTCTTTATTAGTCAAATGGTCAAAATAACAAGAATATTGTCTCTCTACAAAAGTTCAACTCACAAGAGTATTGAAATACAGTCAAACCTCTTAAGAAAGACCACTAAAAGGACAAACTAAATGTGATCTCTGTGACAGCCTGACAGGTGGTCTTTACTATTAGGTAGGACTATGATCAGAATGAGCATATGCTAGGAGAGTCATCGATTCCGACACGCGATATGCATCGTGTGAACCTTACTTCCGATCATCGCATTGCATGGTCTTAGCCAATATTTGGAAACAGTGTGTCCAAATAGAGGTTTCATAGACCTTTGCGTGTCCAAAGTACAAAGTACATACTACTAGTGTTCGGAATCGGTCACAATTTTCAAGATCGATCATCGGTCCATCTGAACGACCGATGACCGATTAATAATCGAAGTTGTGTACATGGTTTTCCGTGTCGCCATTGCTGTTTACTTTAGTCATAAGGTACCGCGACACCTAGCGGTATCAACACACACTAGCGTAATTGCGTCATGCGCATTTACGCTATGGTGCGCCGATAACCACAACAACAATGGCGGCATCGTAACATCGCCTCAGCACGCTCAGAGAGGTGGATCTGGAGCGGTCCAGCAGTGTTTCCTCTTTGGTGCGGCAACAAATAGATAACTAAACTTTTTTTCTCAGATTTTCTGACAGGCTGGACTACGAAAGTCCAGCTATTTCTTTGAATATAATTTTTATCCATGTTCGTTTTTTTGTTCGAACATGTGAAATTGCGTTCGATCATCATAATCGGAGGCACAAACGAACGCTGTTCGGCTTGTTCGAACAATCGGACGAACACTACATACTACTAATAAAATAAACCCTATATATTTACAGATTTTGCTTTTTTAGGCCAGTAACTGCCTTGTGTGTCTTATAAAAGTGACACTACAGCTTCTACATCTTCTATCTTCTAAGAAAAGTCATCATCAGCAAATTCTGACAAAAAATTTTAGGTGTCCAAACTGTCAAAAAACAGTGTTCTAGGTGTCCAAATGACACGCTGGACGCATAGGCGGCTAAGCCCCAGTCGCATCGCTAAACCATAGCTAATCGATACACGGAGAGGCACCTAGCAGCGAAACTCCGACTACGAAACCGGAAGTAAAACATGGTGGCGAGGAGAGCATTGTTCACTTGTTGCTCTCCACACAGAGATATGCAATGCATTATATACTAGTCATGTAGCAATCGCGGTAGACCGGATCGATGTTTTCAAAGGGTGGTTTAATCACAAGATCAGATGCAAAAGTGATTCATTTTGGGTACAAGTTGACTCCATTCCGAAAGGGAGAGAGAGAAACGTTTATCTTTAAGTTGCTTCCAGAGACAGAAAAAAAAATGTTATTCAAATTGCAAATGCATTTTACCGTCCATTTTTCGGAGTCTAGGCTAAAAATGATGAGTCAGGGTCTTAGCCAGGATTTAGAAACTGGGTGCCCATAATTGGCTATTGTAAAATGTTTGGGAGTGCAAATCTTTAGGGGACCACAATAGATTTAAACCATAAACATGTATAAATTTATCAAAATGATGCCAGGGCCCGACGTTAACTTTTGCAGCAACTTGCCCCATAGGGCAAGTGAGATTCAATTTTCACTTGTCCTACTCCAACTTTCACACGCCCTTGAAAAATTGTATATGATAATTTTATAATATTTCATTTAAAACCAAGTAGAATATGGTTCTGGCATGTGAAAGCATATTTTCTAGGACAAGCTTGGATGGCAGACCACAAAACTTTCACACATTCTCAAAAGTAAACCTGAAATATACAAAATGTTCTTTCACAGTGGGGCAAGCAAGATGCAGTTTTTACTTGCCCCACAGCTATAATTTACAAATTCCACTTGCCCGGGGCAATGGGGCAAGCACCAATGTCGAGCCCTGGATGCATGATATCCTTATACAATGTCATGGGAATTATATGGAGATGAAAAATTTCAATTATATGCTTGCGATTGACATTTCAAGAAATTTCTCACAAAACATTTGGGTGTCCCTAGGTGTGCTTCTAAAGGGATTGGGTGGCCAAAAAGACACCCAGACGCCTTGTTGGCTAAGACCATGGGCTGAGTGGTTTGATTGGCAACTGTACTCCTGGTTTATGCTTTACAGGCAACTAGTCTGTGCACTAATTGGCGATTTAGGCAAACAGCCTTTATGGGATTGGCCCCTTTGACTGGGCTTCCTACAGATCTAAATCCTTATTTTATGGTTTTCACTTAATAATGACTAATGACAGTTGCGTACAACACTCACATATCTTGTTTTGCCTTATCTTTGATTTTTCCATAATTGCTGCATTGCTCACCGTTTATAGCGAGCGAAGCTCAGAAAAGCCGCAGGCCTTTTGTGAAGCCTCGCAGTAAGTCAATAGAGCATGAGTGCATATGACGTCACTAAGAAATACATACAGGGACCCAGAACGTCGTCGTGGTTCAACAATATTGTCCCACGCGCGGCCGACTTCCGCTGTGGGATGTAGTTTAAGTAGGTTTAGTAACGACCGATTTCATTGGTCGACAATGACGTAATGTATAGTACAAAAACAAGAACGCCTCCCATTGGATGAAATGTATGAATGAACGTGCGTGAATGAAAGTGGATTGTTGCAGGGGCTGCCACTGAATTTCTCGCTCGTCTGTGGGTCAATTCTAATGCAGTTACTGTTTAGATTGTTAGAATCGCCAGAATTCATTCTACTGGCCATTGAATTATCTTTAAAATCGGCCCGCTTCCTGGCCATGCCACGCCCGCTACTATAAAGAACTGAATTTCTCACCTGTCCGTGGGTCGATTTTAATGCGGTTTAGAATGTTTAATAGAACCTAGCCCACGTGATCAGTATTTAGCGCCATCTATTGTCTGATGTTCTTAGCTGCTAAATTACCGCCCACAACTTAATCCTCATAAACGTAGGTAGAAGAAAATAGAAATGTCTGTGTGCTCGATACGAGTGAGGGCACTGCGACTTTACTTGCATCTTGGCTCCTGTACCAACAATCTGCATCAATCGGCAGTAAAGATAATTTTGATTGCTGGCTTGGCACTTTATTGTGCCTAGTTAAAAATTTGAAGCGGAGTGTCTGCTGGCCCCGCCATTTTGACCGACATTCTTTTTTGTTCATAAATTTTTCTCATTGGCTAGCTCCGATCATGTGATCAATGACATCATTACAATGTCCACCATTTTCCGAATGGTCTCTCTCGCCTCAGACTTTAAATTAACGAAAAGAAGACTTACTTTCCACTGATTTTAAGAAAGATTGACATCAGCCTGTAGTGATATATGTCCGAGAAGCAAGATATCATTGCATGTAAGTTCTGGGCAGCGCATCTGTGTGCTTATGGGTTTTGATAAACACAACCAAGACCCCAATAGGCGGAAGTCAGGGCGTAGATGTCAAGTAACAACAGCATAAGGAGGTTGACGTCTTCGCACTAACAGGGCTAAATAGAACCATCATCATTCTACTGGCCATTGAATTCTCTTTATAATCTGTTGCCAAATGTATATTTTGTGACAGTTTGAAATCATAATAATTTGTATGTCATTAATTTTCTGTCAATCAATGCTGTCTTTTGCTCAGAAGTTCTCGCCTGTCCGTGGGTCAATTCTATTGCAGTATCGATCGTTAGAATCGCCAGAATTCATTCTACTGGCCATTGAATTATCTTTAAAATGGGCGACAGTTTGAAATCATAATAATTTGTATGCCATGATTAATTTTCTGTCAATCAATGCTGTCTTTTGGTCAGAAGTAGCCTAGATTTCTAGATTTTCTGTCATATGTATTTTCTTTCTGCTACCTAGCACCAAATATTCTAGGAGGCCATAGTGGTCAATTTAGTTTACACTTATCTCACCAGGATTCAGTTTGATTATGACCTAAAACCTCTAGAGATAGGAGGAGCAGGTGGTGCCATCTATCTACATACCAGGTACTAAACCACATTGCTTGTTCAGGACAGAAGGGAATGTCAACTTTTTAGGGACTAGGAATCTAGTCTAGGTCAGAAGTTTAAAAAAATCATCCAAAGCTTCGCTCGCTTTCTGGCCATGCCAACATCATATTATATGGCAATGCATGAGAGACACACTGATACCTTAAAAAATGTTACCCCAATTTTTCGCTTGTTCATTTGGAAGAGAATTGTGATGCACGCAAGCTGTGCGATTGTGCCCAACTTGTTTGCTGTGAAGTACAAGCAAAAGCAACCTCTATCGGCAGAGAATGGAAATGAATGACGACATGGTGAGACGGAATACTGTCATGTATTACAAAGTCGTAACTTAGTGACTGCATTCGTTCGCGAGCATTTAAAGCTTTGCTTAGCCTTTGTACTCACAGTATTTGACAGATGTCAGCCCTGCTACAATGTATTTCTATAGCACTGGGAGTAGTAGGCAGGGAGTGGGCACTGTGCATGCGTCATCAAATTTTGCTGCCTCCGACTATATGAGTCATAGATAACCTGTGTACCGCAGGATTGGCTGCCTGCTGAAAAAAATCACGTGACCAATTCTTCCCCAGGCAACACCGCGTAACCCGAGGCGCACATCACCTAGGTACTAGCATGCTGTGCCTATGGGGTTGCGGATCAGGGGGATGTATTTCTCTGTATAGCATAAGCAATAAAAGCTATATAAATGACCAAACGCTCTATTATCGCCCACTGGAATGCACCAACAATATATATGCTTTGACAAATATAATAGCATGCCAACACTTGAAATCGAATTTCTTATAGAAACACGCATTGTGTCGTACCTTGAATTACCTCTCCATTATTCTCATGCCTCATATTTTTCATGTTTCAGGCTAGAATAGAGTTGTGCAGTTGCATCTCCCTGTTTTTCGTCGGCGAACGCCAATGATTTTACCTCCGATGATGAAGAGCAATCTTTAATTTACCCCTTTCCATACGGTCCGACATCAATAATCCTCTGCTTCCGCATTGAGTGTCACCATTATACCCATAAGTCAGCTTTTAGCTTTTTGTATATCGTAAGTAGCACTGAAAACGATATATTCCAATGATATCCGCTTTAATCGCTTCAGGAAAATTCTGGAATTAGGCAACGATAGCGACGTTACACTAGCGAATAAGGTAAGGGACAAACCCACGCGGCAGCCATTTTACCGGTGGCTCCAAGCAAGCAAGACAGCAGTCCGTTAGAAACGAGCCCATTTTCCACGGTAAGCCACTTTACGAAATAAAATTCCTTGAAAGTACAACCCACTATAATAAAAGAAAGTATCAAATACATTCTTAGGTGAACTGGTTGTACTAGACATCCATAAAACGTGCGCATGTGGTAGGTCGTCGGTGAAAATCGAAAATGAAGTCAAAAAGCCTGAATTCCCGCAGGCGAAGAAAACGTCTCTTACACGTTCAGGTTCTACTGTTTGTAGGTGAAACCCAATAGATATTACAACTATTTCCAGTCAATATGGGTATTTCATTGAAAACTCACTTTAAAACAACTCGTATGATCCACCGGCGAATTATTCGCGTTGCAACTTGCATTTCATTTTAGCCGGTGCCGATGTGTGATGCTCGATCAATGATATACCGTTCATTAGGGGAAGTTTTGATTTATATTCAAAATTTGAAGTCTTAGCTGTATCTCCGCATTGCTGATTTAAAACATATATGATCTGAAACCCCCATTAATTAATTAGTAGGTTAGAGAGATTTCATTTTCTCTATTCGTTTTGGATACATGCATGTTTATCACTAGGCAAATAAAAAAGTAGGTCAAATTGTATGGGCTTGAACCTCCCCCTTCAGGCTTCACACTAAAGAGTCTAACTGCAGGGGGACCTTGCACTTCCCTCTTTGGTTACTGAAACTATGTTACTAGGACCGGGATCATTGGTGGTCACTTTTTCATCCTATAGAGTGGTATAGGAAAATGATTGAAATCTGTGCTGAAAAATAACGACGACCTGAGGATTGTAGGTCAAAATCGCCGATCCGAAAATCGCCGACTACCTGAATGGCCGATCACAAAAGCGGCCGATGAATCATTGGGCCCTCCTGAAATAAACCTTCCTATTCCTCTAATTCAGCAATTGAACTTTACATTCTCCACGTGTCAAGTGCCATAAACATTCTTATAAAGTGTTCTGTGTTTCGATATATGTTTTTGTTTAAATCTGAGTGTTAATTCTAGACGTAATTCCGCAACAAAGCCAAGACATCCTAAAATTAGAGTGGCTAGCTACGCCGACTTTTCTTCTTGAAATATTCTTTTTTAAGTCCGAAATCCGTCTAATGATAAATGACATCACTTAAAACCAATCCAAAACTTTTATCACTTTCCACACTCGTATACACGGACACTAAGCCTAATTGATTTCCAATAAATAGGGCCCTTTTAAGCATCGGCCTTTCTGCGAAAGGCGATTTTGTGAACGGCGATTTCGGAATCAGCGATTTTGACCATATACCGACCTGAGAACCCACTACAAATGACAAGAATATATAAACAGGTTATTTACCTACCTAATACTTTCCTAACAATCCATAAAGACTTGGCTGAAGTATGAATTGCCTTTTTGACACAATATGCTATTGAATTTAGTTGGTAGAAGCTAAAGAAAAGGCATACATTGCAAATCCTAACTAAGACCCCAGACTGATGCCTGTCCAAGTGGTTTATGGCATTGTCACTGACTGCTCGCTAGTCGCTATCTCTCACCACTGCTTGGGTTTGAATCTTGGTCAGGACATCTGAGAAAGTTGCAAAAACTCGCCAGTGACTTGGGGACTAGCAATGGTTTTCAGTAGTTACTGCTGTTTTCTGCTTGCAGCTGACTAGTCACAAACTCACAATTCAGCCTAGATATGGCAAAAAAGTGACATTATTCAAATAAATAATAATGATCTAGTGAAGATAATGGACTTACAGGAAACAAACAATATTTTTTCTTGGCCTAAGTAATCAAAATGGTGTGTGAAGTTTTCATGAACAAAATATTTTGTCTAACAAATTTGAATATCTTATGATAGGGTGTGTGTGGGGGGGGGGGGGATCTTGTGCTGAAAATGTGCATTCATTTCAAATGATATTTTTGTCAGGAGTTTTCTCAGCACAAGACATTTTAGTTTAATGTGCCAATGGTTGAATGAGCTCATGGTTCAAGATGCTTTAGTCAGAATCAGTCTATGCTAGGCCACTATTTGCAGAACACTGAACATTAAGAATACGCATGCCAAAAGACATGTTTATCCTACAAGGAAGTTGTGCTACTGGCCTCTTGACCTAACATATAACCCATGACTAGTATGTGTAACATGGCTGCTTTTTCATGGAGTTTATTCTAGAGATACCTATCTTGGCTGTTGTGTTGAACTAGTTAGATTTTATAAAACCAGGATAGCTATTATATTATACGGGTAGATCTTAAGTTACGATTCTGAGTAGGTCCTTGCATGAGGATTCTCCGGAATGTCTGGTCACAAAGCGCTGTGAACCAGGGACCAGAGTATCATGTTTCAAACTTGTTTTGTGTTGCACAAGTTATGCACATCTATCAAAATAAATGCTGTAGTGATGGGAGACATTGTGACCTATTTTGATAGGTCTTTGTTCTGGGGTTGCTCACATATATATTTGTATTGTGGTAGCTCTTTAGCTTTCAGCAACTTGGTACTTTAATAAGATAGAATGCAAGGGGCCTGAAGGGGGACTAACTCTTGGCTACTTCTAGCCACACTTGACTTCAGAAATATAATAGATATTATTATATCTCACTTTAAGATCGTAAGCCGTGATTGGCTGACTTAGCAGTGAACAATCATCATGTTGCCTGATGCCATCAGTGAGGGCTTCATGTTGCCCGTTGCCACTAGCGACACCTAGCGGGGAATGTGTGAATCACCAGTCATCTGTGACCTTGCTTTGTTTACAATTACAAACGGGGTTTGTTCGGTATAATAAATCAAATATGCCATGCCAGTGTGGGTAACATGATGGAATGTTTCCCCTCGGGAGGATGGTTTTCCCTCGGGCTCCGCCCTCGGGAAAACCATCCTCCCTCGGGGTAACATTCCGTCATGTTACCCACACTGGCATGGCATATTTGTATAATAGATAAGTGTGGTCCTGCCATATTCATGTAGCTGTTAGGTCTGGGTCTTGGCCAGGACCTGTCCTGTCTGTCTTTTGGATAGGCAGTCTCCTGAAAACCTCGTTTTTGGACAGGCAAACATTTATATGAAGAACTTTCAATTGTGATGTTTTGGGGGTAATAACCTAATATTTGACTAACTAGCCATCTTCTAAGATATAGCTGAAGTGCAAATTGTCCTTTTCAACGCAGTGTGCTATTAAATGAAGTTGGCAGAATTTTTGAAATTGCACAGTATTTTCGAAATCCTGGCCAAGATCCTGTGTTAGGTTTTAAAAAAAAAATGGTCACTT
This sequence comes from Maea johnstoni, assembly GCA_963942565.1. NCBI lineage: Eukaryota > Metazoa > Annelida > Polychaeta > Spionida > Magelonidae > Maea > Maea johnstoni. The sequence continues at coordinate 30,534,248 of OZ012692.1, forward strand.
CGGTTTCCTTAATTTGGTCTTATCCTTAGGTCTTCCTTTAGTGCACACCAATGAAATTATAACTGGAAACTAAGCGCTCTCGCTGAGGATGCAGAATTCCAATGGAGTGCTTGTATTCCCTGATTGGATTTAAAACCACTCAATCAGCGTTGGTCCCGTAGCTGGGGTCGGTCTGATGAGATGCAGTCGACATCAGACCTGATTTCATTTTCTTAGCCTGGTAGGAGCATTTGGGAGCTCAGCCAATTTCTGGACAGCACTCATCTTGCAGTCAGTCACACACACATACGTTCAAGTTTGACGTAGCACCAGGGGTAGCCAGGTTAGTGGGGAGTCCAGGGACTTACCCAGGCAACCACCAGGGAGTCATTTCGACTCCCAAACACAAGATTTTTGGGAAAATGACACCCAGTTGTATTTTGCAAGATTTTCTGTATTTGTTTGAGTCCAAGGAAATATTTCAAAAGTTTCACTCCTAGAAGATAATAGGTACATTAAATTACATAGAGAAGCACATTTTGTTTTGCTAAATCAATATATAAGGTTGCTATGATCATTCTTGTAAATAGGGTAACTAACTTTCGACCCCCTAAATTTCAAAAATCCTCAATTTTGACCCCCTGTTTCCAAATCCTGGGTAATACCCTGGTGGGGACTAGTACAGTCGCAGGCAATATGTATATTTAAGCCTTTCATTAGTTTCATGACCATTCAAAATATAGAAAAATTTATCAAAACCACAACAAAACTGGATTAAACACATTTTACCCGAACTTTGAATCTTGTTTTCCCTGCTTATCTACTTTCATTTTTTGGCAGATATTTCACAGATAAAGGTATTAAAACATTGATAAAATGTCAATGCAACTGGAATAGCTACTAATGTGTGAAGTAAGGTCCTTTAAGGCTTAAACTATTGATGAGGGAAAGTTGTGCAGTTCATTTGGTTTTTAGGGTAGCCGCATGGTTAAAACAGTTACTTTGAAGGTCATGACGGCTGTGTAAAGATCTAACTGATGGCTGCGAATACAAATTACATGCCTGCTGTTGGGAAGTCTGTTGTAACTCAAGATAGTGCACACTCGGATCTGGATTTCCTCAGAGTTGAAATGTGGCAAGCCATTAGTGGCTATGATACGCAGGGTTAACTGAGGAACTGCAAACTGAGCACAGTCAAAGTGGCCTGGCACCCATAGATCTGTCTGAGCTTCTTTGTCGATTAGAGTGCCCTTTAGTTAAGTGCAATTGCAAGTTTTTATTAGAATGTTTTATCCAACCTTTACCGGTGACAGACATATTAAGTTTGGCTCCAGTGCCTCTCAGTGCTGTCTCAAGCAACTTCCTCATGTGCACTCTTGAGTTAAAACGTAACAACATGGTGCTGAAAACTATGCATCTTGTCATCTTCCAAGAAAAATTGTTTTAAGGTAAACTATTTTTTTTGGAAGGGAATTCATAAACGTCATTCAAGCATTTCAATATATTTGCCATATCATTGTACGTTGCCAGCCACTGAAAGGGTGATAAAGATTGTTTAGATTTAAAGTACCTAGTTTCCTGGAAGGGATGTCACAATCTTTTCTTCATATTCGCTACATCACTGATAAGAAAATATATTATTTCAGGGAACTAAGAAGATTTATTTGAATGTGCAGACATTTCTAAGATGTACATGGTAGTACATACTAGTATTTCAGAACAGATTGGCAATCCTTGTAAAAATATATACTCAAATTATAGCAAAAATAGATAAGGGTCAGAATTAAAATCTCTGGGCAAATATACAGGTGAACTCGGCTACGCCGGACCACTCTACGACAGACTTTCGGCTGTGACGGATGATATGCTTGTTCCCAGTCCCATGCATATCAAGTACGTGTATTGGACCAAATGTTTTCTCATTGATCATAATAGGTAGCTGATCACCAGTTATATTTGACCTGCCCATTTTAATGAGGGTGGTTATTTACTTGAGAAACTTCAAGCAGGAAAATATGTGTCATCTTTAGGTTAGAGATTATCAATCTAAGTGTATTCTGTACAAACACTAATTTTATCCCTCGTTTTGTTTTCCATATTATAACAGACTCCTAACCAGCGTCATCAGCCCCAACCTAGGTATGTATCACACTCCTATAGAACTCCTCCTGTTTAGATGTGTGGCCCTGTAAGGTTTTATATTCAACTGAATGGTTGGTCAGTAAGTTGACAGCCTTACAGGCGAATCTAACCAATGTCATAAGTATTAGAGTCTGTGTGAATGCTCAGATTTTCTGTTTCTGTTATTCTGGACAGAATTTTTCTCATTAGTTCCAAGTTTTTTTTCAATTTGAAGGTTAAGAATCAATCATTTTATCATACAATTTACTTCTAATGTACAAAAGTAGACACATGTGTATATGTTCCATATCCAAATATCTTGCTGCATTCTGAAGTGGTATGATAAGCAGGGTTTTATGATTCCCCATTGATATCTGAGTTCCAAATTCCAGATAAGACCCTACTGATGAGGATTTGTCATCTAGAGCTGCCATTCAGTGTGTGTGACTGTGTGTGTATTACTGAGGCAGCAGCAGCAGCAGCATTCTTTGCCCTGTCCCCATTGCCAGAGATTCATAGTTGATGAGGGAGATGAATAATTCACACTATTTCAATGCTCTAGCCACGGCGCTGTTACAGGTAGCCAGAAACAGGCAGAGACAGTGCCAGTAGAGCTGATTACTGCAGAACGTATGTGGGTTCCACTAGCCTGAGGCGAATCTCTATTAGGATTGTAGCAAAATTTGCTTATACTATCAATACACATGATGTGGATAAAACAGTAAGACAAAGAAAAATGTATAGCATAACTGCACAAATAAAATAGCAGGAAAATGGCACTGAAATAATTTATGATGAAAAAATCAATTTTACCTGTAGGTGCTTGATGCGAGGCCTTGCATTCAAAGTGATAGGCTCAGCACTTGAGGATTTAATGATCTTGAATATGACTGAACAGCATTATAGAGATAATTATCATTTTCAGTGTCTGAAATATTCAAGACTTGTGCATAGTGTGCATTATTGATTTGGTTTAATTGTTCTAAGCGATGTCATTTTGTATAGGGGAGCATAGTGGTGGCTTACTGCCTTTAATCGGAGACACTGCTATTCTATGTTTGCTAATGAAAGTGATATAATTATGTTTTGAAGCAATATGATTTTGAACAAGGCTGCATAGTGATATCTTAGTGTTCCTTATTGTTAAGACAGCATGTGATTCTATGCTTAAGAAGTATGGTAATGATTTTAAACCATATGATTTTGTACAAATATGCTCAGCAACGGCCAATGCATTGTCCTAGGTTTCAAGACAGAACATGCTTCTATGCATTAGGATTGCCCGAGGCAATGAGATCATGAGATCTCCACGGAGATCGCTTGCTACCTTAGAGATGGCTGGGTACCATGGAGTGGCTCGCTGCTTGCCTGACTGTCAGGCGCACCATCGTGGTGGTCATAGTAACCATGGCTTGAGCATGATGATGCTGCTGCAGGGTCAGGCTAACCCCTACCTATGTGCCATCAAGATTACTGGGTGTTCAATGCAATTAACCACCAGGGAAGGCCTGCCCATCATCCCAGTATTTACAGCATTAATTACGCCCCTAGGCACTTCCCCCAGTAGGAGCACAGGTCCATGCTGGCTCAGGCTCAAGAAGAGAGGATCGCCTAGTGGTCTTTCAGTATCACTATGGCTTAATGTTTAAGTAACCTAACTGGTGATAATGACTGAGAATATGGGATGTTGATAAAATGGCCGTAAAAAAAGCATTTAATTGTCAGTGATGATCATGTTCAGATAAGAATGAGAGGGGGTCTACAGGGGTCGGGTTGATGACATGCATATGTTGTTGGGACCTGCTTTAAATAGGAAGACTTACATGATAGGGATACCACAACTAACCACTGCCGTGATGGAAATGCTAGTGATGATGAGCACTACTACGTCAGTAATACAAGAAGAGTAAGGCAGGGGACTCACGTTACTCAATGTATATAGAGAGGGAGCGGGTAGTAAGTTGTAGGTGGTTGAAATATTATGACATGATATATATATCCACATACACATTTAGATTTAGACTGCACACTCTACGTCTTGAATTGGAAGAAACGAGTATTCGCTCATTCCTCCCAAGATTTTGAGCGCTCAAAACACATTTTACAAGCTCGAAAAAAAAAACGAGCCTGTTACCATATAAAACAGCTGATCTATGGCAGCCGGTGGCGTGTGGAAACGATCTTCACACGTTGACTTAGGCGGCAAAAAACAGCAATAATATCATTTCCCTCAATTTCGCCGTGGAAGGACAAGACCTTAAGGTGGACGATTTAGAACAAAATTGCACCGCAGCATACACCGGCACATACCAGGCACGCATACAGTGTACCACTGCATTGAGAATCAGTGCACCTGAAATTGGCGTAATATGTAATTATGATGCAACAAACTGGAGCGGACTCCAGGCTCGCTCAAGTCAAATTTCTGGGATGATTCCCATCACTACTAGTGTGTCATGTCACAGGATAAATTATTTACCTAGGGTGCTTCATTGTTTTCCATTCATTTCTTCTTGTCATTTTCCTTTCTCAAGTCTCTTACCGGAGGTATTTAAACTGTCTTGATAAGATTTGAAGTACACTGTAAGCTTTTTTGTTTGTACTGGAAATGAAGGCCTATAATTCTTATTCTAATAGTTCTTTTGTTCCAGGATCATGTCTAAAACACTAGGATAGTGGGATATATTAATTTTTATTTCCTTTATCGTGAAAGCTTTTCTCTTATCACCCACAAGCCTGGTAAGCTAAACAAGTGACATATGTTTCTGTCAGCATTTAAATATTTACTGTTGAGCTGAGTTTATCTCAGAACCAGTTGTGACTCAACCTGCGCCACATAAAGTGGGTGGTCTCCTGTTCTTTACTCTTGTTGGATGTATTTGAAATCTGCTTTATGGGAGTTTTCTGTTTTGTGCAACATGTGTGTCGTGGTTCTTGATAGTAATGATAACATCAGGAGGCCACTGAGTTAAGCCTTGTTTCGCCTGCAAATCTAGGGGATTTCCTTTGAATTTATCAAGTAGATCAAGGTGGAAAAAGGGATCTGAGTTTAAAGACTTAGCGGCCTTGTGCCTGGGCAGTTTATAGTCATGATCGATCACCTAGTTTGAAGGGAGAAGAGGTCTGACAGTCACCTGAGGTGCGAGTGTTTAAAAGGCCAATTTCTAGCGATTAATTGAATATTTTCGTTTCACTCTGATTCACACAACCTTGCATGAGGCTCTTATGCCATTTCTTGATAAGTGAATCATTTCTTAGGTATGTCAATATAAGCTTACAGTTGAAATCTGAATATATTGTAGCCTCTCTTGATAAGAAGGCCATCCAAATATTTTACCATTTAATTAACTATTGATACTTTTGAGTACCCAGTTTCCCAATCCTTGCTTAGACGCTGACTGTGATACATATGATATCTAGAGGTGTTTTTGACCTACATGGTGTGATGATAGTGATCGTTATTTTCCTGTGGGTGTGGCTGGCAGTCTCTCATCTGGCTCACACATGACTTCACCACGGATCATGTCAGCAAGGGGGGGGGGGGGGGGGGTTATTATGCTCCTGGGGAGGTGAGTGATGTGTATTGTTTGATGCAATGTTGCAGCACCTGGTTACAGAATGTGGGGTATATATCTACAGCTCTGTAAAAACAGCACAGTGGTGCTACTGCTGCATCTTCACAGCATACAATGCTAAATGCAATCAGGACTGGTTCGAGGTATCTGGGCATCATTTAGATATCACACACCAAGACATCTGAATATTTTTGGCCAGGAGTTTGTATTTAGGTCAGTTTCTTGCAAATAATTGTAGGTATTCTTTCTCAATTCTGTGAATGATATAACAACACTCTGAAATCATATGCATTTTCTCTAGTTGCATTATTTCTACATGTATGCAGTTATAAATATTAAGCATATGGTGGTTTCTACTTTGGAAGGTCACCTGAAATAGATGTGAATAGCAAATTTTGGCACAAATTTTCTAAGTCTTGGACAAGTCTAGGCTACATCCTTCACAGTGTTTGAGGGCAAGCTTCTGTGTGAATTCCCAATCCCACATTACAAGCTTGCCCCCAAAATTGAAGAATACCCACCCAATTAGGTACTGTAACAAACCTATCTAGACAGTCATAAATTGTGGTAATAAGTGTTCTGATGGGATATGGGGAGAAAATTGTATAATGTGCTCTTCAGGTTATTGGCCCTGAAGTTTAGGCTGTTCTGTATAGAGCGAGGGCGGTGAAAGATGAACACGGTCTGTTTCTCATTACCTCCCCTACTCACACCGAACTCAAGATCTTTCGAGGATTTTTCAAGATGTTTCGGAACTCACCGGATCTTTTAAATGGATCAATGTCAGACCTAAATGCCACACACTCCTGCCTGAGCAGTTGTTGAGCCTTAGGAATTTTTCTTTCCTATCTGTTAGGAAAGTAGCCGGCGACCATCAGTCTGCCTTACCCCCCAAAAGGTTCCACACAATCTCTCTAGACTCTGTGGTAATATGAAATGCTGGCAGGGGGCGACGACCGCATTTTGGGTTCAACTCTTTGCTTTAGTGGATTTATGGGTTATCCTGGGAAAGGTAACAAACCTTCTAAAAGTAGGGGTATTCTCCTAGGAAAACTCTTGGAAATCCTTGATCAATATTCCAAGCTTCATTAGGTATGGGCTTTGTAATTTCAAACAGCTTTGGTTAGGTAGTTTAGCAATGTCTTTGGTCATGTTTTGTAAATATTGGATGAGGCTGATATGATCATGTTATGTTTTTGTGCCCTCGAGGTAGCAATTCATGTGAATATCAACAATAACATTTGTACAATATGACCACATTAGCTCTGACAAAGGGTGCTGGCAAGAATATCAACCCAGTAATGCTGTACAGTTACTCGAGAATTTTTTGTCTCAATCTATCTTACTTATGACAAGGGTATTGAAATTGAGAAAGATTATGCAAGATATGTAAAGGGACTCCCGAGTTTTGATGAACATTTTTTCTGAACAGATATTTTCAGAAAAAACAATCAAAATGATCAGTACATTTCTGGCATGTAAATTGGTTAACAATTCCCCTGTACATATGATAACTCAGGCCTCAACGCTAACTCAAAATGGTATTGGCCCTGTAGGACCAGTAACACAGAGGATCTACTGGCTTGCAAAATTTTTACTGGTCCTACCTGTATGTTGCTTTAGTGACAATAGTGTATTGACGATCAAGCAGTATCAAGCAGTGTGCATGACCCAGCATTGAGTGATCTATGTATTATGTCTATTGAATTGTGGCATTCAGTGTTGTACGAATTGTATCTGCTGGGATAGAAATGGACATCAATCAGAACCACCAGTGCTGTGTGTACAGTGCCATTGCCGAGACTGGGGCTCTTGATTCATCAGTCATGTCCTTTGAGCAGTGGTATTCAGTAAGCTATGGATTGTATCTGTTAATTCCAGCCAGCTGGGATAGGAATGGGCATCAATCAGAACCACCAGTGCTGTGCAGTGTCTTAGCCAGGATTTAGAAACAGGGTGCCTAAAATTGGCAGTTGGAAAATTTTTGGGCGTCCAAATTTTTAAGAGGGATCACAATATACTCATATTTCAACCATAAACATATATAAATTCATCAAAATAAGGCATGATATCAATAGACAATGTCATGGGAATTATAATGAGATGAAAAAATTCAATTATAAGCTTGAGTTTGAGATTTTTAGAAATTCCACACTAAAATATTTGGGTGTCTTGGGGGAATTTTTTTAAGGGTTTGGGTGTTCAAAAAGACACCCAGACGCCCTCCTGGCTAAGACCATGGTGCTGTGTGTACAGCATTTCTATTCCTTAGACCGGGGCTCTCAATTCACCAGTCATGTCTGTCCATATTCTTGATAATCATTGTCTGCATCCCCGATACTCATACAAATGACATGGGGAACTAACTAATTCAAAAACATTTGAAGGAGCATTTTCAACAAGCCAGTCTCAACTTGGCTTCAATATGGCAGAAAAAGTGTCATTGATCATTATTCCAAATTTCAAATTCAGGTCAGACTTGTTATGGGTTTATTGATATTTCCAGTATCTGGCTATATAATATTGATCTGATGTTGGTAATGTTTGTGTTAAATGTCAAGTAATCTGTCAATGTGTACAGCTGTTGTTAGGTACTGATCTAGTATCTATCGATAAGCATGCAAAGCACGCATTGACGTAGTATACATAACCAGCTAAGCCGCTTATAGCGCCTTTCATAGCAAACAGTGGACCGCTGTAGTTATTATGTGTCCCCAGCAATAGAGAGATGCAGCGATCTGAAATAATCCTTGATAAGTGCCTGTCAATAACCAGTCAGTCCGACATCTCTCAGTCAAGCGCTGCAATATATAGTTCATGACAGGAACTTACCCGTCTGGATGTGATTGGTTATTATGACAATGCCGAGAATGACCCAATATTTGCAATTTGATCAATTGTCAACATTGAGGAATCTATTGATTCTTCTCCATTATTTGAGCTTCTCCAACCAACATCTATTGCGACGGGGGAGAAAACATATTAAGAAGGATAAATCGATAATCCATTTAAACAATTTATTGATCAACCTCTATTATTTGAGTTTTTCCAGCCAACATGCGCTCTGGCAGGAAGGAAAATATTTGAGGAAGGATAAATCAATAATCCATTTAGTGTCAATACTATTTCAGGGCTCGAAATTAAGATTTTTTCAGGGAGCCCAATTGCATCTTCATAAACTTCACAAAGGTGCTGTGTATATCAAACAGTACATCTTTGGGCTTCCTGCAGAAATCTGAGCGAGCCGCAGGAGTATTCAAGGGTTCGCGACACCCCCTAATTTCGAGCCTTGTATTTGCAAGGTTAGATTTTGTTAAAGGGTTTTTTATTTGCAGTGACCTCAGCTTAGCACAAAATCTGGTCATGACTGGCACCTTATTAACCAGTAAAGTGTAAATGATTCAAAAGTAAGTGTTAATATTTCTTTAATGGGACACTTCTATGAACTTTTCTTTTGCTCCAATCAGTAATCCACGTTACTGTTTCCACTTTGAAGGACAACTACTACTATCTACTACTGCTACTGCTGCTGAGTAGAAAAGCCAGTCAAATACAACCGGCTTGTGTTTTTGACGCAAATGTCAACATCTGTCATACTGCTTTCTGTGAAATCATGTGAGGTTGTAGTTTTAAAGGAAACTGATGCTTTTGGTATGAATTTGAGCCTTGCGTCCTGGTTTCTGAGAGGCACATGTTTCCTTGCAGGGTTATCAGAGTTTGACATGTGCTGAGCCAGCCTACAGCCTTTCCCACTCAAGACCAGGCTGCTTGACGGTGTCCTGTTTCACCTTACCCCATGCTTGCACCACACTGTAGTTACAATGGATCCGCTACTTCTTAGCTAGCCTGCCTCCCTGGACTGATTTAGAAATAACATCTTTTAAAGTGAGGTGGCACCACAGTGTGTTAGTAAGCTTGCACCGCCATACATGAGTAACAATGGATATGCTTCGCTCTAGCCTGTCCAAAACCGCATTCACCCAAAATCTCTGCCCTCTAGATTTAGCTACTCTGCTTCTTCAACTCCTTATATACCGAACACATCTAGTGTCAAAAAAGGGCAATTTACACTTCAGCCATGTCTTAGAAGATGGTTTGTTGGAGTAAAAATGTGGTTACTAAGTCAATAAAGTTAAAATTGAACATTCTGCAAAGAAAATTTTGAATGTCTGAGAATGGTGTCTATCAGTAAACTGCCTGTCCAAAAGACAGGCTGGATGCGTCCTGGCTAAGTCCCCGGCTGTGACTTTTCTACATAAACAACCCTATCCTATGGCATTAGTATGAATTAAACATCAGTATAGCTGGTTAGGGACTAGGGATGAGGGACCTCCAAGAATGTATTGCTACACAGATGTTCAATGACTTAATTAAGTTAGAGAAGAACTGGGCCTGCAAAATTTCATTTTATTTATTCCTCCTAAATCTAAAATATGACAGCCTCCTTGCCAGCTGCTCGTAGCTCCTTATGCTGAAACTAGAATCTGTAGTATCTGGCTGTATTGCCTGGGTAACCTATGTTGCTGATCCTACCTCATGCTATTACTAGAATGTGCAGTATTTGGCTGGATTGCTTGGATAAGCCATGTGGCAGGGAGTGAGCTAGCATGACTGGAAGAGATTGATGCAGGGCCGCAATACTAGATGTTCCTTTATTGCGGCTTTACTATGGCGTAATGGCGATTCCATGGCCACCTCCAATAGGAGTGGCATAAACGGCTCATCGGTTAAGTGAGGCTCAGTAGCCCTTAAGGAGGATGGATGGGGCCTGACTGAGAGTTCGATGGGCTCCGTAAAGAAACTGCTCCCTCGAGGCCTGGGTAGCCCAGCTGAGGAGGCATGCCATATGGTTACCACCGGCATGCAAGGACTGTGATTGGAGATCACATAGTCCAGGAATATTGGACATCTAGATATTAGCTCAGTGCTTGACATTTTAGAATCTAAATCTTGCATATTTCATAACCTTGTCAAGCCCTGAGCATACCATTTTTTGGGAGGAGGGGGTTGGGTAGTGGTTGGGATAAATTATATAGAAAAGTCGAGGTTTGTGGGGCGCATCTTTACGTCAAATGCATGGGGGGGGATGGGGAATGATTCTGTTTGTAGTTGCAGGAGAAGTCTTTTGGCCGCCTGTCAAATCTTTACATGATTTTGTTGTCTTATTGAAGAGCATGGCAATGCTCCATCTGCCCCAGCCTGTGCGATCTTCCTGATTAAGATCTGTGTGTTTCTAGTAGCTGGTTGTAGAAAGAGGCTCTGGGTGGGCGTTGAAGCAGTAAATAGTTGAGCAGTTTACCAGGAGGAGTAGCACCCTGGTGTATTATTGCCTGCTGTATGTATAATAGTGCACTGTCAGTTCCAGACCAATTACCCATGTCTCCAGGCCAACTTCAGCTACTAGACTTGCTACAAAGTTTCTGATAGCATCATGGTCTTAGTCCAGCAGGGTGTCTGGGTGTCTTTTTGTACACCCAAACCCTTAAGGCACCCCTTAGGACACCCAAATATTTTTGTGAAGAATTTCTTAAAATATCAATCTCAAGCATATAGTTGAATTGTTTCATTGTCATATAATTCCCATGATCTTGTATAAGGATGTCATGCCTTATTTTGATAAGTATAAACATGTTTATGGTTGAAATCTAAGTATATTGTGGTCCCCTTAAAGAATTTGGACACCCAAATATTTTACAATGGCCAATTTTAGGCACCCAGTTTCTAATTCCTGGCTGAAACCCTGGTTAGCATATTCATGCCTGTACCAGTGAAAACTGCCTGACGTTTTTGGAGATATCTTACTGACAAAAGCAAAATAGGAAGATATTTGTGGGAGAACCAAACCCACATCTCTTCTTTAAATATTTTGTGTACTTAGGCTCAATTCCCAAGTTGTTTGCAAAAATGAAATAGGTCCAGACTACAATTTTCAACAAGATCAGTTCTCCAGGCACCAATTTGTTTCAACTACTCTAGATAGCTGCCATTAGCTGGGTCTGAGAACCAGGCTAGGCCCACTCCTGCTTGATGCCCTGCTGTCGCTGTATCCAGGGAGAGGGATTAAGTGTGTGTCTAGTGGGGGATAGAGTTAAGCCCTAAGATAGTGGGGGGATTCAGGGATTGACTTGAGAATTTTTTTCTGGTCGGTTTTCGGGCGATCTCATATGATAAATGATAGTCAGTCTTGGGTCGGCCGGACAAATTTCAGGGCGTGAATACCGCCCGGACACCCACTTAAGTCAAACCCTGGGGATTAGTAGTGAGTGTCCAGGGCGTCTGATTGGCTCCTCTTACAATAGTAGTACCACCACCATCATCCCTCCATGTACAAGCGAGACCAACATTGGATGATTTGCATAGGGAACATTGAAGATTGCGTATCGTGTACCATCCTCCAATGAATTTGAAGATATTTCAGCATAATTCATAACATAATCCTTCTGCGGCTTCTGTTTACTGAATTGTGAATATTTATTTGTTGGAAAGAGGAAGTTTGGATATCTGGGGAATCACATCGTGCTTAGGCATTATTTTCTTAAGGGAATCACCCATTCAGAAAAACTAGGATACCCTACTCCTGCTTGCTGTCAATTTTCAGTTGATCTTTCCTTTAAAAGCAAACACATATTCCCTTCATGTTTTCGAGCCCTGCATGTACATGACTGCTAGTCTTCCTGAGCCAACAAGCCAGTAGTAGTAGCCTGTGGTAAGTCCACCCTGGCAGCCTCTCTCTCTCTCTCTCTACCTAGCGCCCCCGCTGCCTGCCTGCCTGCTGCAGCCTAGGTCATAGTGGCCAATATGGCTTCTACTGCTCAGAATGAAGCCAGATTAGATTAGAGAGCCTGCTTCAACCTGCCTTTGCTCTATGCTAATGTATATAATTTTGATTCGCTCCCCAATGGGTACGAGCAGCCCTTTCCCTGCTTGCTGGCTCTGAGGCTTCCTGTGCACACGACGCAGGCCACACACCGCCAGACCGCTAGGTGAATACTGAATATGGAATCGTTACATCTAGGTGTCATGAAATGGTGTCCTCAAGGTACAACCCTTATTACATTTGACTGTATGAGTTGCAAAAAAAAAATGTTAATTTTTTCTATGGGGGTTAACTATTTCTATTCAGGAGGTGAAATGGGCCACTCTTCATTTTCTTCAATTATTTGGTTCTTGAATTACCAGTTTGGTTAGGTACTTGTTGTAAATCTAATTTAAAAACTGACACAATGACAATTATGTTGTTAGGTACCCAGAATCACGTGAAGTTACTAGGAAATATGACCCTATTGGGTGTATGATTTCTGAGTAGTTCAAGAAATTATCAAATTTCATAATTTCCTCCCTCTTCCCTTCTCTCAGTTGATATATTATCATGACATGCTACCTGAACCCTGTAGAGCCACTCCGTGTTTACACTAGCCTATCTTTAGGGTCATGTGACTTGTTCTTCTCGTTGCTGATCAATTATCTGCTCATAACTGGCTGCTGCATGATTGGGTCTTAATCAGATAGCAGGGATTTATTCTTGCTGCCTCTTCGCCCGCCCGTCCTGAGAAGCTCAGTAATATCCTGCCGCTGTCATTCGTGTCATATTTCACTGGCACGCTAGGCCAGGCGCTGGTAGTGTTGGTACAACTGGGCGTGGCTGACTTGCTGGCTCATGAGCCCGGTCCACATGGAAGTCAATATCACTCACAGAACCAGTACTACATGGCTAGAACCTACCTAGCTTTTAGGCCTTACTCTGACTAAATATATTTTATATAAATCAATGTCTTACCTACTATTTAGTACTTACATTTGTGTCATATTTCACCACTTGATGGCTTGTGAGCTTGGTCAATATCACTCATGAAACCAGTACTACATGGTTAGACCCTGCCTAGCCTTACTGTTCAACCATTATGACAGCATTAGAAAATAAAACAGTTTTGAATAATTCTTTGGGTCCTTAATTTCCCTAATTTACGGGATCAGCTGACCTTTGAACTGAAAAATGATTGCATATGACCCTGTAAAACTATGTACTGAAAACAACTGTTGCCAGCAGGCTAACTCAATCAGTGGCAGACGGGCAGTACACGGCTGTGATGAAACTCTTGCAGCTGCTGGTGCTGCAACATGTAGAAAATATGCCTATATACATGTACTCTTTACCCATCTGTGCAATGACTGCCAATGAGAGTGCTGAAATAGTCCTCTGGATGCTGCAATACTTCTATTTAGTTAGCATATCCTAAAAACAATGTATGAATTTTAGCATATTTATGTACACACACACACACACACCAAATATATAAAGGCAAGCTGTACATGGTGTTCTGATAAGCATTGTTGGAAATCCTTAACAAAAAGAGGTCTCTGCCAAAATTACAAATTAAGTAATAATCAAGTCGTTTTGACTATAGGCATGAATGGGTTGATACTATTAATGGCATTGCCCACGTGGCATAACCCAACAAGTACAAGACAGTCAAGCTCATCAATTAGATATCTATCAGCAACTCCGTAGAAATACTACATCAAAGTTGTGGTGTAAAAAGTACTGTTAACCCCTTAATATATGCTAGACATTTGATATTTAAGATACATGTAGTAAGAGTGCACTGATATTATGGACATATAGTGATTTATTGGCCAAGCCATGAACTGAATTTCTTAAATGCATGTTAATGGCCACCGCCAGGTCATTGAAAGGGAACAAAAAGGGGGTGTGACCTTATGTGGCTTTACAGTGCATGAAAAGGGCAACTCAAGGCTCCTTGCTGAATGCATAATAAGCAATGGGCATGTGGAATTATGCTGTGATTTTCTGCTTCCTCATAGTAAAATCCAGGCACTCGCATATCTCAGTGACTACAGTCAACCTAAAAACATGTATTTGACTGTACTTCGTCCACCAACAGTTAAATGAGATATAGATAATGTCATTTGATATTGAAGGTCTCCATTCTTTGCTGGTAGTTACTAGTTAGACAGCTCATTTAAATTCTTAATTTAATGGTAATCAATTAGCAGTGTCAGATTGAATCCTGAAACTCTCTGACCTGGGGATAGATGTATGTGATTAATTGCATGTACTGTACAGTGGGTGTGGATATATCTGGGTCATGTGAGTGATCTAGTAGTTGCCTGCCTGCCTGCATGTACACGGAGCATGGCAGCTGTATTGATCATGTGTTACCTCTACTGCTGCTGCCGTTGCATGGGGAATTCATATACCTGTATATCTGCACTGTGTGCAGCCGGCATGAACAAGGTGGCCCTCTGGTATTACCTACCTGTATGGTGAGGACCTCTGCTGGCAGATATTGGAACTTATAACCACTGGTGGCAGATATTGGAACTAACTGCCACATCATCATGTTAACAATGTTAATAACCTATCCACACCCAGCCTGCTACTGGATGTTAAAATTGATGTCAAACTAGCAATTTCGGGGGATGTATTCAGATTTCAGATTTGTAACTAGAGCTGCACTCACGGAGGGAGATCAACTCATGAGCTCACCACCCGTTTCACTCGTGAGCTCATGAGCTTACGGACGTTCCAATTTTCCAAAGAAATACTTATTTTCCAGCCAAGCTATTAAGAAATATATATTTATTGGCGGAGATTTATTGATATTGCCTTGTTTATTTAATTTTAAAACGTGCTGACGAGGTACAAAGGTCAGTATAACACTCAACGCCGCTTGAATGTATACATTGGAGATTGTAAAGAAGCTAGGACAGCGATAAGCAGTTATGTATGTTAATAATGTGTGTTAGGTGCTCTGTGTTACGTTTGTGTTCCCAACATAGACGAGCTCACGATTTGAACATTTCAGCTCGAGCTCGGCGAGTTTGACCCAGGGCTCGAGCCACTCGAGTTTGTAACCAAATGAGTTATATGAAAATCACAGGTTACATGTATAATCAAAACAGGATGCACTTTCTATAATCATCACAGGAACATGTAATTGTTGAAATATTAGCATCTGTTACAAACAACCACAATTTTGGTATCTTTCGATCATGGATAAAGGTAATTTGAAGAGTTGGAAATTGTACGCCAGCTTGGTTTCGCTATTCGCTCTATAAAGTAACGTCAAGGTGTTAAAAAAGAATAGGGAGAATGACACAGTTATGTCAGCATATGCATCAGAGGTTAAATATGAGCGGATTTGTCATGGGACAAGCGCCTTGTTTATGCTTATGTTTTAGATATTAATCATTTTACTAGAAGGGCGATAAAGGATATTAATATTGGAAATGATAAGCAGGAACATTTTTCATTCTTAGTTGATATTTGTTGCTGTCATTATCAGTTCACCTGCATGTGGGTTTTAGCAACGATTTATCAGCTCTATCTCGCTGTACATACTTCACTCTGTATCTAGCTAATGGTATTCCCAGGTAGGTTTTTGTACTGCAAAAATCACCAAGCCTCAGTGTGTTTTCTTGGTGTTGTTTTATGAACAATCCTTGCCTTGACAACTAGCTGGGATTCCGAGTTTCTGTTTATCTTCAATCCAGTGTATTATAAATACTAGTTTGCAAGGTTTTGTAGCATAGCTGGGTTTGTTAATCTGGGGATGTGTTTGCCCATATTTTTACTAAAGTATCCCAGTGGCAGTAGGACTCGCAAGGGGAGGGAGGGGGGATCAGGTACATGCCCCCCCCCCCCCCCCTTCCCTTGGAAACTAGAATGGTTTTCTGGAGTGACCAATTTATATGGAACGATGCACTCAGGTTCTGTTTAACAGGGCACCCGTGTTGCACAGTTTATTTCCCACTAAAAGACTTGTCAGCTATCTTCATGTGTTTTCAGTACACATAAATAATCCTACATACGTGTCCACAGTGTAAAAAAGCCAAATGTATTTGTTTGACCCATATATTGTGACCCAGGCATGTCTCCATACCCTGACTTGTTAAAGGGCTCGATCAAGTTGAAGTTAGCATCTAAGACAAAAAATAAATTTTATAGTAGCAATATGTATCTTACATATTTGGAAAGCTAGAATTCTGAAGTTTCTGGATCTTAAGTCAGATTTACTGTATTCCCATTTATGAAAAAGTTATGAACATTTTACTGCAGGGTGTTTGTTTGTTTGTTCAACGCCTTTCTGACAATAACATTTAACAAAATGTTAAAACCACCATATTTTCTTGTAAAACCATCTTATGATCTTCAACATTGCTTTAGATGATACAATTATACCTGGGAAGACTGTGCCAAGAGATATAGGATTGAATATTATGTTTTGGGGTGTTTTTGATGAATTTTTAAATAGGGTGATCTGTGATTCCGTAACATGTGATTCCGTAACAGAAAAATAGCATTTTTTTAATTTTTGAAAATGTTCAGATTGGATCATTACCATGAAACTTCATAGAAAAAAGCATTTTAACACTAGTTTAACTATGAGGGGCACACTTTTGAAAAATAAATTTTCAAAAAGTGTTTTTGTTGGGGTTAAAGTTGGTGATTCCGTAACGTTACGGAATCACATATTTAATAAATTGACTGGTTCAAGCCTATAGATGTCTTGAACATTCTTTAAATGGACTAGTTTGTTATCTTAACTTGAAGTTTAGTATTAACTGATTGTTTCCATAATTAGAATGAGACATTGTGCACAGTATTTTGAAAAAAAAGTATACGTCCATTATCGAGTAGTAGTTTCAATATGGCATCAAAACGCTTTGGACAAGGACTAAGCTGTACATGGAAATCAGATGAAGTTCTTTATAATCAAGTAACTCACATACAATTTTGACAAAGGTACAATTATTCAAAATGTGTCATAGCACCAAACTACCTTTTTAAAAACATTCACACAATTTTAAAGTAGAGTATAATTAAGCTGGCCAGCAGGGCATCTCAGCCTCATTTGGACGCCCACTCCCTCTAAAATCACCCATCAGGACACCCAAATAATTTTGTGAGTAACCCTTTAAAAGGACATTTTCAAATATATAAATGAATTGTTTCCACTCTAGTTTAAATTCAGTGACTTTTATAAGGCATTTATTTCAAGAAGTACATGCATGTTCAATTGTTCATGGTTATAATGGGCCATATCAACCTATTCAAACTGTTGCTTACAGAATTTTAGAATATTGAATTCAATATTTTCCTTCAAATTCAGGAAAACTTGCTCCCTCATTTGGCTGTCTTATCCTATATAGTAATATCATTCTTGAACCCTATTTGTTCATGACTTTTGTAAAATAGTAGATTTTAGAGAATTTATATCTGTGGTGGACAGGAAAGCTCTTCGACAGAGATTTTAGATACCTTCACAGAAACAGAGATTCTCCTTCAAGTAAAGAAGAAAACTGAAGTTTAGCACATGGTCAATGTAGCCCAGATCCTGAAGTCTCTATTCATCCATATATTTTAAAACTTAACCACCTGCATTAAATTTTAGAGGAATTTATTCAGTGTTTCAGATGGAACTTACACACTGTTGAGGACACTTTAGAAACTTTTGTCACAAGTGTAGAAGGGGAAGGATTCAATACATAAACATTTCTCAGAGAACAAAATTTTGTTACATCACTCAAAGATACAATATAGTCATATGGAAGACTCATATGATACTGTTTTATACAAAGGCAGTCATAGATCAGCAAAATGATTTTTAAAACAAATTTCCAGGGATTCTCCATTCGCCCAATAGACATGTATGATCTACTCCAGAAAAAATATCCAACAGTTAATAAGATCACAAATGCATGTTTAAAAAGAATCATTACATAGTTATTTTATAAGTATTTAGCAAATTTGACATTAACTATAAATGTTCATAATTCATTTATAACTTAGCTAGTTTGATATCAATTGGTATGTGTACATATGTGTACCTTGACTGACACCTCCATCCTGTCTGCAAATGCAATGTCTCCATTCACCTCTACATCCCTAATCCTGAAGCCACCCATTCAGTTAATCAGGGTAGATGCAATTTCCCCCAGAATCATATCCTCCTTCCCAAGACTAAACAATAAGGGGTGTTAATGAGAGGGGACAGTGGAGGAAAAACAGAATCCACATTGTCTGGGGTATACCAACATCCTTGATGTGTACAGGAAGTGATATAAAACTGACCAGGTAGTGGGTGAAATCTACCTCTGAGAATGCAGAAGGTAACATCATGTTTTTCAAAACCTTTTCAGATTAATGATCTATTTATAAGAAGCTTCAATGTTAAATCAATTACAGCTTATATAAGTTAATTGTCTAACAAATAACAATTGCCCTTGTGGGGAAGTGGTCCCTCTAACATTAGACATTGTCATCTGTTACCTACCATCAGAGACGTATAAAACCCACTCTCTGCTGCCGTGTAATTCCTAATTGAGTGCTTCCTTCAGTAAAATTTATGTCTTTATATCAGTACACTAACTTAACTTTTTTATTAAAGCAGAAAATTTCACCATAGTGCACTCTTTTAATGAAAGATATTGATTGTTACAGAAAATGTGATTCCGTAACAAATGGTAAATGTGATTCCGTAACAAGACCATCTGTCAAAGTTTCTTGAATAAAGTTCACTTTAACTTATTCAACACCTAACTTTGTGGTGGAATCTGTGCAAAACAAATTTACCTACCACATGATAAAGAAACGTTTGGAAAAAAGTGGCTGGAACAGCATGAAAGTGGTATTTGATTAAAGTGGTGGAAAACAGATGGTAATTTTGAGTGATTCCGTAACAGGCATGTTTTTTCACTTTTTTACCCAAAAATCATTTTCTGGGGAAGTTGAAACTTGGTCCATTTAAAAGAACTTTCAAAGCCCTACACAACCATATAAAGCATGATTTCCTAACTTTTTCCATTAAAAAGATATCTAAGCTTGAACAGCAAAAGTGTGATTCCGTAACAGCTTGATCGAGCCCAAAAGCATTTTTGGGTCAGGCTGATGTTGGCCTCTTTGGGCATTATTGGGTTAAACTCATGAGGTGAAAAACAATATTCATGACAAAAAGGATGTCATCAAAGAAGCTGGGTTGTTTTTTGGCGCTACAGGCATGAATGGGTTTAGAAAGAAATCCTTGACGCTTGGGAAACAAAATTTTAGCCTGTCTAGATCTGCTAATCACTGTAATCAGCTCCATCAAATCCTTATACCAACGAAATTTGATGGCCTATTGAATAAAGAATGGCAATTTACACTTCATTCATTCCTTAGAAAATGGTTTGTCTGCAAAATACTTGTCTACTACCCCCCAAAAAATCAAAATTGAATTTTTGTTTGCCTGAACAAAAAGGAGATTTCAAGGTAGCTGCCTGTCCTAAAGACCTGCTGGACGGGTCCTTGCTAAGTCCCTGGGTACAGATGTTTATTCCTGCACCAGGCCAGGGCGGGTCCTTGCTAAGTCCCTGGGTACAGATGTCTATTCCTGCACCAGGCTCACCTTCTGTGTGGTATTTTAGGCCTGAAGGTCAGGGCTGCGGGCTGTGTATTCTGCTTTGACTTTGAGGCATGTGATGTTTTGCCAGTCTCAGCATAGCTGCCCTCTGGGCATAGTGCTAGAGAAAAACAAGCATTTCTTGTGTTCTTCTCTCTTGAAAAGTTAAACCTGTTTATTGTGGGTAGCATGCATGTATTGGTGGGTTAGCCAGGGTATTTCTAATTACTTTCCATGTAATCAGCAAAAAAAAAAGTATCTTCAATTGCACAGCACCATAAAACAGCAAACTGACAAGAATTTTTGACAACACTGATACAAATATCGCCAGACATAAATAGGCTAAGATGGTTGTTCCCAACCAGGGTCTTAGCCAGGATTTAAAAAATGCCTCGCTAAAATAGCAATTCCAAAATTTCTGCTCATCCTGATTTAACTGCTCCGCTACTTCAAATCCTTGTACCAACTACATTAAATGGACAGATTACACTTCAGCCATATCATAAAAAATAGTTTGATAGGGAAGTATTTGTTTATTACCCCCAAAAAGTCAAAACTGAAAATTCTTCATGCTTATTTTTTGCCCGTCAGAAAAGGAGATTTTCAGGAAATTGCCTGTCCAAAAGACAGGCTGGACGGGTCCTGGCGGAGTATTCCCTGTTCCTAAGTAGCCATCTGAATGGTTGTCACTCCTGCTACCTGGTGCTGCCCTCCCCAGGCACTGGAACACATCATCAATAATGTAACCATGACAATGTCGCCATGACAATGCACACAATATGAATAATTTCTGTGCTCCCTCTCTCACTGCCAGTCGTGCCAAGCGCTCTATTGAGTATGGTTATGTTCATAATGTTTGTATATCAACCGTATCCCCTATTAATGAGTGGCTGGTACATGACATGCACTCGGGGACTGGATGTGTCCATACTAATAGCAACACAGTTTTACATTGCTACTTGTATGTGCGAGAGTAGGGGAAACGCCTGTTGCTCCCTTAACTTAGGGGGAATTTTAGAAGAAAAAAACAAAAAACAAACATCTCGGCTCCTTTCCCCTAGCTTAATATGAATATCATAGAATTGGTTTCTGGCTGGGGAGTGGGGGTCAGGGCTGTCAGTTGCTAAGGAAATATTCCCTCTCCACCTGGCACCCTCAAACCCCATATTTTAAGGTATTGAGGGGGGGGGGGGGGGGAGGGTGCTGATTGCAATTTTGAGGCTTATTTTGTGGTTTAGATAAGAGGTATTTAGGGCATTTTGAAAGATGTAAATCTAGATAGAATTTATTGATGTGTTTTATACCTTTTATTACACTTATGTTAATTCCTATTTTTCTCTGCATTGTGATAACTTGTTTTGATTTCTAATTATGATTATTTTTCCTTTCAGGTAAGTTGAATGCCCACAGGTGTGCTATTGTGCTACCAAGCTTCTCCTGACAGGTAATATTATCATCTTACGTACTAACGATCTGCCTCTTTTCAGGGCTGTCTTGAAACTGGCAGGTAATATTATCATTATTGCTAAATAATCTGCCTCTTTTCACGGCTGTCAACTGAAGTGGAAGGTACCTATTCATGTTGTGACTGATATTGGCTTATAACCAATTGTTTATTTTTCTTGGTCGAGTATTGATCAATTTCCGTTGTAACTTTGTGTGAACAATACTACTTTTTATAGCAGAGTACTGAAATCTCAAATGCAGTTGCCTACTCTGCAAGGTATTTCAACAGCGCCCTCTATACTCAACCAGCTTCATTAGCAGATCCTGGTCTGGGTTGTAGGCTGGGAAATCTACCCCTACTACAGTGAACTTTCTTAGTCGCAGAGGCAGGGTGGGTTAAGAAATTATCCATTTGCCCCCCTAGGTCACCACTGACCTCAAACATTACCAAAGCCTGTGGTAGCACTGGGATCTAAAATGCAGTTGCCTACTCAGCAAGGTATTTTAACAGTGCCCTCTATACACCAGCAGTTTCATTATCAGATCCTGGTCTGGGTTTGAGGCTACAGCGAACTTGACGCAGTTTCATTATCAGATCCTGGTCTGGGTTTGAGGCTACAGCGAACTTGAAGAGATGGGATTACTACAATCCGTGACCTACATGCCTTGGAATTTGTTCTCAATGCAATCCTATTCAATATTGATTGTTACATTGCCAGCAAGGCGTCATGGTGGCCTCGTTTATTTTTGTCAGATTCATCTGTGGCTTTCACATGGCCGAGGGGTATCAATCGATCAGTACTAGGCCAAAATGAGAAAAAATGTGTTTAAGATCACCCACTCTGTCTTAGATTTAGACAAAATTATGAATTATATTCTAAGTTTGAAGAAATTATTTAACTATGTGTTTATCCTTGCTGTTGGAACAGTTATACTTTATAATCAGGGAGCTGTATATTAGACTTCTGTTTTGAATTATAAAAAATGATGAAAATATGAAAGTATAAACCTATTGCAATTTATTTTATTTCACTCGTAATCCATCACAAAATCCTACCGCCAGGGACATGGGGTTAGGTGACCCAGTGGTTTTTCGCCAGGTAATTCAGTTTCATCCATAACTTACAACTAGTTTGCCTTGATTTAGCCTGAATATGGCAGAACAGTGACAGTAATAAGATTCCAAATTTGAAATTTGTAAAAAAAAAATGCTCACTGTCTATTCAGTATGATTGTGTTCATTTATGGCCTTGAGGGACCCATATGATTAACTCAGATGATGAAATATGAAAAAAATAATGAAAACATGAAAAACCTGCCTTTGGAAACTACTTCTTTCTCTAGTAATCTAGCTCAAAAACCATTGTTTCTCATGTGTGGCCCTGAGGTCTACTCTGGCTCTCTCTGAAGGCAGGGTTTGTTAGTTCTGCCTTGTTTCAGCACCAACCAAGGCTTAGGTGTCCAATTAGGCTACGATGATTAGCGTGGCAAAAAGTCAATACTCGCCTCCGCCAGAAGTCATTGCGTCTTACAACTGACAGACTGGCTGGCAAGAAAGCGGGGGCCGTGCTCTCTCGAGGGCTCAGCCTGCATTTCCCAGAATCCAGGCCATCCTAGTGTACACTGTATACATTACAGTGGTGACTGGTGAGGCCTAGAGGTGTCATGGTATTATTTCTTGCTGGAAAGATATGAAGAGGCGGTATCATTTACAGACTAGATACAGGTAAAGAGCATCTGATTTGAAGAATGTTAATATGGTAAAATGGGTAGTAGTATAACCCCCTCTTGTGGTAAATCTATGAACTAATTAACCTTTAAATATGGTATGCACTGTTCATTTAAGCATTGATTTATATATACATGTATGCTAGGGTAAAGCCTCATATACTGAAGGTGAGAAAGTTGCCAAGGACTTGGGGTTAGGCGGTGGTTCCCGCCGGGTACTCCAGTATCTCCACTATTTGCTATTGGCTAGTCACGAATTAGCCACAATATGGCATTAATGGGACGAAATTCCAAAATCCTAAATGATGCCATGGCAGGGACTCATTATGGCACAAGTACAAACTTATTCATTCTGCCCTCCATTGGCCGTTCCAGGAACTACCTCTGATCACACCAGGAGATTGGACCTAAGTCACCCAAACCCTATTGTTAGTACTAATAGGTGCCCTCTATTGGCCGTTCCAGGAACTAGCTCTGATCACACCAGGAGATTGGACCTAGGTCACCCAAACCCTATTGTTAGTACTAATAGGTGCCCTCTATTGGTAGTTCCAGGAACTACCTCTGATCACACCAGGAGATTGGACCTAGGTCATCCACACCCTATTGTTAGTACTAATAGGGCAGTAATGAAATGGTGCCTGGCTATGATTGCTCTGCTAACTCATAGAATGGGGCATGATCATCAGATAAAGACCTGTTATCTGCAGATTGGTTCTGGCTATATTGACAGAAGAGTCAGTTGCTCCTCATTATCTCTACTCCTGACTGGTAGCAGGTGGCAACAAATCTAAAGGCAGGGACACTTCACAATTGTCTGTTTTGAAACCCTTGGACGTCAAAATCCCAAATGTTTTAGTCAGGAACTCAGAATATCTGAATATTGAACAGACAGTGAGTTTATATCACTTCAGTCTGAATGCTAGGATAGTACTTGAAACTTTTAAGCATTTTCTTTATGATTGAATGTAAATTGTAATTGTTATTTGAGTATCTTTCAGATATCTTTGGACAATGTTTAATACCATGGCTCACATATAGGTGGCACCATGTGGTTAGTCCTGACTGTGCACGGGTTGGTTGTAAGATCTGTGTTGTGGTACAACCTGTTCTGACATAGCCTGACTCTATAATAAGACCAGAGCACTACTTGCCCTGGTGGCCATGGTTTATGGTCACCTAATGTGTTCCCTAAACGCGTGGAATGCTCTGGGCATGGTATTTATCAGGGCCAGCCATGCCGGGTGGGTGCTTTATGTATGGTACAGCGGCTCCTGTGATAGATCTATCACTGTGACTCTATGTATACCCCCCATGGGCTACTACTGAGGAACCTTGAGAGGAACACTTATTTCATTAGTGTTGTATGGGAAATATTCATAGAGCAACACCATAGGGGATTCCATGCTGCGAGTTATTTGTACCACACGGTAGGAGGAATAGCTATTTACTTTAAGTACTCTGTACTTTTCAAGTATGGATATATTGGTACTTCTGACTTAATATCAGATGTTAAAATTCAAGACTTTGTGAAATTAACTTGTTACTGTTTGATATATACATAGATGCATACATGCATGGTTGTAGCTTGGATACTGTATGCTGCATAATACACATACATTATAATTGTGAATCAGGGTGTTGACAGCAAGCACATGGCCTGGTTGTAAAAGCCTGCCTGGGTACCTTCTTTCTCTTACAGTGCTTTCTCTGATGTCTACGAGATGTATGTATTAGGGACCACCCTAGATATTCTTACAAGCTCCCTCAGAGTCTAGTTCATGTTGGCAGGTTGGCCCTGTGTAAAAGCCTGTTTAGAGGAAGCATGTACTTTCGACTGTCATAGGTTCTCAGACTTTAGCTGTGTAAATCCTGCCTCAGTCCTGCTTACTTGCATCCCAACATCTGTTTTTGTGTGTGTTTAGAAGAAGCATAGTTGGCAATTGTGTGGGTTGGGCTGTCTTGAGTTTCTCTGTGATGTGTCTTGGGATTGGGACAGTCTTGGCACCTGCTGAAACCCCCAGAATAACTCAGACTAAACACCAATACACAGGGGCTGAGCAACGATTTAGAAATGGGTATCCCAAAATCGGGCATCAATTTCAGACATCAGGAAAATTTTGGTTGTCCAATATTTCATCGGTGACTAGGTGACTGCCATATCTTGACAATACAACCATAATTGTTTATTTTGCTATTCAGGGTCTTAGCCAGGATTTAGAAACTGGGTGTCCAAAACTGCTAATTGTAAACTTTTGGGGTGTCCTTTTTTCATAAGCTAAACCACTTATTCACATTGTGCAATGTTTTGAACTGAGTGAAGATTCATCTAGGGTTAAATGTTGTTTATAACTTAAAATCAAAGAGGAGTATTTGTTATTTATAGCATAGGAAAGGAAAGATAAGGCTTCCTTGAACCTTGCGTCAAATGATTGTCTCAGTCCTTTATATGTTTTAACCCATACATGCCTGTGCTGCTCAAAACATATTCATTCTTTTGGTAATATCATTTCACCAGAGCATTTTGATGAAAATATACAAGAAGTGCTGTTTAGAACTAATCCCACAGACCCACACATCTCCCTCAGATGTGTTGTCAATTTATGCTTAACTTCGAAGTTGTTTTCCTAAATATGAAAGGTTTAGACAGCAATTTGCAATATCCAGCAATACACAAGCATAAATGGGTTAACTTTGTTAGGCTTACTTGAGGAAAGAGGTGTACAAATTTTAGATTGTAAAACATGAGATATTCATAAAATAAGAAAGAAGTATCATGGTTTCTTTGACACATGTCTCATTAATTGGCTCAGTCTTGTGTACCTTCCTGTTGCAAAGTGTACAGAATGGCACACTTATGCATGATTTTGAATTTATAAGACATAAGAGAAGTCGGATATATTGTGTAGGATATATATAAGAAGTATCAAGGTTTCTTAAATGTTGATTGTCACAGTCTTGTGTACCTGTTCCTCGTTAGCTGGCAAAGTGAAATGTTTGTTTATTCTTTGGTGGATGGTTGGTGCCAGTCTTGTTGCCTGGCGGGTTCAGCGCAGCAGGGGTGCGGCCGCTGGGCGGGCTTTCTGTGGACCTTACAACATCTCTCCTGCGCTGTGCTGTGCTGTGCCCGTAGCTGCCTCCGCCCCTAGCTGCTGCTGCTGCTGCTGAGGCTGCCGTCAAGGTGATGGCACTGTTTGTGTTGTAAGGATAACACACAGGGCACATTATCGTATCCCTGCCTCGTGCCTGCACAACGCTACTTCATCAAGCCCAGCGCAGCTCTTCATACCTGCATGTCTCTAAACACCAACGGCTGTGTGAGTCTGTGTGATAAATGGCAGAAATATCAAGAAGCGAGCTTCCGAAAAGTATTGAAATCACTGAAATGGGTTGTGGTATCATTCTGCCTTGACCCTGTCTCCTGGTTATAGTTATGGCCAACATGCTGTACCAGTTACAATCAAGACTGCTCAGAAAGCCATTAAATCAGTCTGCAAAACACTCCAGCAGTCCTACTTAGTAGGAGATAATTACTCGATGGTCCCTGTCCCAGTTCCAACCAATTAACGGTGATTAACGGTATATTACGACAGCCTAGAAATATAGCAGGAATATTTTAGGGATCCTCCTATTCTGGAGTTCGGATATTCTTCTGTAATACCACTGTGAGTCAGGCTTAGTTGATGTTTATACACAGACTGGCTGATATATTTAACTTTTCTTAAATGCAGCAGCCTGAAGGGTTTTTGTGTGGCTAAGGCTGATAAAAGATACCGTTGGAAAATATTATTTTTAGGCAAAACATTTTAACAGAACACATCAGCATGCCAGACTAAGTGTGTACTCCAGATGTGAATGAACCCACCCTTTTTAATTGGGTTTCCAAGTTTTGAGATATGCATGTAATAACTATTTAGGATTCATGAAAATGATGTGTATGTTTTAAATTTGAATGGGTTTTCCAAAAGACTTTATATATGCCATGTGTGTACCACTGTCTGGAGTAAGAATTTTAGCACTGAACCAATGTCGGATCATCTTTCCATGGTGCTGGATGGTCAGCTGGTTACCGGTATCTGTCCAGTAAACGTCCATCTTTCAGGCCGACACGACAGGTCCTCTCTCTGGTGCTGAGGGATGACTATTCCACTATTCCTACAGTGTTGTCCTTCCCATAAATTTTAATTAGTGTGAAGTGTACCATCGACATTTGGGTGGCTTTGGTTGAGCTTGTTACTGGGTAATCAGAACCCTGCCCTCCGTCCCTCCCGTTGATACGCTCCATATGCTGACTGCCTGCTCTGGAAATGTCAGCCTCCATGGCCGGCCACATGTCCCTCTCTTGAGAGCCGGGCCCCCAGGCACCACACCCCATCACCAGCCATGCGGCTTACACATAAGGTCTGACTGTATACATGAGGATTTTAACCCTAGATACCCATGGCCCGTGAACATGTATATGTAGTTATCTACATGGTGAGTCTCACTGACCATGTGCACCTCTCCCCATCTTGAAATGCACACAGATAAGTTCAGACATCCATCCTTTCCTCACAGTTGCAGCTATTTCTGGCAGTGTTATGGGTGAGGCTTGCACACAGAAAGGGCAGCTACTTTCATCATCTTTGCCTTTATGGATAGTGCTCTTCTCTGATGAGGTGGCTACTCTGCCATATATAGCTATTTAGTTAGCTTTTTCGCCAGTAGATGGCTCTGTGGTTGTAATTTATGAGGCTGTATAAGAGAAGGGCTTCATGCTGGTATGTAGAACACAGCAGTGGGTAGTTAGACTCCAGTTGCTGACCTTGAAAGCTAGGTAAGCAAATAGTTGTTCTTTTTCCTAATTTTCTAGGTTTTGTATTTAAAAATCTTGATTTCTTTCTCAATCCTAACCTGCATCTTTGGGAAATTGAATTACATGCATGTGTAAGTTCACAATTAATCCACATGTATAAGGTTTAACTCCATATGAAATGGAAATCATTATACAATATTTTGTGTCTTGAGTACAACATCTGTCTTATAAATTAATTGATAAAAAAGTCACGATAAGAATGTCATGGTCAGTGAGTAAACACATATGCAGAAAACATCTTACACTGATTTGAATACAGTAATGCTCATAGCCCGACAACTGCGGTGAAACCATATATGTCAAAATCATATTCAGGAAAAAGATTAGAAGAAATGATATACAGAATACTTCCAACAGCTTGACCGCAAAAGATATTGTAAAATCATTCTTAATTCCAAAGTTATTTTAAGTATCATAACAACAATTTCTGGAAAAAGGCGAAGCATGAATGGATTAAAAATGGTGTTCTTCTGAGTTTGAAACTAATCAAAGCAGGCACCGACATAAGTACTAGCCCGCTTGCCCCGGCAAGTGAAATTTTGAAAAAAGGGCTTTTGGGCAAGTACATTTCAGTTTTCACTTGCCTTAAAAGACAAGCTAATTTTCTGTACACTTAACACATATCTTTTATAGTAAGGCCTAAAAAAAAAAGTTGTTAGTTTCCTGTAACCCTACCCTAACACATTTTTATTCAAAAAAATCTCTACCCTAAAGTTTTTTCTGCCCTCCCAACTGCAAATCAACGTAAAACATGCATAAAACACATATTTTTTTCTTGGCCTAAATGGGCCAGATACCCAGAGCTATGCAAACAATGCAACAAAACTGAAAAGAATGCCTGCAAAGGCTGATCAGCATCTGGCTAATTGAACCGCCCTAGCAGGAGTGATTGTAATCCAACTATAATATATTGGTGGCGTACCCCCTCTCGGGGTGAATCAAGGAACTAAAATCCTGTGACATATAGTAGGTAAGAGGAATGATTGTACTTGCAATCTGTGTGTGTGTGTGTGTGTGTTTGCTGAAAGAGATGGGAAGAGAGTGTGTGAGAGAGAGAGAGAGAGAGAGAGAGAGAGAGAGAGAGAGAGAGAGAGAGAGAGAGAGAGAGAGAGAGAGAGAGATGGGTACCAGCTAGCCTAGTCCTACTCCTCATATTTCAGGGCATCACGCAGAGTGATGCTGTCTGTCCCGGCATAAGCTTCATACCTGACATTTGAATCACTTAACTAGCTATTTAGCGTCTTGTAAATAAGCAGGTTGGCTTCGCGTAGCTTCTTATGTTCTGATCATACACATCTGTGTTGGTATAATCCATGCTTCTCTCTTGTGATTTATTAACATGTCTAAGAAGCGCTGCTGGGCAAAAACCTAATCATTGTGGAGACACAGAGTTAGTCTTACCTGCAAATATGATTGATACAATTATGAGTTTTTCGAAATACTGCTAGTTTCATATAATTTCACTCGCCCCTGCAGCAATATTTTCAAAATGAGTATGCTGCTGAATATTTTTAGATGATATTTTTACACCACTGACTCAAACTTATCAATGGGTTTGAAAAATTCTGATCGGCCCAGATTCTGAGGGTGGAGATAGCTAAAGCCCCTGACAGATATTTTTGAAACCCGCCATGGCCCATGACACACTGGCTTGTATTGTTTCACTGGCCCTGTTAGAAATTCATTGTAAGCATATGTCATGCCTAACAGGTGTTGGCATTTGCGTACCTAAATCAATTGTTTGCCCTTAAAGGGCATGTTTGATGTGGTCTATGATCTAACGACTCGTTCAGTGATTTTGTATGATGTCCTGTGTAGTATAATGGGTGCTGAAAGAAGCGTGAAATGATTAGGGGCAGAACAGTGATATTATATATTCTCTTTGTCTCGTTCTGATCATTTCATAATTTATGTTATAAACAAAACAGCCGAAAAGAAAGACTTGTTCTTTGCAACAGATTAGACTATGTATAAAACAAGGGTTGTTTAGGGTAGTTCACAGTAAGTGGTATCTTTGTACATGGAACCTGTACCCTAACAGGGTCTGCTTCATGCAGGATGTTTAGGGTAGTTCACTGTAAGAGGAACCGGTGTACATGAAACCTGTACCCTAACAGGGTCTGCCTCACCAGGGTGTTTAGGATAGTTCACAGTAAGTGGTATCTGTGTACATGCTAATAAAACCTGTTCCCTAACAGGGTCTGCTACATGCATGCAGGGTGTTTAGGGTAGTTCACAGTAAGAGGTATATGTGTATATGAAACATGTACCCTAACAGGGCCTGCCTGGGTGTTTAGGGTATTTCACAGTAAGTGGTATCTGTGTACATGAAACCTGTACCCTAACAGGGTCTGCTTCATGCAGGCTGCAGCATTTTGTTCCAGACCACAAAGACAAAGGAAGATGCTGTTTCTCATTATGCTTTAATCAATAAGCCCTGTTAGTATTACTATATGTGGCAAAGTAGCATTGTTCTCTTGGTGCTGTGTACATACATGCCTACCTGCACGCCTACCTACCTACCAACCTGTGTACCTGCCATCATTATCATCATCATCATCATCTCGTTAGCATCTACAGGCCCTGGGAACCCCATGGCCACCTCTCTTACACCAGGCCTCAATGGTAACTCAAAATGTTACTGGGCCTGTAGGACCATTGACAACTAGGATCTACTGGTCCTTCAATTTTTTCTTTAACATGACTTGAATAATCATTGCATAAAACTCACTGACAACTTTTAATTCATTTACATTATCTTCATTATCTTCATTATTTCAAAATCATTTGGGGAATTTCTTGAGGGGAAACTTGTTAACAAGAATGTCCCCAAATGTTTACTAGCTCTGTAGGACTAGTTGAGTTCTTTTTTTACTGGCCCAAAGCCGTTGTGAGGAATTTTTACTGGCCCGGGGCCAGGGGTTCAATGTTATCGCCCAAATTAACGAGCTTGCATTCTGAAGATGCTAATGCAAAATATCACATGCAAATATCACATGCAAATATCACATGCAAATTTCACATGCAAATATCACATGCAAAAATGTTCCAAAAAAGGAATCGAATCACAAACGTCAGCACTATTGTCCTTACTCAGAAAATAACTTTCTTCTGACAAATCTTCATTCTGTGGTATCAAACGATTATTGAAAACAAAGTACTAACTTCTAAGTCTTGGGTGCTTTATCTACGCAGTCTTTCCACTGATTCGATATTGGATATGTAAATTGCCTGTTATAGGACTAGACCCAAGGACGGTAGCAGCATCTTGGGTATTTGCTGAGATGTAATGGCAATGATGAGAGACTGCAATGTCAAATTGATATTTATGTATCCGAGACCTTCAAGGAAATACGTGATTCACATAATTTACTGATACTTGGGTATGTAATTGACATACAGCCAATTTTTTAGAGGTGATTTATAAAATAGTTGTTACTATAATTATTATTGTATCATTATATTGACGGCTATTGCCAACTTCCTGTTTTGTTTCTTTACTTATCTCAGTTAGTGACATAATCAGGTGTTTTCCTACGCATTTCTTTTACCTTGGGTGCACAGAGGCCCTTACACACTGATGCCTGGTTATTTTTTTTTTTTTATGGATTATCTAGTTCTCTTGGACCCTATAGCATTAAAATATGGGGTCCTTAACCCTCCTGCAGCTGGTGGCTAAATTAGCCAATACAAAATTATGCAAATAAAAACTCTGAAAAAGTGACTGAAACCCTGCACATGGGTATTCTTCTGAGAGTGCACAGCAAGAGCTATCCAATGAATACCAACATTGCAGGGTTTACATGGTTTTCAAAAATCTTTGCGTCCTTGTGCTTTGGACAAAAGAAGCCTCAGCATTGGAAAGCAAAAGAAATTTTAGGATTTCTCTTGCGTTTAGACGGTAGTCCATGTCACCAGTGAATGGTTGTGAATCCATCCATGCAAACCTAGTAAGAGATAGGCATCATGTTACTATGGATCAGCTATGGATGAGGGGTGACTTTATGTTGGGGTGATTAAGGAGATTTAAATCAGGTTATAGCATCAAACCATGTCTTGAATACAGGTGAACTTGGATATGACGGACCACTGTACGACAGATTTTTGCATATGACGGACGATATGCTTGGTCCCAGTCCGATGCATATCAAGTATTCGTCATATGTATATGACGGATTTTGCATATGACGGACCAATTTTCCTGGTCCCATTAAGTCTGTCATATCCAAGTTCACCTGTATTTACAAAAAATCTCAACCTTCCCTGATATTTTTTGGATCATAACATGAAACTAATTATTTCTTTATGCTGGTGTATTTATCTGCGGTTGGTACATGTCACCCTCCGTTGCCCACCTGACAAGTGACCTGGATACCATACCTGAAGTCCCTGCGTAGCCCTGAACAGAGCACACCTAGCTGAAAATATCATAGGTCATTTATCCACCACACATGGTTAGAAAACAATGCATCTATTGTTCTTTGGTTGTTCAACACATTGAATATTCCACTTGTACATGGATCAGTATCAATATCAGACAGGTGTGCATTTTACCTGACAGGCTAGGTAGTCTCACCTTGGCTGGGAGCATTAAGCTTCTTTTCCTTACTCCTGTCACATACTGTGTAAATTTTGCTACATATTAATCTTCACCTTGAAAGGATGATGGAACTGAAATAGATGAATTTTGTTGTAAATTATGTATTGAAGATCTGAAGTATATTTTTTTAATGACTGAAACCCTGGAACATGGGTATTCATATGAGACTCTAATACATATAATTTTGTGGGTTTGGGCATCCAAATAACACCCAGGAACCCTGCTGGCTCACACCGACCCTAAAGACCCCGGTCTGCAGGCAAAGAGAATGGACAGCCAGCCAGGCATGCATAAGTAAAAGTTCTTCCTGTTATTGAGAAAGAACTTACAATCAACAGCGCTGCTCTGAAAACAATAGGTAATCCGTTGCTAGGTTCTGTTCAAAGCCACTTGCTGAGAACTGGAAGTAGTATTGGAAATACTTACCTCTGAGACCTGGTGGTGGCCAGTGGCCTAGAGTTGTGCGATAGTTTTGCACTAAGGCTGGGAACTGAGCAAACATAATTAAAAACTACCTTGGAAATATATACTTCAAGATACGGTGGTGGCGAATGGCCTATAGCGATGAAGCGATAGTTTTGTACTGAGGCTAGGAAATGAGTAAACATAATTTAAAAGCTACCTTGCCCTGAGTGTAAAATCAACTCCTGCAAACAGTTATCAAGCTGGTTATATTAGCTTCCTTACAACTAGGTTTGCGTGTTTGTATTGACTTGGTTCTGTTTTATCATCTGTCCTTCTTGATATGTACATAGTTTACATGCAGTTTGTTCATGCAAGAAAATCATCCAACTAAACCAAACCCTTTTAATGAGAAACTATAAAAAGAGGAGGATCGCTAAGAAGTTTTTCTTTGAGTTATTTTGGGACTTAGTGTAAGCTCAAAAGTTAAGAACATCACATATAGGTAATTTTGATATTCCTAAATAAAATTTAATGATATATTATGGAACTTAGAATTTTTTCTTTTCATCTGATAATGAGAATATCTGTTAAGAAAATCATTTTACCCTCTCGAAGAAATGATATTCTCACCCTTTTCCCAATGGGATCTGCATTTTCTACCTGGTTATTCATGCTTTGTGGCCTAATTTGAATCCATCTTTATGTTGATTTTCATATTGGAAGTAGGCAAAATTGATGCTGTAGGGAGCTTGATTCTACCTGACAATCCAGGTAGACTGCTGCAGTGCTGCTGATGGTGAGTCATCCATAGCAGCATGCCGCTCAATACCTGCCTTCGATACCTGCCTGGCAGTTCCGACTGCCATAGATTTCCTATACCGCTGGGTGGTGCTAGATCGGGTGCCTCATCGGTGGCCAAACCAGGGTACTGGTTCGGGGTATTAGTTTCTGGGCCAGCCTTGAAATACTCATTGGGGGGAATACAAAACTTGAACCTTTTGTACCTGTAGTCTCCAAACCCACCCTGGCTTTTTGGTGGTATCGGTTTCACTGATGCATTTTTATGAATTAATAAGAAGGAAATATGTTGATCAGAACTCAACCCACAACTCGCTCCAAATATTTTGGGAATTCAAGGAACATACCGTATTTTCGCGCGTATAAGACGCACCCGTATATAAGACGCAGCCCTTGTTCAGGCCATTAAAAAGATGTATAGACCTTAGCTTTGTGTATAGTACGCGCCCCCCTTTCGGCCCATGTCTCTAGCTATTTTCAAATTACAAATGAAAGAAATGGGGGTCATCTTACTAACTAGCATTGGATTCGGACAAACATTACGTTGATTGTAATAGAGGCTTGGACATTCATGCAGTGTATTGTAATTATTGTGCTTAAAATAGAACCGGCTGGACAGGTCCGATATAACAAACAAAAGTTGAACAGTTAGAGACGTGCTAAACATGTTAGAAACACAATTGAAATCAAATCATACCCGAGCCGTAATTGATACGGGTTGCGGTAATGGTTGGTCATCGATTTGTGATCTAGGTGTGGCCTGGGCACTCGATGTAAAACACCCTAGATTTCTAGCTTTGTGTATAGGACGCACCCCCGTAGTGAGTGTAAAAATTTGTGTAAAAAAGTGCGTCTTATACACGCGAAAATACGGTACACCTTCACATTTTTAAAAAGCCCAGATTCAAATTACAGGGTTAGTCTGTGGATGGCAATCAGAAAATTCACAGACATTTCATACAAATAGTAACTGATGCCATTTGAAACATTGCCAGGGTGGACTTTTGTTTTCCTTGTAATTGTAAGTACATATTTAGTTAAACTACCTCCTAGTTTGTCCTGATTGTACATTTCATGAGAAGTTGACGGAGTGTGATCGTAGTCTTCGACCCACATGGATTATTCCAACTCATGTTTCATTTGCCTAGTGCTGTGAGACCAGATATCCTAACTATGGATCACAATACCTCTGGTGAGGATTTCAATTTGCCCCCTGGTGGTGGGATGTGGAACTAACCACAGGCAGCTAGGGACAACTGATTGACCCATTTCAATAGAGACAGAATGCACAGCATATCTGAAAACTCCAATGTAGCTATTGAAAGAAATGTTTGAAGATGGATAGTTAAAAACCAAAAAGGAACAACTTACAATTGAATATTTTTTGAAGTTGTATATTGGTAAGATAATATTTCTGAGTGCCAGACCATGTGTATGCATCAGATGTATATTGGTTATTGGTTTATTCCTGTGTGGAATCTTTTAGCTGTCCATATGGATTATTTGAGCTAGGGTTTAACATGCTATTATTTGTTGAACCTTCTCTATTCATTACATGATGAGAATTTCACTGCATGTGTAGAGTACTGATATGAATCTTTGATAAATGGAGAAGCTTGTTGCAAGACAATATGGGTTAGAAGGGATTTCTTTAAAGTCTGTGCATTTAAAAAAAGTTGATGTGCCATTAGTTTGTGGGAAGTGTCTGACAGACATTCAGCTTTCTCACATATGCAGTAGTCAGATGTTCGGTCGTTCTTAATTTAATTTTTCTTAATTTAGTTGGATATAGTTTAAAGTGGAATCTCTCTCTCTCTCTCTCTCTCTCTCTCTCTCTCTCTCTCTCTCTCTCTCTCTCTCTCTCTCTCTCTCTCTCTCCTCTCTCTCTCTCTCTCTCATCTCTCTCTCTCTCTCTCTCTCTCTCTCTCTCTCTCTCTCTCTCTCTCTCTCTCTCTCTCTCTATATATATATATATATATATATATATAATATATATATATATATATATATATATATATATATATATATATATATATATATATATATATATATACATATATTATATATATATATATATATATATATATATATATATCTATCTACATATATATATATATATATATATATATATATATATATATATATATATATATATATATATATATATATATAATATATATAATATATATATTTATTCTTTATTGACTGCATATGAGTACAAAATGATTACATAGTAAGTATATTATAGCTCGAACAGGAAAAGATGAACATAGCATACAAAAATCGGAGGTTGTAACTTCGCACTCAAGGGAAAATACAATAAGAGAAATTCTTAACTCATACTTATATATTCAAAGTTCTATATCTATCCACTTATTTGGGGAAACTGAATAAGGTCCGTCTCAGTCTTATTCTGTTGCAGGTTCATACAGGGTGTACCCCCAAAATCTAAAAGAAATTGATATTACTTAAGCTTTTTTGAAAAATATTGGGATAAGGGGAGGATTGCAATTTTTCTGGGGCACTCTATATACGAGTTACATATTGCCTGGCAACTCTTGTGAGATCGTGGTAGATACTATACACTAGTACAAAAATTCCCCTTTCAGCAGGGGAGTATATGTAAATATATGAAGGGGCATATATGAAAAATGGCGTGTATATTGCCTGACAGCTCTTGTGAGATAGTGGTAGATACTATACACTAGTACAAAAATTAATTCCCTTTCAGCAGGGAGTATATGTAAATATATGAAGGGGCATATATGAAAAATGGCGTGTATATTGCCTGACAGCTCTTGTGAGATAGTGGTAGATACTATACACTAGTACAAAAATTCCCTTACTGCAGGGAGTATATGTAAATATATAAAGGGGCATATATGAAAAATGGCGTGTATATTGCCTGACAGCTCTTGTGAGATAGTGGTAGATACTATACACTAGAACAAAAATTCCCTTTCAGCAGGGGAGTATATGTAAATATAGGAAGGGGCATATATGAAAAATGGCGCTCACACGAACTTCCTCCCCTAGCAGGCCTGTACACACGGAAACCATTTCAAACCCCCGGGGGGATATTCCAGAGCAGCTG
>OZ012692.1:30571450-30621450 GCA_963942565.1 Maea johnstoni
ACTATTCAAGATGGCCGTCGCATCATATCTCATGTTGAGATTCAAAAGTTTTCTATTAAATCAGTGTCTTAGCCAGGATTTAGAAACTGGGTGCCTAAAATTTGGCAGTTGTAAAATTTTTGGGCGTCCAAATTTTTAAAGGGGACAACAATGTTCTTTGATTTCAACCATAAACATGTATAAATTTATCAAAATAATGCATGATATCCTTATAGAATGTCATGGGATTTACATGGAGATGAAAAAAGTCAATTATATGCTTGAGATTGACATTTTCAGAAATTCCTCACGAATTTTTTTTGGGTGTCCTGAGGGGTGCTTTTCAAGGGTTTGGGTGTCCAAAAAGACACCCAGACGCCCTGCTGGCTAAGACCATGTATTAAATACTTAAGAGTTCCTACAGAAATTGTTGTCTGGAACTTTACACTGTTGGCAATATCTTTTTGATTCAGGATAATTTTACAAAATATTTGATGGAAAGTTGTGTATGTTCATTAACAATTTCTTTATCAAATATTTACCTAACTTTGCTTTTGCCTGTAAGATTTCAGCAAAATTGTCAGGTTGCTTTCTGCGTTAATGGAACAAATGAGTTTCCTTAAAATCAAAAAGATTCTGACTTCAGATTACCTGTTTCATGTTAATTGAGTGAAGATAGATGCATATGCTGCAAGGAAACTGCCGGAAATGATTAATCTTTAGTAAGTTTCTTCAATATTTCTAGAAAGTAGACACAAACATTTGTGGAGCTGCATAACTTATGCCCCTCTATGAAATATTCGCCAAATTAGTTTTAAGGCATATTAGTATTTCCTTTTCAAATTCTTAGTAACTTTAAAACTTCTTGAATAGTAGTTCATTAATAAAGAAATATTTTGATGGGATTTTTTATTCTAAAAAGAAGTTGTTATCAAGTGCTATGTAGGAAGCTTCAGCGCTAGCTTGGGTGCCTTCACAATTAACTATTGTGTCAGCAAGTTTCTAAGCAATGGTCTCTCTATTAATATGGCTATAACTCGACAGGAATTTCCAATGAAATATTTCTATAGCATCTGTGCATAATTAATGAACGTTGCGCAGACACACAGAGCCACGTCGTTCTCACATATCAAACTGCCAGTTTCCAGTTCCAAGTAGGAAACCATATCAACAGTCTGAATATTAAAAGCTTTGGATATTAAGCATACAACCTTTAGCTGCTCAGTTCAGTGCGAAAAGGTGTGGATTTATATTAAATGGCTCTGGAGAAGCAGACACCTGATGTTCCGTAATGATTTGTTTCGCGTTGCCATGGCGACCAGCATGTGTCGGTCTGTGATTGGCTGGCGTTATGTGGCTCGTGGCATGCAGGTATTCTCCCAGTGATTATTACACAAAAAGGACATCCCCCCGGTGCGGGTTCTGTTTGCTTGCTATTGTTCCACGCATGGTATTGATGGAAATGCAGGCAGTCGCGCGGAAATCCCGAGCACACTTTTTATCACTTCCACTGCTGGCTGGCTGGCTCTGGCTGTGGATATCGATGCCTTGCCTCCACCACCAGACCAACTCACCTGGAAAACTGCGCGCTCGCTGGCCCCCTGATGAACTGGGAGAACTTGGGGAAAGAAATCGTCCCATAACGGGGTCTGGGGATAAAAGTTATCTCAGTGAAACCTCAGAGATGGGAACATTGGGACCAGGGCAAAAACATTCGCATTAGGGGTGTCCACATCTCAGAGGTCTTTTCTCAATGTATATGGTACAAATGGGACTAACTCATTGTTAACATTACAAATGAGACTGGGAAATGTGTTCAGAGGAGCAGTGCTACAATGAGAGTTTTCACTGTATTGGAGGAACTTAAGATTAAGAAGTGGTCTTGGCCTGCAATGGGGATAGGGGCAGGGACTTAGCCAGGACCCGTCCTACCTGTCTTTTGGACAGGTAGTTTCCTAAAAACCTCCTGTTTGGACAGGCAAAATTTTCTATAGTGATTTTTTAATTTTGACTTTTGGGGTGTAATAACCAAATATGTCCCTAACAAACCATCTTCTAGGACATAGCTGAAGTGTAAATTGCCCTTTTTGACACACTAGGCTATTATTTGTAGCTGGTATAAGGATTTGAAGGAGATAAGTAGCTAAATCTGGACGGGCAGATATTTTGAAATAGCTGTTTTGGACAGGCATTTTTGAAATCCTGGCTAAGACCCTGGATAGGGGTGTGGGTAAAAACTGCTGGCATTACTGATAAGGTAAAGAAGTTATCCAAGATTGCACTTGGATGGGGTACAAGTGCTGCTGTGGTATTGTTGTAAGTGGTAGAACTGGTGAAGAATTTCAACTGCAATGGGAATTGGGGATAATTGCTTTAGTATTGGAATTGTGGTATGGAGTAAAACTGCTGGGTGCACTGATAAGATGGGACACGTGGGCTAAAGATATGCTCTTGGAATGGGGATGGGGAAGTTGGGGTTTAGACTAAGAATTTGGTAACAGGCGGAAGACAGTAAAAACTATTTTCTGCCCTGGTGGAATGATAGCCATGGAAATTGAACAAGACTGAATAAGGGTAGAAATATATATTTTTAAAGCCAGGTTTATATACTGGAGAAAGTGCGTAGAGGTTTTGTATGAACAGCTGGTGGGCAATTATAATTGTACGGTAACATTATCCAAGTATTGATCGTGGGGATAGCAATTAAAAACTAATTCTTTCCTCAAGTAGTGGTAAAAATGTTTGTACCCCTAGGTATCCTGTAATTTGGAGATCTTTCACCACAAAAACTAGAAATTTAAATTTGCTGGGTCATGGTGTCTGTACAGCAACATTTTGATTGAAAATAGTTGAAATATGCTTCTCCAGCCACCATACATCACAGTACATAGCTGAAGGCCTACCACATGGCAACTCTATTCATCATTGTCATGGCAACACAGGGATTGTCCTGGTTGCCATGGTGCCAGCAGAGGGCTGTACTCCATCCTTTCTGGCTTGGTACATCTTCCTCATCCTTTGAGCTTTAATTGGCACTTTCCAGCAGGGCTCTGAGAACCTACATCATCAGGTCGTCTGGACGTTGGTCTCTAAATTAACTTCATCAAAGAACTTAGCAATCTTGAGTGCCAGATCA
The DNA here is from genome assembly GCA_963942565.1 of Maea johnstoni. Classification (NCBI taxonomy): domain Eukaryota; kingdom Metazoa; phylum Annelida; class Polychaeta; order Spionida; family Magelonidae; genus Maea; species Maea johnstoni. The sequence continues at coordinate 30,574,566 of OZ012692.1, forward strand.
AACTTCAAAGCCTCCTAATTTTGTGAGAATATCATATCTATATCGATTATTAAAAGAGAAATAATATAAAAAGTGAATCGCAGATTTTTAATTTTCTTTTATTTCAATTAAATTCTAGTTTGGTATTGTTAGCATGAGAGAGGGTGGAGAGAGAAAGGAGGGGGGAGAGAGAGAGAGAGAGAGAGAGAGAGAGAGAGAGAGAGAGAGAGAGAGAGAGAGAGAGAGAGAGAGAGAGAGAGAGAGAGGAGGGAGAGAGAGAGATGATAATTTGATAGCCTATACTCCAGGCTATGCAGCAGCAGTAGTTGTCAGTCAGGTATGAGCTACCTGGCAGCAGCGGCGGCGCAATGCTGCAGATATTGATCAGGTGCGCTGTGCTGCTGCAGTAGCAGTCTTCCTTCCTCCTACCTACCTACTACCTGGTCTCCCTCCCTCCCTGGGCAGCAGCAGCAGCTCAGCTCAGCTTCACAATCAATACCCCATCCTGATCACCTGAATACAGCCCGCCATGCTCAATTATTCATACCTGTACCCGCTGCCATTGCCCTCCTCTCTTAGTGTTACCCGCCATTAGTGTTCTCCGCCAGCACACACCACCCTCACGACAACCCCTCAGGCACCAACACTAATCCCACATCACATACCGCCATATTTCATCAATATTGGCACTAATGGCATAGGCATAACCTTCAGTATTTGATTTTCAAATTTCATCTTGTTTTGATATCAATATCAACTGTTATTTCCATGTTATTTTTAGGAATATTTAGTTGATTGCTAGGTACTACAGCAGCGTTGTCTTATCAGAATTATTATCTCTTATATGTATGTATGTATGTGTGTATATATATATATATATATATATATATATATATATTTATATATATATATGTATATATATACATATATATGTGTGTATATATATATATACATATACATATATTCATACAGTTTGCGTTATTAACTATGGGGATATTTCATATTTTTCTGTTTTAAGTACTGGAGATGTTTCATAGGGTTTCTTTTATTAGTTAAGATAAATTCATGTGGTTCTTTTTATTAGCATTGAATATATATGGATTCTGCAATCAGTTACGGAAACATTTCATTTTAAGTCATTCAGATATTTCATACGATATATTGTATTAGTCATGGAGGTATTTTCATTTTATACTTCATTAGAATGGGCTTTGAAAAAACTAAGAATTTAAAGAAATTTGTAAATAATTCTCAAATTAAATAGGATATTAGGGTTGGGAATCGGTTGCAATTTCATGATCGATAATCAGTTACAGCCAACCGATCGATTATCGATCATAATCAGTTCATCGCACTTTTGCAGTAATTGAGTACTAGAGGTCTAGAGCCTAATAATTAGTCATAGTCTATGACAATTACTTGCTATTAGCACCTACCCTAACTTCGTTTTGAAGTGTTTTTGGGGCTTAGTTTCATAGCAAGAAAGCTGACAACATGTCTGTCATTTAGTTCTATATTTTGCCACTAGGTGTCACCTTTTCCGATTATTATCGATTGCCAGTTTTGTAATCGATTAATCAGAATCAGAGAGGTAAACGATTGATTATCGATTATAATCTATGATCGTCCCAACACTAGGATATCACTGAAAACAGTTGTACTTTATCACACCTAAGGTCTAAAAGCAATCAAACAAGTAGATGTTAGTCCTTGATAAATTTAAAAACCTTATTGTGGTCTGTCTAATACTACCATTACTTTCAGTATTGGGCTTTGAGAGAATACTTATTTTCAAAGATCGGTAACTGAGTATGGAACTGGCCAGGATTGTATAATTTCAAGCCCCTTGTGTCTGAGAGCTCTAGATAGACAGTACTATTGGTATGAATTAAAGCAGATGTGTGGTATGGTTACCTGACATTTCAAATCCTCCAGGACTTGTTGATTATCAATATTTCATCATCGCTCATTAGCCAGGTTAAAAATGCCCACCTGTTCAAAAGACTGAACCATGGACTTGCCATAGCCAGCCTCCATCCTCCTCCTCCTCATCCATACTCTTTGACACACAACATTTCCTCTCTGTTTGCCCATAGAACGCCATCATGCCATGCAATCTCTCACAATGAATGCAGTGGTTGCCATGACGACTTGGGAATACAGATTTCTCTGTGCAGAATTTGTGTTATCGACTGGTGCAGCTAATCGGCAAGAGATGGGTGACTTAGTGTAGGATCAGGCGGACACACCTACCTTTCTACCTATCTATCTACCTAGCGCGTGGCGGTGGAGAAGAGAAGGCAGGGAACCTGCTGCCAGGAGGTGTGTCAGTGGAAATAGGTTTAATTGGAATCTTTACGAGCATGAGGTATGGCGGGCGGGGCACTGCTCAGGGAGCAGATTCTCACTATGATTGATGCTGGTAAATTCTGCATGCTGGTAATCGAGATGGGAGGGGGGGGGGGGGGGGGGGGGGGGTTGAGTGAAAAAAATTGTGTTGACATAATTTATGGGTGTTGTTCTTGTTCATAGTGTCAGTCTCATTATGAGCTACTACCACTACTAGTTGTGCTGCAGTGTGGACGTGTAAACTAATGGGTTGCATGTCACATGGTAGCATCAGGAGCTAGCTACTAGCCAGCATGCTCGTGACTAAGTGAGTGCTGCTGATTTTCACGGTAACTCCATCCACCTTGCATCGTCGTACCTGCCGCATTCCTCCTCTGCAGCATTCGCATCCTCACTCATCTTCTGTCTCTTTCGTTTCAGCCGCTCCAGAACCCAAGACGACAACGACGACGCGGCATCATCAGCTCTGATCTGACCTGAAGACAGCAGCAGCGTCAGTCGAGAATCAAGCCGTGCGGCCCCTGACAGACCGACGGACAGAGAGCCAACATCAGAGTCCACATCCACCTAGCTGACAGTTTCACTTACATCCCAAGCTCACACCTATCCAACAACAACCCACACAATGGCCAGTGACGATCAAGGTAAGACGCCTCCCTTCTCATCCTCATCCTCATTCTCGTCAGCCTGCTTTCTCTCTTGTCTTTGTCTGTGATTGTCTGTACTCTGTAGCGTATGTGTGTGTGTTACTGTGTAGGTAGGTAGGTAGGTAGATGGTTTATGTGTGTGTTGCTCACATCCCGGCCATTGCTGTGAAGCCAGCAATCTGACAGGCAGGCAGTCAGGCTACAGGAGCTTGACCCAGTGTGCGACTGACCTGCTGCTCTTCCTAGTTCTGTGAATAGCAGCCTCCATGTAAGGGCGTCCATTTACTTTATTTCTAGTATGGTGAAAAGTGGTTTTAAAAAGGGCGTCCTTCGACAATAGGTACACCTTGAGTGAGATGTCTACATAGACTTCTCTACACTGAGAGTAGCAGTTATAAAAGGGTGTCCATTGACAACAGGTTTACCTTGAGTGAGAAGTCAACATAGATATTTCTATTTCTAGTAATATCAGTTATAAAAGGTGTCCATTGACAATATGTTTACCTTGAGTGTGAAGTCAACATAGATATTTATATTTCTAGTAATATCAGTTATAAAAGGGTGTCCATTGACAATAGGTTTGCCTTCAGTAAGAACTCAACAAAGATATCTCTATTTCTATTATTGTAAATGGTAGTTATAAAAGGGTGTCCATTGACAACAGCTTTACCTTGAGTGAGAAGTCAACATAGATATTTCTATTTCTAGTAATATCAGTTATAAAAGGGTGTCCATTGACAATAGGAAGGTATGTGTCTATCTACTTTCAGTGAAAAGTCAACATAGGTGTTTCTCATTCTTGCACTGCCTATAGCAGTTTACATGCAAGAGAGCCCATTCGACAATAATAGGTGGGGAAGATCCTTTTAACCTTCATTGAGAACTCAACCCTTTGGATATCTATTCAACCTGCTTAGATGCTAGTAAGTGCCTGCCATCTTACAGTTGAGAGGATTTAATTAACATATACTAGTTGAATACCCCTAGGCCCTGTATGGATACTAGTAAGGGTATGCCTGCAATTATCCCGCAGTACAGTTTTAAAGGGGATTTAATAAGCCGATGTACACTAGTTGAATTCCCTTACTACCCCTGCTTGAATACTATTACAGGAATATTTGCTACTTTCCTGCAGGTACAGAACAGGAGATTTTGAAGCATATATACTAGTAATAATTCCCTTACCATCCCTGTGTGGATATATTAAGGGCATGCTGGCTATTTTCCTGCAGATACAGTTAGTGTGAATTAATCTGCATATAGTAGTTGTGTTGGTGGTGTCACATGACGTTGATCCCGGGTGTGAGAGGTATCGGGTATCCGCTGTCGTTGCCGGCCGGCCGCGTGGTGAGCTCCGAGGAGGAGAGTAGTTGATGGAGGAGAGGAGCATTGAGTAAAGGATAGAATGCCTGATTTATACCACCATTATTCATCACGCTAAATACATGCACAACCTGGATCAGCTATCAGCATCATTCCACTGCTGCCTTAACCCTACTAGTCTGAATACATGCACAACCTAGATCAGCTATCAACGACCCCTCAAGGCCCATATCAGGGGCTTAGCCGTAATGCGTCCAGCGTGTCATTTGGACACGCAGAACACTGCTTTTTGACAGTTTGGACACCCAAAATTTTATGTCAGAATTTGCTGAAGATGACTTTCCTTAGAAGATAGAAGAGATAGAAGCTGTAGTGTCACTTTTATAAGACACACAAAGCAGTATCTGGCCTAAAAAAGCAAAATCTGTATAGGTATAGGGTCTATCTTATTAGAAGTATGTATTTTGTACCACACTTTGGACGCGCAAAAGTCTATGAAACCTCCATTTGGACACCCTGTTTCTAAATATTGGCTAAGACCCTGGCCCATATGCACCATTTCTCTGCCTTTAACCCTTTTGCATCTGAATACATGCACAACCTAGATCAGCTATCACTATCAGCCACCTCTCCAAGCCAACATTTATCATCTTCCTGCCTTTAACCCTTCTGCTTCTAAATACATGCACAACCTAGATCGCCCGCACCCTATGGTTTCAGCAACCCCTTTAAGCCCATATTTACCATCTCCCTGCCTTTAACCATTTTGTGTCTGAATACATGCACAACCTATATCATCTTCCCGCTTCTGCTCGGTTCCATTCTTGCCTATAGCACCTACATCGCCCTAACAATGTTGTGATATCTATCTTTGTGATCAGAGCATAATTTTTTTTAAGAAATGCTGTTCAGAATCAAACTCCTCCTGATTCCACTGTTATTTTCAGATGTAGATATGGTCCAGAGGTCACTTGTCAATGGGTTTTCCAAGTCTGAGTGGGTTAAGGTGTGGTTGACGGCACCATGTATGGTGGAATATATGGTTATGGGAAGGATGAAATATTCATGGTCAGGCAGAAATGTTGATCTTCCCAGTGAGGGGTACATCCATCATGGGACTGGTGAATTTCAATGGTAATTGGTGGATATGGAATCTCAAATAGCCTGACGTTTACAAGTAGTAAATGTGCATTTTCGCCATGTCAGTTACTGCTGAGTGGAATGATGAAGGATAGAAATCAATCTATTTTTAGCCACAACTTAAAAGAATATTTTGTAAGTCTGCATTTTCATATTCAGAACTGAGGCTAGTCCTGGTGAATAGTTTAAGCTATCAGCCCTTCTGCTGCTGTTGGCTAATTTGGGCTTAACAAAATGATACATAAAAAAATGTTTAAATGACTGAAACCCTGGCATATGGCTATTCATCTGAGACTATTCAGCTAGAGCTGTCCAATAAATACCAACATGACAGGGTTAAGATTTTCAAAGATCGTTGTGTCCTTGTGCATTGGATGAAAGTAGCCTAGGCATTGGAAGGGTTGAACGATTTTCAACATATATCACCCATTCAAAGATGCGGTAGAGTTGCGTATGAGGAAACAAAAATGATTTTTTAAGGCCTATTACCATGCAGTACCCATCTGTTAGCCAATCATCCCTTTTCCGGCTTTATTGTGACAGTCTTGTTCATAAGCCGATTCTCCAGGAAATCAGAGCAATCACATGCTCTACAAAGAAGTCTTCTTAACCCTGTAATGCCTAAGAGTTCCTCTAGAAATCGTTGTCTGCATCTATTATACTTTTGATATTAACTTAAGAATTGAAAATGATTTTACAAAATATTTAAAGGGGAGTTGTTGGTAGTGTTCTCTTAAACATTTCTCCTTTAAATATTTTTCTAAATAATGTTTTTGCCTGCGATGCTGTGTTATGTGAAAAATATGACATTGAACCATGCATGCATGGCAATATTGGACACATGATAGTTGGCTCAGGTTGTAGATGGTGGTTTTGTCTTGAATAGCGCCGCTGTTTCCCCTTGACCTATACATCAGAAGGTCGAGTTAGCCCTGTGGCCAGGCCTCTCACCTGTGTGCGCGTGGGGTTCTCCCCTACCTGTGTTACCTGTGTTAGCTGGTGCTCTGCTGCTGGCCAGCGGGCTCATTAGCCAGAGAGAGAGAGAGAGTGGTGGCAGGCGTGAAGATTATGTAACTTCCTGATGGAGCCATTAGCACCACATCCATGTGTGGCAGCAGCAGCAGCAGCAGGATTAGAGTCGTCACAGGATGAGAGGCTGAGGAGAGATGATGGCAGCCGCAGCCAACAGCAACGCATCATCATCATCCATGATGCATTCTTTGTCTCCCCACCTGCAAATAGAGAACACACCTAGAGAATTATAGAATTTACATGCAGACACTGTGGGGTATATAAGAATATACAGGTGAATACAGGTGGTGATTTCAGGGGACGGGTCAGTCAGAATATTCCATCCCATTCATTCTTTGTCAGGTAATATTCTCACCTGGTAATATAGAACACACCTATAGAATTATAGAATCAACCTGTAGACACTGTAGGGGGAAATTATAATATACCAGTGATTACAGGTGGTGATTTTAGGGGACAGAAATCATCTCTGCATGTTACAAATCCATGTAAGATGTCAAACTGACACGTTATGAAGCAGTCAAAAAAGCGAAAATTGAAAAAAAAAAGAATAGGAAGAATTCCTAAGGGAACAGGTTGGTTGATATCATGAGATATTTTGCTCTGGAGCTCGTGCCTTATGCCTTGTCATATGCAGGTGTTGGAATTGAGCCATCTGATTATAAGTAAAGAGTAGCGATGTCTTGGGGGGTTGTTAGATCTCAGAATCCTGCTCCATTGACGTGTGTCCCTTTTATGATCACTGTAAAAGTGCGGCATGGTAGGGGACGTGAAGGGGGAAAAGCATCGAGTCTTCTTCAAAGGCACGTTCGCAGCTGGTGTTGAGTGCATTAAAGTTGGCCTGGTGGGGGAACGGCGCATGTGAAATAATAGTGTGCAATGATGCCATGAGAGGTTGAAGCAGGGAATATGGATGTCTGAGGCGACGCCCCATTGTCTAGTATAGGTACCCAGGTTAGTGCCCATTGGCAGACATGGAAATGTCCTCAAGATCTGATCAGAAAATTGCGCAGATCAAACTCACATTTACATAAGATTTTGTGAGATTTTGGCTCGCCCCATTGTCTAGTACAGGTAGCATCTGCTGGAAGGCATGGAAATGTTCTCCTCAAGATCAGAAATTTCGAAGATCGAACTCACAATTACATCATCTTATCCTTGTCCTGCTTTCAGCCTTGCAGTGGTCAAACAGGGCCAGGCCATCATGCTGAAAACTTTCTGACCATAGCACTTTTGTGGAAAAAATTGATAGAGAAATATTGGTCAGAACTTCACCTACAACTTTTCTTCAGATATTTAATATATAGGTACTTAATTCCCAAGTTATTTTCAAGAATATAAATCCAAACAACTATTTAGCAAAAGTGGGAAACTCTATGCATGACTGGGTTTTGGTGCCCTGAAGGCTACCGTAGTCTCACACTTGGGTGTGAAAATTAGCGGTGACAAGTGTCCAAGGTAGCTGGCACACTCCCCCATTTCCTTTACACCTGCAGCAGGAGCAGCACTTGCCAACATTCCTCTCTCCTCCCTCACTCTCCTGTGCCAAACGAGGCGTGAAATTCTACTGCCAGTCCCCATTCTCCTGGTGCACTATCCGCCAAGGGCCGCCAGCCTCAGACACAATGAGCAACAAGAGGAATCATCAATTTTTTAGAGGTTTCCTGGTGGCTTGAATGTCACCCTCGTGTTCCCCCTTGTGGGCCAGTGAATGCACCTTGTGTGGGTACATGGTTTATTGATGCAGTTTTATTGCACGGCTATTATTCCTGCACATGGCAGCCAGTAGTAGGGCTTGAATTGATCACCACAGAAATACAGCACAGGTCTCTAGCACACTTCATCTAGAGACCTGTCCACCTGAGGGGCCTGCCCTGATGGCCTAGTGGTCTACGGCATTGCCACTGATGGCTGAGTGGTCTGTGTTGCCACTGCCTGCTCGCTGTCTGTCACCACTGAGGGCCTGCCCTGATGCCTAGTGGTCTAAGGCATTGCCACTGACTGCTCGCTGCCTCTCACCTTGATGGCTGAGTGGTCTAAGGTGTTGCCACTGCCTGCTCGCTGTCTATCACAACTGAGGGCCTGCCCTAATGGCCCACTGGTCTAAGGTGTTGCCACTGACTGCTAGCTGTCTCTCACCACCAAGGGTCTGCCCTGATGGCCGAGTGGTCGAAGGCATTGCCACTGACTGCTTGCTGTCTCTCACCACTGAGGGCTTGCCCTGATGGCCGTGTGGTCTGATGTCTCTCACCACTGAGGGCCTACCCTGATGGCTGTGTGATCTAAGGCTTTGCCACTGACTGCTTGCTGTCTGTCACCACTGAGGGGCCTGCCCTGATGGCCCACTGGTCTAAGGTGTCACTGACTGTTAGCTCTCTCTGACCACTGAGGGCCTGCCCTGATAGTTGAGTGGTCTAAGGCATTGTCACATATTCCCTTTGAGCTGAATGGCATTTGGCAGGGAGTTTCTTGTGTGCTTTTATGATTTAGCTGGTAGGGACAACTTTGATATTATTGATAATATTAATAATATTGATATTAATAATATTATTGATAAGGCTTCTCTTGAAATTTTGTTTGTAGTTTCTTCCAGCATTGATTGCTCAATGGATATAACATGAGTAGTCAGTAGTTCTGCATTATTATAATATGGATGACATGCATCCATTTTCCCAGTGATACCACATATGGCCAGTAGTTGTACTTGTTGATTGTCATATAAATAATGTGTGCATTTTCTGAAGGGTACAGCATTTGGTTGGTATTTCAATGTTTTGATTATTATACATCTATAACTAACATGGGTCCATCTCCTTAATGGTACTGCACTGAGGTGGTATTTATATGTTTTATATTGTATTACTGATATGCATACATTTTCTCTACGATACAGCATTTGGCTGGTGGTTGTTTATGGTTTGATTATTATCAAGATATCATGAGTCTCATTTTCTTTATGGTACTGCATTGAGTTGGTACTTTTACACGTTCATTATTATATGCATACCATTCGTCCATTTACTTAATGGTCTGGCATTTGGCTGGTATTTCTATGTATTGATTATTATATGGATAACATGGGTCCTATTCTCTGTGATATGGCAATCGGCTGCTAGTGTTGCATTTTCATTATGATATTGATAGCACGTCTTTTTTCTGTCTGGTATTGCATTGAGCTGTTGGTTTTCTGTGTGCTGTCATAATGTGTTATCTGTTAGTGCTAACAAAGAGCAGCATGAAGAAGACTGCAGCCCCTCCTCACACAATGTGTCTACCCTCCCTCCCTGGGGCTGTCACATGACAGAGCTACGGTTTCCTTAAAAACGGTAAGCTGATCGTCAGAGTGCAGGGACGTGGAAGGAACATCTGTGGCCCTGCGTAATGCCCAGGTACTGCACTGTTTACCCAGCGCGTTCTGCTGTAAATAAAACAGATCCAACGCGAGTAACCAAATATCGTAAAGCCGACATGTAACATTTAACTGTACCCCTCTAGGCCTGTTAGTTTCGACCGGTGCGCAATTTGTTCACTCAAAAGCGCTAATGCGCAAAAACTTTCTGTTGCTCATTTTCTCTCCATTTGCGCCTCTTGTGTAAATATTGCACTGTCCTTGTTATTAGTTTCAATCGATAGGGATGTTGTTATTGGTGTGTAATAATGGTTCAGGTGGCATAATCTGGTTACGGCACGTGGGACAGCGCCTGCCTTCAGCGCAGCAGCACAAATATGCATACATTACAACGCTTAATGAACATACATTGTAGAGAGAACTGCAAGTCACTTAAGTGCTTCAAACATACCCAACTAACCACCAATCCTAGTGCCTTTATTTCACCTTGTTTAGCAAGGCTGACCACACCCCCTTTAAAATGTTCATATTCTTGTTGAAAATTTTCATTTTCTATAGTTATGTGTAAAATTAATAGCGTTGAATAAACTCTATTGAAACGAACCCCCTTGATGCAGAGCAAACTCCTGGATCTGACCCTGTTAAAACTAGTAGAATGAACGCATAAATTGATAGGAAAATAAATAAATAAAGACATGCTGCCATAACATTCTCATTGTCTGTAACACCAATATGTCACAGGTGTTTTGATACAGTCTTCATTTTAAATGGACCTTTTTCAGAAAATATTTCAAAGGATAAATAGTGATAGGATCCCAACCATGAGTGCATTCAAATACTGGTATTTTTGAGAATTTGGAATTGATTCCAAAATTATTTTAAACAGTATTATAGGTCCAGACAACATGTTTATTGGATTTCTTATCATACATTGGCTTCCTCAAACCCCCTATGACAAAACAATGAAGCGCTAATATCAGGTAGTCCTCTTCCATTGTAATCAGACAAATAATGGCTGCTCCCTAATAAGCGGGTAAGATAGTCGGCATTTGATAACCTGTCATTTTCTGAGCATTTGACGATATAAAGAGGTAGTTGAAACATGCCCATGTCGAGCAAACAGTGATGGTGTTTGTTTTCAAAGTCATGACTGGATTCACTTGACGCATGGTACCAGGGTCTTAGCCAGGATTTAGAAACTGGGTGCCCAAAATTGGCAATCGTAAAATTTTTGGGTGTCCAAATTTTTAAGGGGGATCACAATATACTCAGATTTCAATTATAAACATGTGTAAATCTATCAGAATAAGGCATTATATCCTTTAAGCAATATCATGGGAACTATTTGCAGATGAAAAAATTCAATTATATGCTTGAGATTGACATTTTTAGAAATTCCTCACAAAACAATTTGGGTGTCCTGAGGGGTGCTTTTTTAGGGTTTGGGTGTCCAAAAAGACACCCAGACGCCCTGCTGGCTAAGACCATGCATGGTACTACTTCGATTATTTGTGAATGATAAACATTTGTTAAGATTATTTCTTACTGCTGCTACCTAAAACTTTAAGTCGTTGATGATCTGTGAATGATAAACATTTATTGAAACTATTTCTTACTATAGCTACCTAAAACTAGTTATTATATGGAAGTTTTCATTCATTAGCACATCTTATCTCTTAGAGGTCCACACTTGCTAAAAACTGAAGAGAATTATCATCTGGATATCAATATTCACGATTTCCTAAAAATAATTCATATTTTATTGACATTTCAGGATGGAATTAATTAAAATATTTTTGTTGCAATAATTCATATTTCATGAGCTTAAAGAGATGAATTATTGAGTGCTTCATGGCCTGTGGAGCTTAAATGGAATATATTTGTATTTGTGTTATACTAGTATGCCAGTGCTTAAATTAGCATACAGAAGCGTGGAAAAATGCTAGCATGCGTAGAAAAGTACATGCAAACCTATTGCTCTAGTTATCTAAATATAACTAGAGCAATAGAAGTGATAATTACAGTAAGATATTCATAACCCTTCCTATGCTGAGGCTACTTTTGTCCAAAACAAGGTTGCAAAGATTTTTGAAAACCATCCAAACCCTGTCATGTTGGTATTCACTGGAAAGCTCTTGCTGATTTCTCCAGATGAGTACCCATTTGCCAGGGTTTCAGTCATTTTGGGGGATTTTTGCATTATTTTGTATTAGCCAAAGTAGCCACCACCAGCATAAGGGTTTTAGTCATTCATGTCCGGAGATCTCTTTGAAAGCTGTCCACTGGACCTATTCTATTATATTTATAAAGTTACCTGTCATGGATGTTCACATAAGTGGCATGTGAATAGAATAGTGAGGGATGTTGATTTTTCCAAACAAACATGGCACAGCATGCTATAGTATGACCACTGCAACTGACTGATTGCTATTTGTGCAATCAAGTGATTGGTTGTTACTATAAATTCAATTTTGCATAGATGATGATGATGATGATAACTGATTATAATGATGATAATGAGTAAATTATACTACTTCTACTTCTACTACTACTGCTACTACTACTACTACTACTACTACTACTACTACTACTACTACTACTACTACTACTACTATTACTACTACTACTACTACTACTACTACTGCTGCTACTGCTACTATTAAAATTATAATAATGATAATACTCATAATATAATGATGATAATAATAATAATGATAATAATAATATTAATAATAATGATAATGAATATAGTTATGATAAAAGTATTAGTAGCTGTTCCTAAAAAAAATAATGATGATAAAAATAATCTTATTATTATTAATGATAGAGGAATATTCAGGAAGTGGATTTTTTGGAAAGTATTCCATTTGCAGATGTTATAAGCCCAAATAATAGATAGAACGCTGCTTGAAAAGTAATATTTTCAAGTTTTGTCCGGTCTCAGTAGTAGCCTTGTCGTTGTAGCTGTGTATTAATCTGCACATATTCAATATGGATGGCCAGCTTCTCATATAGAAGCAGCTTCTACCTGGGCTTTGTGAAACCCGATGCCACTGAGCCCTTCACACCACCTACCATTAACTATGGATGCTATTGCGTAAGGTCTAGTTCATTTCATTTATCAACAAAGTCGGGCATGCATAATGTAGTAAGGGCTTGCAGCTTGCAAGATTCACCATGTTCAGGAGGCCCAGGCTACCACTAGGAGAAGTGGGAAGGGGGGGGGGGGGGGGTTCTTATAGGATTTTCAACTATTGAATACATTCAGGGTTCAAAACTAAGTCCATTTGCAATTGGAATGCACACAGGCTCTCTGAAAAATTCTAACATATCTCGCTAGTTTCATTGAATGATAGATGAAAATGATATTTGATGAAAAATTAATTAAAGAAGGGTTACTGAAGCAAGTTTTTCTTTCATAGAAAAATATTTCCATATGTGTCAGCCTTTTTGTACACTCTGGGGGTGGAAGGTTTTCTGACAAGTTCATCCCTTATCAAATGAATGTACTACCTTTCCCCGTGAAACACATTGATATTAGATTTATTCGTTCAGTTTTCTTTTTTCAAATCAAGTGAAGTCCATGGTTGCTAAGATATAGCTGGGCTTCAAGAAAGTCTATAGTAATGCCACAACAAAGAGATGCCAAAATCAAGAATGCTAAGTGGAGTCTGGTTATCCTTGATAAAAGTCTGGTTGCAATCTGCCGTTTTGTTTGTATTGTTCAGTGGGAACCCATTGTTCTCAGAGCCATTGTTCTTAGCAGCCAGCAACGGTCATGATTGCAAATTGGTGGATTAGCAGTTAAAGCTTATATGCCTACCTGTACCGTCCACTGGTAGCTGCTCATTCTCTCCCTCTCACCTGGACTAATTAACAGGTAGAGCTATCTCTCCCTCTAACACACACACTCACACTCTGCTGTACCTGATGACTGCTACTGAGGTGGAAGGTAAGGAAGATGACCATTCCCTGTTTCTTGACCTATTTATGCCCACAGATCTCATTGACCAGTGTCATCTGGATCAATCATATCCTTGCAAATATCTTAAGAATAAAGCATGAATTCCTAACTATTCAAAGGGGGGTTTTGTTCTAAATATTGTTTCTGCTACAAATATTTTCTGAAATAGGCTTTGGTTGAAAAGATTTCACTGAAATAGTCAGGCAGTTTTGAATGCTACAGCCTTGTATGGGTTACTACTTGTGAAAAGCAATGCTGGGCTCAAACCAAAGGAAGGGTGACGTTCTTGTATGGGTTACTATTTCTGAAAAGCAATGCTGGGCTCAAACCAAAGGAAGGGTGACGTTCTTGTATGGGTTACTATTTCTGAAAAGCAATGCTAGGCTCAAACCAAAGGAAGGCTGACGTTCTTGTATGGGTTACTATTTCTGAAAAGCAATGCTGGGCTCAAACCAAAGGAAGGGTGACGTTCTTGTATGGGTTACTATTTCTGAAAAGCAATGCTAGTCTCAAACCAAAGGAAGGGTGACGTTCTTGTATGGGTTACTATTTCTGAAAAGCAATGCTAGTCTCAAACCAAAGGAAGGGTGACGTTCTTGTATGGGTTACTATTTCTGAAAAGCAATGCTGGGCTCAAACCAAAGGAAGGGTGACGTTCTTGTATGGGTTACTATTTCTGAAAAGCAATGCTGGGCTCAAACCAAAGGAAGGGTGACGTTCTTGTATGGGTTACTATTTCTGAAAAGCAATGCTAGGCTCAAACCAAAGGAAGGCTGACGTTCTTGTATGGGTTACTATTTCTGAAAAGCAATGCTGGGCTCAAACCAAAGGAAGGGTGACGTTCTTGTATGGGTTACTATTTCTGAAAAGCAATGCTAGTCTCAAACCAAAGGAAGGGTGACGTTCTTGTATGGGTTACTATTTCTGAAAAGCAATGCTAGTCTCAAACCAAAGGAAGGGTGACGTTCTTGTATGGGTTACTATTTCTGAAAAGCAATGCTGGGCTCAAACCAAAGGAAGGGTGACGTTCTTGTATGGGTTACTATTTCTGAAAAGCAATGCTGGGCTCAAACCAAAGGAAGGGTGACGTTCTTGTATGGGTTACTATTTCTGAAAAGCAATGCTGGGCTCAAACCAAAGGAAGGGTGACGTTCTTGTATGGGTTACTATTTCTTAAAAGCAATGCTGGGCTCAAACCAAAGGAAGGGTGACGTTCTTGTATGGGTTACTATTTCTGAAAAGCAATGCTAGGCTCAAACCAAAGGAAGGGTGACTTTTATGCACAGCACACCTGCCTTTAATCAAGGTACCTGTATGTAGTCATCTGGAGGGCTGCCTCAGAACAAAGGCACACGGCTGCCGCATGTCTCACTGAAGATATGATGAAGAAATATTTGCTTAAGGACTCCTAGACACTGCATGTACCTTCTTCACCATGAGAGTACTGCGGCTCCTAGAGACTACATGATGTACCTTGCATAAGGAAGAACAGCATAAGAGTACTGCATCATAGTGCCAGTGAAGACAATGCATTAGCAACATCGGGTTATGGTCACTCGGGTGTTCTTATGAAGTTCTCTTAGGTGACTATCTGTATCTTGTAGATACAGGGTAGTCCAAGGGGTTGGACAAACCCTTATGCAATTTAAAATGTTGATTTTCTTGTTAAGAATTGACCTCTTTCTAGTTTTATTCAAAGCCAATGAATTAGATCTACCTAGGTGTTATAAAAATCCCTTTAACTCAGATTGAACCTCCTGTATAGAAATCTTGGACCCCACCCTCCAACCAGACAACAATTTTAGAGGAACTCTTTAAAGCATGAATGGGTTAAGCCGCATCAGAAGCTGCTACTGTGGATAAATTGCTCCATTCCATTTTATAACCAGATCAACAAATTTTGTATTTACTCATAATTCATTGCTTTTCAAACAATTGATGGAGTCAAATTGGTATGTAAATGAGCCACATTTGTGTCACAGTAGAACATCAATATGTGAGTGTTTGGTATTAGTGTCTGATATTTTGACAGCTTGTTAAGAATCAGGGAAGTCGGGGGGGGGGGGAGACAGGATGGATACTTGATTCCTAAGCAGGCAGGGGATTCATATTACAGCATAGTAATGTGTTCTCAGCCTTATGCTGTGGGAGGTTCATTTTATTATACACTATACAGGAAGGTTCGCTATTTACTGGGCTTTGGCAATGAATTAACACGTCCTTAGACTGTAGGTAAGGGTCAAATTTGAATGGGTTTAGAGGCAATGCATTTAGAGGAGAGGGGTTAACTTGAAGTTTTTTGGCATATCTCCTACATTTTACTAGAGTGAGATAACAGGAATGGATGTGCTGTCAATAACACAAAAAAAATCCAAAGATCATCAATTTCCTATAGGTGTATAGGGAAAGAAAATGTACCTGGACTTTGCTCGATAGCATTTGCTCTAGCCAAAGTGTCTGGTTGTGATTGGCGATATTGAATTGAGCTTCTGCTGGTAACACAAATACTATCCTCCGGTTAATGCTTAATGCATAGGTGTTTTGGGGGATGGAAATGTACCTGGAATTTACCTGCTAGAATTCGCTCTACCTCAAGTGTCCGGCTGATGATTGGGGATATTGAATTGAGTTGGCGCGTCTTCCTGGTGCAGAGGGAATTTTATTCTTTATTATGGGGCGGTAAATGGCAGCATTGATTTCCATTTGGGGCGGCGATCGGTTGGCATTGGTTTGGCGAGTACCAAGGCGACCATTGTGTATGGAGGCAGGTAGCATTGAGGCTTTTTCTCACGCTGCGGCTTGATCCACCCTGCCTCACGTTGGGAAGAAAAGCCGCGCACAATAGCGGCAGGTAAAGATCAATACAGCATCGATAGTAGGCCAGTGGCCCTAATGAATGAAACACTGCCGCTTCCACCGGCACCAATACTGACACCCGCGCTGTAACGCTCCCATTGGCTGAGCCCGCAAGATGTGCTCGTTAAATATTCATAGCTGTTCATTATGTGGTGCGGTGTGTAATTCTCATTAGTTGGGTTGGCCTGGCTGGCAGCCTGTCAGTCTGAGCTAGGAGGGCACACCTGATACACTCACCTGTACCTACCTGACAACGACGACATTCGTGACAAGGAGGAGGAGGATGATGACAGTGACGACAAGCCGTGGTGACAAGGCTCACCTGATGCCACATCTGCATCCTCGTCGTCATCACTGCTCACCTGTAGTAGGTGTCCATCTTGGTATGAAGATGACCAGCATCACCTGCCGCTGTCCACTGCTGTGGTCACGGCGACCGCCTCCACAGCAGCAGCAGCCAGAGCCGCGGCCGTCAACGCAGAAGCTCATCACCTACTGGGAGTGCTGGAAGGACAGGTATGTACAAGAAAGGTTAACGAGCTAACAGTGTCTACAGAGACAAGGAGGTGACACCTGTATCTTGCTGTGTCTTTTCTATAGAAGTTCACCTGTTTAGTCCTCCCTCACGCGTGTGTGATAGTGAGATCAAAGAAGTGAACAGGGATGAGGAGGAGATGATGCAGGGATTAGCTCCCACTCTCTCTCCCTCTCTCATGGGTGTGGTCTCTTTAACCTCAACCTAGTGGAATAATTAATCATATCAGGGAGGGCACCTGATTCTTACACAAGAACGAGTTACATCTTGCCACGGCTGAGACCAAGACCACCCAGAAAGTTAGTGAGCAATCTCTCCTTACCTGTATATTCAAAGAAATGAGAGAATTGAGATTTTGCTCATTCTCATAAATTCAGTATGTCTTGTTAGCACACCAAGTGTTTGATACAACATGAGGGAGTGGATGTTGGTATATTGATTTTCCTTCTGGAAATACCTGGTTCTCAAAATGCTGTAAAGACGTTGTGTGTGTCTAGTTACTTCATATCATAGAGCGTGATTTGAGTGACAAAATCTGAGGCACGCCTTCTGTGATAGATAAGTTAGTTGTATCTATGATCTTTTAATACATGGAGAGCAGCTAGTAGCCAGTATCTTTGCAGGTTGTGGGCGTTAAGGTAGAGATTTCCTGTGATGCGCTTGTAATGGTCATGTAGAACATGGGCCTCCTCTTCTGTAGTAGCCTAGATTTTCTAATGGTATGAAAGTTATATCCAATATGAATGATGATGATGATGATCATCATCATGTTACTGATGGTTATTTTGAGGAAATTTCTCAACTAGCAAAGCTAGGGGTTGAAGACCTGTTCATACAGAGGTTATAACCGATCAGGACTGAAAAAGATGATGAGGAAGAGGAATAGAATGATATTGGTGTTGGGTCTTATTACTTACAGGGAATGCTCAAATGAGGAAAGGTATGGTAAGGATGATGATGTTGGCTCCATGTACTAAGAGGGAATGTTTAAACGAGCAAAGCCAGAGGTTGCATGTCTAGTTGCATAAAAGATTAAGCCTAATTGTGGGTTATGAATAATATTTTATTCTTATCTCCCCGCGCGAGATTAAGTGAAGCTGGGGCCACTACATGAAAGGTTGCTAGGTACACGGCTTGCCACCGGGATTAATATGAATGAAAAATGAGCATTATAATACCATCTTTTTCATAATTGATGTGGGTTTGCTGGGCTGTTGTTTCTGGGCTTGTGGCCGGCAAGGCCACCAGATGTCTCTCTTCCAGCGGGCATTGTGATTGCTCGGCCGGTGTAACTGATTTCCTCTCAACTCGATACAGTCGTGAAAGCGACACGCGTTGCGGCACGACTGGCTGAACACACTCTATAGGTCGGAGCGGGGCGCAGACCAGAGAGATGCCATATTGCTCTGACAAGGCTCCACCAACACTCTCAATACTCACCTGAGATACAGGTGTGACAATGCACAGGTGATTGCAGTACAGGTGTGTTCAGCATCAATGATGGCAGAATAAGCTCCTTTGACTACAAAATGTACACCTTACCTGCAGTGAAAATTTGGTGGAATTCATTTGTGAGAATCTGGTGGGATGTATTTGTATGTATTTATTTATTTTATTTTTTTACAATATCACGACCAATTTGAAAGGATGCATTGATGATGTAATTTTTTTGTGATATCACTGGACCACTTTGTAAAGTGTAAGCATTTAAAAAAGATTAAAACTAAATTTAACAAGGATGCAATACTAGTATTGTGCATTTTGTGTTTTATAGCATATCTATTTTCACTGGTGATATATTTGGACCAATATTGTTTTATTTTATACCTGGGGAATATTTATAGTAGGGAGGTCCCAATATTAGTAGGATGTATTTGATGTTTCATAGTGATTCTTTTGATGATATTACTGTACAAATATTTTTCAAGATATTACTCAACCAATATGCATAAAGACTTAATTATAAATAATGATGTATTTGATTATTTTTGTTGATATTGCTGACCAGTTTGCATAATAGATGTGAGCAGGTGAATAGATTACAGGTGTAATATAAATGGTCCACTTTGTCCCACCTATAACGCCGATATTCTACCTGCCTTCTGTTTGAACAATGGGATGTATGTGAGAATTTGTTGGAAGACTATACTACCTGACTAATTTACACAGAAACCTGACCTTGTAAATATACTGCAGGTGGGGTTGTTAGAATATGGACTGAGTGATAAGTGATATTATTCTTACCCCCCTCCTCCTCCCCCTCCTGCAGTTAGCATTGAAAGGAGCATATGTGGTGTGATGTAAGACCCTGGCTAAGGACAATACCTGGCTAATTTGCACCTGGCCTTTCAGCTGACCTCCTCAGTGGCTTGATATTGGCATCTTGCAGCGCTGATGCCAGTGTACTCTGTGGCATCTGGCCTTTGTTTGCTTATTTCTCCACCAACAGAAACTGTGCGGCGGCGTTCACTTCAAAGTCCCGCGCCACCACTCCATCTCCCTCTCCCTCTCGTTCTCTGGGAACTGACATGTGTACCAGGTCAGTGTGTATAAACAGCAGTTTGTAACGGTCTTGTCGCAATAGTTTGAGGTGTGCTGGATTTTGAAAGTGCACCACTCTCTAATGGCTACTCTGCATCATCACACAGGTATTGAGAGGAGAGATTCACCTTCAGCATTCTTTACTGGTACTCCTATAGCAGGTACCACCTCTGTAGCACTGTAACAATATTGAGAATTAACAGAGAGTTTAGCAATCCCACCCGTATTATCCCTACCTGGCTCTCCCCAAAACAATCACGCATTGAGCATTCTTTACCTCTACTCCTTGGGAGAGAACCAGTACTGCCTCGGCAAGAACTGTGACAATATTGAGAAATAAAGAGTTCAGCCATACCACCCAATAATATCCCATTTCTACCTGGGGATAAACCAAACATATCTTCCACTCCTACCTAGGGATACACCAAAAATATCTCCCTTTCATCCCTCTTTGATTTTACTCCCTGGAATAGAACCAGTCCCAAGGCAGGAACTGTGACACTATTGAGAACCACAGAGTTCAGCCATCCCTTCCGCCAGTATCCCATAGCAACCTCCCACACACGCAAACTCATTCTTTTCGCTTCCCAGTGATACTGAGAGCAGCATCTGATATCCCTCCCTCTGATATCCTATATCCACCAAGAAGGGCACACTCGCCAAGTCATTTTCCATTGAGCTTTCTTATAATGTTAATAACCAGCAAGTTCAGCTATAGCCCAAGGCCACATCCTGCAATGACATAGATCTTCGTGCTGAAGATGATGATTTGGATGATGATGATGATGATGCAGGTGTGCCACAGGTGTTAATGATGACCCTAGTGATGATAATGAAGTTGAGGCTGATGAAGATCAGGTTACCTGCTAGCACGTATGGCTTATTGCTGGTTATTTTACACCCTCAGTGTGGATAATCAGTTAGGAGGAGGGAGGCCCTCTTCCCCCTTGCTCTCTCTCTCTTGCTCTCTGTGCCTATTAACCGTAGCGCTTCGAGGACCTATAATGAGCCATCCTCAACATGTACCGTACCATGCTATGCCTGACCAGTTCATTGAAAGTGGGAGTTGAAAACAGCCCTTCTGTCTTGTAGGATATTGGAGCCGTTACAACCAGGAGAGAGACGAAGAAGAAGGGGGTATGTACTCCCCTTTATTGACCTTTGACCCTTTCCTATTATCGCCATCTCCAGCGCACCCATTAGAGCACCATCTGGTGGCATTTTAAAGAACCAAATGCAGTGCTCTATTGAAGAGTTGTGTTTTTTTTCCAAAGGGTTATTTATTACATATCCCTTTTTGCTGTTGATTTTCCCTCTTATTCTCTATTATTTTGTTGCATCCCTGGCTATTTTCATTGCACCCTGGGGGTCATGCTTGTGGGTCTTGCTGCTATCTCTCCTTATAGTAGACTGAGCCCAGTAACGAATGATGTGGAAGAAATACTAATTCAGATAAGGAATATGTTTGAGGTAGGTCTTCCACATCTGATTTCAATTCGATGTGCTATAATCCCATAAACTGCTATGCACACCCAATCTAGAGGCAACATTGCCTGGCTTCCTATCAGCTTGGGACATGTGAGAAAGTTGGAAAATTGGTTTCCCCATGCTCTTCAGTTTCCTCTACCCCTTTTGTCCTCCGCCCCAGGTCAGAATTCAATCTCTATCTGGCACAAAAACGTGATGACAATCACCTGGCGCCATCTATAGGGGACCCATAGTACTATGTCCTTTTACACCTGCTGTAAGCCAACTTGGGGGAACGGGAGGTTTATAATGAAGCTGGGATTTGAAATCTAATCCACACCTTAGTAATGAAATAAAGTTCCTGGGCAAGGAAAACTAGAAGCAAGTAGGTATCACAGATACTAATTGGTGAAGGTATTCTTATCATAGTACCCATGTAGAGTTGCTGTTTGGCTGGCAGTAAGCAGCTGGTTTTGTAGCTGTGAACACCCGTATCATCACCTGCTGCTGCCCACAATGACATGGTTCCTGTCAGTGGGCTAATTACCTTCCCTGCTGGAGAGGGCAGGTGGGCCGGAGATCCAGGAGAACTTGATCCCACTGACCTACCTACCTAATGAGACAACTTCGCACCTTCCTATTGTACTGAGATGTGCAGCACCTTTCTATTGTACTGAGATGTGCAGCACCTTTCTATTGTACTAAGATGTGAAGCACCCTTTTATACTGGGATATGTAGCACCCTCCTATTGTACTGGGTTGTGCAGCACCCTTCTATACTGGGATATGTAGCACCCTCCTATCGTACTGGGTTGTGTAGCACCCTTCTACACTGGGATATGTAGCACCCTCCTATTGTACTGGGATAAGTAGCATCCTCCTATTGTACTGGGTTGTGCAGCACCCTTCTATACTGGGATATGTAGCACCCTCCTATTGTACTGGGTTGTGCAGCACCCTTCTATACTGGGATATGTAGCACCCTCCTATCGTACTGGGTTGTGCAGCACCCTTCTATACTGGGATATGTAGCACCCTCCTATCGTACTGGGTTGTGCAGCACCCTTCTATACTGGGATATGTAGCACCCTCCTATCGTACTGGGTCGTGTAGCACCCTTCTATACTGGGATATGTAGCACCCTCCTATCGTACTGGGTTGTGTAGCACCCTTCTATTGTACTGGGATATGTAGCACCCTCCTACTGTACTGGGTTGTGTAGCACCCTCCTATTGTACTGGGTTGTGTAGCACCCTTCTACACTGGGATATGTAGCACCCTCCTATTGTACTGGGTTGTGCAGCACCCTTCTATACTGGGATATGTAACATCCTCCTATCGTACTGGGTTGTGTAGCACCCTTCTACACTGGGATATGTAGCACCCTCCTATTGTACTGGGTTGTGCAGCACCCTTCTGTACTGGGATATGTAGCACCCTCCTATCGTACTGGGTTGTGTAGCACCCTTCTACACTGGGATATGTAGCACCCTCCTATTGTACTGGGTTGTGTAGCACCCTTCTATTGTACTGGGTTGTGCAGCACCCTTCTGTACTGGGATATGTAGCACCCTCCTATTGTACTGGGTTGTGTAGCACCCTCCTATTGTACTGGGTTGTGCAGCACCCTTCTACACTGGGATATGTAGCACCCTCCTATTGTACTGGGTTGTGTAGCACCCTCCTATCCTACTGGGTTGTGTAGCACCCTCCTATCCTACTGGGTTGTGTAGCACCCTTCTGTACTGGGATATGTAGCACCCTCCTATTGTACTGGGTTGTGTAGCACCCTTCTATACTGGGATATGTAGCATCCTCCTATTGTACTGGGTTGTGTAGCACCCTCCTATTGTACTGGGTTGTGTAGCACCCTACTATTGTACTGGGTTGTGTAGCACCCTTCTATACTGGGATATGTAGCATCCTCCTATTGTACTGGGTTGTGCAGCACCCTTCTATACTGGGATATGTAGCATCCTCCTATTGTACTGGGTTGTGCAGCACCCTTCTATACTGGGATATGTAGCACCCTCCTATTGTACTGGGTCGTGTAGCACCCTTCTATACTGGGATATGTAGCACCCTCCTATCGTACTGGGTTGTGTAGCACCCTTCTATTGTACTGGGATATGTAGCACCCTCCTACTGTACTGGGTTGTGCAGCACCCTTCTACACTGGGATATGTAGCACCCTCCTATCGTACTGGGTTGTGTAGCACCCTTCTATTGTACTGGGTTGTGTAGCACCCTCCTATTGTACTGGGTTGTGTAGCACCCTCCTATTGTACTGCGTTGTGTAGCACCCTTGTATTGTACTGGATGGAGTTGGGTGTAGCTTTCAGCACTTTCCCCTGCTGTCTTTGGAGTTGTAGACCTTCGTTAAAAATCTCCCATGCAGCTTTGGTTTCTTTTCCATCACTCGTCGCCTTCCTCTCCCAATATTATTTTGATCTACTTGCATGTATTAGCACCCCACCTGCAAACCTGGACATCCCTTATAGATTCACATATACAGCCTCACAAATACATCCTTTAACACTATGTAGGAAGTGCTTGTTTAGTTGTCCCATTGCGATCCAGGCCTCCATTGTAAAACAAAAAATCTTGGTTGAACAGAGCAGTGTTCATTGCTGTGTTTTGAGTGAATATTGAGGTTTGATTTGGCTGCTTTAGGCATAAATGGTTAACACTACTATTCCTTCCTGGCTTATTAATGCAATTAGAAGAATGTCCTCTGACTTACCTACTTACCGTTCAGGGCCTGGGAGACTTAACATCATCTGCAATGAGATTAAATGAGCGGTCAATTATGTTTTCACTCATCATAGTGTCACTGATGACCACCAGGTGACTCTGGTAATCACATAATTGAGACCTTGGTACTTTTCCGATTATAGGCAATGTTGAAGGCAGGTCTTTGTAGTAAATTTCCTCACTGCTGCGTGTAAGACTCAGGAAACAAAATAGGTGTTTGCAATGAATCAGTAAAGGTGCAGGATAGTCTACAGGTCTAATTCTTATGAGTGTATTGGATGTTTGCCCAGAATGGACCCAGAACTTCCTCCCAAAATCAACTTCAAGGTCTCAAAGAGCCAGTGCTCAGTGTCCCAGGTAAGGGCTTGGGTATTGTTAGGGTCTCAGCCTCATGACAGTATTAGAAGTGTTTCTTTGAGGAACCCAGAACTCCTCCCAAAATCAAATTAAAGGTCAGAGTGCCGGTGTTAAGTTCAGCTGATGTTTCAATGAACAGGGAAAGGGGATGGTTGAATGGTGAACCCTACTAAGCCCCCTCTTGGCAAGCTTCTTACCAAGAGGGATTTTCTGCGACTTATCCCGTCCTCATTGGTGCAGCAGTAGGAAGCTCATTGTCGCCCCCTGACCTCCACCATACACCCATAATTAATCAAACGACTCCAACCCCAAGCTGGAATTCATTTCCTGTGTGTCTTACTGCTAGCGAGCCATCCTCGTTGCTGGTTTCAGTTGATCTAGTACGCGCTGGCTGCGGCTGAGGCTGCCTGCTCTGGGGCCAGCCCCGCTTTGTAAACAGGTCAGCCAATTAATTTTCCCTCGTCCAGGTATGCAATTCATTACCCGCAGACATAACCTGCCTACCTTAGGGAGCAGCAATTAGTTCCGCACACTCAGCACTCTGACTGCTCGGAGCAGGAGCTGATAACTCGCTGCTCCCTGATCGAGTAGAATTCACTAGGAAACGACAACTTGATTTAGGGGTGAGATCGAACATTTACATCTGTTTTGTATATCATCTTCAGATATCATGCATCATATCTATACATACTGCAAGAGATGATTTAATTCTTGTTGGAATAATTTCAATTTTCTATGCGGGTGATCTTTGAATTGTTGGGTGGGAGTGTTATTCAGTAGTTAGAATTGAATGCATCTCATGAAGTCTAGAATTTACCTGAGCGGCCATTGTTTGAATGGTGTGTGTGTGCTATATCAATATGGTTGCTATGGAATATGCTGCTGGTGACATGGTAACCTCTGGCCAGTTGCCAGGTTAAGTCGTAGTGGTGTGCAAGTGTATACATAATGCTATATATATATATATATATATATATATATATATATATATATATATATATATATATATATATATATATATATATATATATATATATATATATGTATATATAACTCACAGTTGTTATAATTAGGTGTTAAATTTCATTAATAGGGCATTGTTACCACCACCAGCCTACTGTAGTGCTCACTTCCTGTGTGAGGCTCTCTGCTTTATCACCTCACCTCTGCTTCTTAACACCAGCAGGTATTAATCAACACCTCTCTAGATTAGCCGGTGCTAATTCACTTAGGCTTGGCAGCGCTGTAGGGCCGACCACACCTAGTCGATATGATACGGCGGCCCTATCGGAGGCGGGCGCCCTGCCCACATGGCCTCCAGGGACCAGTGAATGCCAGCTTCAAAAAGCAGCCGCTAATCACCCTGTATCAACCAGGCAGTGAGCTGTGGAGTCAACGTTTGTACTCATCGCTGTATCTTGTGTCTTACGGGCAGATCTAGGATTTCTGCAGATCCCGGGTTTTGTTTTAACAGAGTGGTAGATTAACCCCTTTGAGTTTGAGCAAAACTAAAGATAGGTGCCAATCTATATACTAAGAAATAAACATTTTGAATAGTAAAGGAGAGTTTGTTGAACCCCTTGAACCCTCTCTGACTCTGAAGCTGCACCTGTATTGCTCCTTACTGCTATGAGGTTATTTCTGTCCCACAATGATATGTAGGCGGGGGAACTGGAGATTTTGATTCAGAAAAACAGTTTTTAGGATCAGGTAGTGTGCAGTCTGAACTGGTGTCACATCCATGTCAAATGATAGGAAGATAAAGAGGGGTTATCATGCAGATTCATACGCCACTCAGATCATATCAGATTGGATATTATCCAAGTGAGAATTAATAATAGGATGATCACCTGCATTCTCTACTTGGATATCTCCAGCTGGAGAATAGTATCTGCACAGAGTCAGTGAGCAATATCCCAAGCCCAGCAGGCTACTGTAAAAATATCAGCAATCCCTCCATTCCCATGAGCCCCTATACTAGATGTAAATAATTAGCTATCTCTGTCTCCCCATTAGGACCCTCTGTGCTAATTCCAGGGGAGGGGAGATTTTGTGCTTCACCAGGACTCAATATATTTCTCCCAGCATGCATTGCTTTACCCTCTAGGTGTAGTAATAATGTCCACCGGGAACATTCTGCTCATGTGCAATATCATGGCAATATCATGTGCATTACTCTTCCTGTTTCATGTTAGACCATCCATCTCTAGCTGGGATCCTACCTCTAAGACCAGCTTAGTTCATCATTTACTCACTAGGAGGCCTATAAATGTATCACCACGTAGGGAAGGAATTGATACTCAGAACTTAGACATAATTGAGACAGGACTTGTGTTTTACTCAGATGTAACTATGTTATAGCTATATATTAACCCACTCATATCTGTAGCAGCCTGAAAATCTTTTCTATTTTGTATCCCAGAGCATATTTCTTGATAAATGTGAATTTATTTTCAAAAGCATTGCAAATCAAGATCAAAATTGTCAAGAAAGAACCAATTTCTCAATGCATGAATTCCAGTCTTGCCACTAAATTCACATCCTATTGTCATATGGATGTTTCATCTTGTGCTTGGTGTTGCTCCTGATTGAGTTATGGACGACATGCATTCAGTACTGCCCCACCCTAGGAAACGTATGCCTTGTTATTACACCGGTTAGTTTGTAGTACATCATAGCTGGCCCCGACCTCACCTGCTTGTACGGTGCGTACCTGTGTCTCCTGCTCCTTTGATCTTTACCTGGAAGTCTTTGATCTCTCTCCACCTTTGCACGGCTCCATTACCTCATGTGTTTCCTCCTCAGATCTTGTGTCTAATGGTGGGTGGGTACATCTGGGCTTGGCAACCGCTAACCGACCTGTTACAACCCGGTGTTATGATAATGAAGGCTAATTAAGGTAATATGAGGTGTTCGTATATCCAAGGTGTTCACAATGAGAGGTTTCACTGTACTGGGAATTGAATGCAAAACAGGCCCCCTAGTGAGGAAATGATGAACTAAACTGGTCTTAGACGTAGGATCCCATCTTGTGTTGGATAGTCTAACATGAAGGCAACCACAGCCTGACCTGTCCTCATGTTATATTAGAGGCTGCTAAGGATATCACTTTAGTTACTGATGGAATTGAGGTGCATGGAAATTAAGGCAGTGTAGGAGTGCCATGTCCTTCCTTCTGCAGTGCCAGTGATCTGGCTCGCCTTTTGTTGATTCCCAAGATCCCTGAAATTTTCAAGATCAAGAGAAACAAGTTTGAAAACTTGTTACCAATACAAGAAAGCATTTTTGACACAGCGATAAGTTAACACATATTTATCCATTTAATACAAGTCCATATAATTCAAGAAAGAGGGTGGTGGGTGGTTGGTTTTGATTGTATATGTGTGGGCACACACAAGCTGCTAGTGATAGCTTTGATATTGGATCCCGCGAGAGCTATGAGAGATGCAGGAAGATGAATAGAGAAGGATAGGGTTGCTAAGACACGTGTGGGTAATGGGGAGAGTGCACTTCTGTGGCAGGTTTCCGCCCTGACCAATGCTGCTGCCAATGCTGCTGCTGCTGCTGCTGGCTTGCTGGTCCTCCAGGTGAGGCTGTGCTATAAAAGTGGGCGTGGCACTCCCTGCTCTTCCTGCTGCTCAGTCAGGTGGCTTGGCTATCTATGCTAATACTGGAAGCCTTATTACAAGAACTGCATCAATACTTCTTCCCATCAACCAGTACACCACCATTAATTCATTCATCCTCACCCGGACCATCAAAATAATGTGCATTGTTCACTTATGTGTGTTATTGTGTGTGTACATATATATATATATATATATATATATATATATATATATATATATATATATATATATATATATATATATATATATATATATATTTATAAACAAACCATATCTGTGATATGATTGACAAGTAACTGAGTTGGGTCGAAGGAAAACAGAATAGTCAACTTAATGTGATTATCCATTATTCAACTGATGTGTTTGTACCTCAAGTTAATAATAATTCTCCCACATAAATAATCTTTACAAATGATTTTTTTGTTGTGTTTTGAAGTGTACTAATGTGTGTGTTTATTGTGTGTTTCAGGAATGAAGCGCCCGCTGGATGACGGAGATGGAGATGGTGCTCCTCGCTCTAAGAGATCACGTGGGGTCGGACCACATGTCGAGCTCAGAGTCTTGCTCCAGAGCAAGGTATGTACTTATACAGCTTATACAGGAATCTTCACGCAAAAGAAATAAAATGAAAAAATGATAATGATAATAATAATGATATTAACTCTTTTTGCTAATATCTCTAATAAATTCAGAGCATTTCCTTTTAAAAAAAAAAAAATTTAAGAAGAGAAATGTTGATAAGAACAACTTGTCTGCAAACTCATTGTGAATTAGCGTTTTTTATTCTTAAGTTATTGTCCAAATTATTCTGTATATGTTCCCCTATTTTCCTTGCCATATTTCAGCCCCACAGTTGTATTTTTTGTATGATAGAATCAGGATTTTAAGGCATAGTTTCTTTGTAAATGACTATTCTCTGTTTTCTCTCATCTGTCAATTGCGTAGTATGTTCGTAATCAAATCTTGCCCTATAGATGGCACTGTATGACTGGTCTACTTTCAGAACGCTGGAGCGATCATCGGTAAAGGAGGTGCAAACATCAAGCGCCTGAGAACAGACGTGAGTAGCGTTTCGTGTCTTATGCGGCCAGTTTCCATTTCGCCTCCAAAAAAAAAAAAGATACAACTACATAGCAAAAGAAATATATGCAACTAAATGGCTGGCATCAACATAAAAAAAACTTGTAGTTGAACTTTACGGAGCATTGTTAGTTCATGACTGTTTCTGCTATAGATGGAATCATCATAAAGCACACAATAAATGCAGACTAGCAGCGAAACCTAGAAACAAACTACTAAGGGAGTCCTCTGCTATTACGGGTGGATGGGAGGGGTGTTTTTATGACGGGTGGGCGGTTTAGGGTCCACAGCTCCTGTCGTATTTCTTCTAATTTGCAAGCCCAGTTTCTCTTCCTTATTTGGTTGTGTGCCGCCAGCCTCCCTGGTCCTGCCCTGGCTTTGATTGGCTAAGCCACACTACTAGTACTACTACAGGGACCCCCGGTCCCGCCCCACGGTGCCCAGAATGCCAGCCCTGCTGCCTGATCGCCACACCACCCCAAAACAGGGGTGGGGACTCGGGGAGGGAGGGAACACACTAGTGGCCTGGTCCCTTCTGTGCAGAAACAACAAAAAAGTGCAAAAAACAACAAACAAACAGTGCTTGCCCTAAAATAGGTTCAAATGCTTTATTATGATTCGATATATAGCATGCCGAGATTTAATAGTAGACATATATTTAAGCTCCCAGCCTTTGCAGCAATATTTAGCCTTTTTGTTTGATTGGTCAATTTAACGGGATATTTTTGAGCCTTTTATACCATAACATATTCACTCTTTTAAGTCCCATGTTTTTGGCTTGCATGTATTCCAGTATAAAGGTTAAAGCCCAAGCAAGTTTGTCTATTATTAAAGTTAATATGGAATGATTTTAATATTTATTAGTTCTGTCATCTCTGAGATGAATATTACTTTGCCTCTTTATTATTTTGATATAGATATTCTAATTGCTGTTTATTATATAATGTATATCTCTATACATACATATATATATATGTGTGTGCTAGGCCGTTCTTTCTATCACATGGATATGGCAGATTGTATTATATATATGGCCTCCCATTCTCCTTGCCCTTTCTATGTGATACATGAATGGCCCGTTGACCCTGAATGACCTTGACCCTGCCCATGGACCGTGTGCCCCGTCGTCCCATGATGCATCAGTACAAAGCAAGCGTAACAGTTCCCGATAGCAACGGCCCAGAACGGTATGAACCCTATACATTTTACTCGTCAGTCGGTTCTGCCCCGAAATGCCTAATTGTATAGTAGTATATAAACTCCCTTTTGATAATTACTACAGTGTTTTTTCTCAGATGGCTCTCTCACCTTATTACTGCTGTTTGCCAGTTCATTTCTGTTCCATCTCTCTGCTTTCTGTACCACTACCATTACTACTACTATTACCACTACCATTACTACTACTATTACCACTACCATTACTACTACTAATACTACTGCCGCTACGACTACTACTACTACTACTACTACAACTACTACTATTACTACATACTACTTCTACCACTACTACTACTACTACTACTACTACTACTACTACTACTACTACTACTACTACTACTACTACTACTTCTACTACTACTACTTATGGATGTAATTGATATGAAAAGAATCAATCGATCAAAATTATTTTTCCAATTAATCGAAAAAAATATTATGTCAAATGTTATGTCAACTAATCTACAAATTAGAATCACCAGTCTTTTGGTCTTTGTCATCATTTGTTTGCCATTTAGTGCCAAACACTGGTAATAATTTTGAAAAGTGACACAAGTTTTCACGAAAAAAAAATGAGGAGAAAAGTTAAATTGTCTTTGTATTTTAGGTATCATAGCAACAAAAATATAGAAAATGATAAATATTTCATGCTTTTTGCAGTACTCAAATCAAATACTACTACTACTTCTACTACTACTACTATTACTACTGCCACTACCACTACCACTACCACAGCTACTACCAATACTACTACTACTACTACTACTACTACTACTACTACTACTACTACTACTACTACTACTACTACTACTACTACTACTACTACTACCACCACCACTAACACAGCTACTACCACTACTTCTACTACTACTACTACTACTACTACTACTACTACTACTACTACTACTACTACTACTACTACTACTACTACTACCACTACTACTACTACCACTACCACCACTACTAGCAGGTAGCCAGCCTCTCTACTGCTTTAGTTGCTAGCACCATTGTCTGCCTGTCTACATCTCAGCCAGCAGTGAGTCCGCTGTCAGAAGACCACCTTACAGATAAGTCAACCACCAATAGTATCCGTTATCATGATAATAATACTTCCTAGTCGACTACTTCCTCTATATACAAGTTCAGTTCAGTTCAGAGCAGTGAAATCATCTTAACCCTCTTCTCTCTTGTCTAACTAATAATAATCGCAATGCTCTCTATAGTAATGATCACAATGATGATGATAATGATTGATTGATTGATTGATTGAGAGAGATAACCTGACTCCATTGCTGAACTCTGTACTAATCTAGCGACTGCTGGCCGCCCCACCAGGTGGCAGCAGCAGCAGCGGCAGCTTCTCTAGACTACGAACCCTCATTCATTCACAGTGCCTTGGTAGTGTGTAGTTGTTGGCATTTGTTTGGTATACTACGCCGCCGCGCCGCAGCCGATGCCCTTCCAGCACAGCTCAATCACTCACTCGCCATGGCAGCAGCTCCCTCTATTGGGCTGCCGCCGTGTAGAGACCCCTGGTTGGTGGGCAGGGCCTCTTGTACTGTTTCCATGACTACAATCACCACAGTAACGTTTACCTTAGCGATGATGATGATTTTGAGAAGCTTCCTTTCCCTCATTGTGATTTAGCCAAGACAAAATAATTATGATAATAATAAATCCAATATAAAGGTAATTACAGAAAGAAAGAGAACTAGATTGATTGTATCAGTAGAAGTGAAAGAAGTTTGCCATTTCTTGTGTGCAATCTAACATATCTTTATGTATTATTCCATATGAGCACTACTACTACTGTACCGTCTGCCTGTGTGTATATAATGGGTGCAGGTCTTCATCTCAGTCTTATTGCTGCTGCATGCAGACGCTGCTTCATCTATCATCTCCTTCAAGATAGAAGACACTTATGCATAAAAAACACACAATAATTTAAAGCGTTTAAAGATAATATCATACTCTCCAGTATTCATCAGTAAAATAAATGCTCTGTCTCACCAATTCACAATATGGATTTTCTAGTACCAAGATGATGATGATGGTGATGATGATAATGATAGACGTTTCCACTGATTAGCTGTAGTAGTAGTAGTGGTAGTGTAACTCGGTGTCGTGTCTGGTAGTATGCTGCCTTGCCACCAGGTGGCGCTGCGGCGTGCTGCGTGGACTCTCGCAGGATAATGTACGCACGCCTCTCTATTGCAGAATCCTGACGGTGGCTTCAGATCTTGGCACGGTGTGTGACTGCCTCTTAGACATCATTCCTACACTAGAGGACGTAAGTATGCACCATCCCATGTCTGAGCACAACCATAACAATAGCAACAACATCTTTACATAATTTATCATCAATCTTACATTGGAGGACCTAATTGCTAAGTATGCACCATCACATGTCGGACGACAATAATCATGACAACAAAAACAATATATTAGTTGTACAACACTCATGAAACAAAATACTAAAATAAGTGATCAACATTTTGAGTAGCCAAAAGTTTGAAGTATACTCTTGTTAACAATAGTCAACCATGAAAAGAATTCTGACTACTCTTGTACTCTTGTACGCAGTTTTATCTCATCTAAGGTTCTTAGAATACCAACAGTACAAAGACATGGCATTTTTGTGTTAGGTATGTTGTGATAGTGATATCTCACCCAAGGTGCTGTTCTTTCAGTACCAACAGTACAAAGACATGGACTTTGATTGTGAACTGCGGATGCTGGTCCACCAGAGCCAGGCTGGCTGCATCATTGGCAGAGCCGGATTCAAGATAAAAGAACTAAGAGAGGTAGGCACCAGTTTCCTCTCAAAGTATTGGGTTTTAGATTTAATGAAGAGCATTTTAAAAGAGTTCTGAGTAATAAAGATTGATAGATACACAACCTCAAGATATTTTAATTTCCTTCTCTCCAAAATTTAGACTTTTGCCTCTTACCACTATATTATTACTTATATTATTAAAAGCCACAGTTATTAATAGTAGTATAACTACTACTACTACTACTAATAGGTGTAGTAAGTCCCAAAAGTTAATATTTATATCTTTTTGTGCTATAAATCCTATCATTATTATACTTTTGCGATTTTGGTTATATTGTACATGAACCTTTTCTGATGTAATCTGACTTTAAATACCACATTGATTTTAACTGTGTTTTTGTGTTTTCAGAAAACTGGAGCAAATATTAAGGTTTACTCACATTGTTGCCCCCAGTCCACAGAGAGAATTGTACAGGTCCAGGGCAAGCCAGAAACAGTCGTTGACTGTATAGCCACCATATTTGAACTCCTACAAACCGTAAGTATTAGTACGGAGAGAGAGAGAGAGAGAGAGAGAGAGAGAGAGAGAGCAATAGAAGAGTTTAGTTAGTGTTATAAATATTATCGAGGATATCATCTATGAAGTTGGTTTCTTACAAAATGCATGTATAAGCAAAATTTAATCCTTATGATAGTAGTTTACTTATACCAATGATTGGAACTCTCAATAATTCTGAATGCTTAATTTTGAATATAATTGATTAGGTAAAACAATTGCAGTAACTCTTATCTATGGATGCAGATTGCACAAACATGTGCATAAAATCTGGCGATCATCTTCCTTTAGTCTGTGCTGGAGATTTAAAGATCTCATGTTTTATATTTTTCAGGCACCACCCAAAGGGTTCAACAATCCTTATGACCCACAGTACTACGACGAGTTCTGCGCGCACGAGTATGGCGGTTTCACGTTGTCGGACCAGGGCCGGGGCGGCAGCGCTGGCGCAGGTGGTGGACGCGGAGGCCGAGGCGGTGGACGTGGCGGCGGCGGAGGTGGTGGTGGAAGGTACGTCATAGAAACATCCCAGCCGCTTAACCCTTCCAAAGCACAAGGTTGCAAAGATTTTTGAAAAACATCTAAACTCTGTCATGTTGGTATTCATTGGAAAGCTCAAACTGAGTACTCTCAGATGAGTACCCATGTGCTCATTCAGTCATTTTTCAGGGTTTTTTGCATCATTTTGTATTGGCCAAACTAGCCACCCTATTTTACCTGTTTAAACTGTAAAATGCCAGACTATTTCTGACTTTCTCACTGTATAGTTACTCATATATATATATATATATATATTATAGATTCCATTGTTCAATGTATACCAACTCTTGCGTAACTTGTATATTAGATTTCTTTGTTCACGGTTGCAGCTTTCTCACTGTTCGCTACCTTGTGTTTCAGGTTTGACCGTGACATGGGTATGGGTGGCCGTAGTCCCATGGGTGGTGGTGGCGGCGGCCGTGGAGGCCCAAGGGGGCGTGGCCGCGGAGGAGACATGGGAGGACGAGGAGGCGGGTTCGGCAGCGGAGGCCGTAGCGGTGGAATGGGAGGCGGTATGGGTGGAGGCATGGGCGGAGGCAGCAGCAGTTTCGGCGGTGGTGGACGCAGCGAGCGCCCTAGTGGCATGGGCAGCCGGGGCGGTCGCGGTGGATTCGGCGGCGGTGGAAACATGAACGGCTATGGAGGCAGCCGTGGTGGCAGTGGAGGTATGGGTAAGTTCACTTCAATAATGCTATGTTAACTACCTGGGAAGGCTAGCATTATCACCTATAACATCATATTTTAGATACCCTGGTACTTCAAAGGTAATTTGGGAATAAAACATTGAATTGCTTATAAAAGCATAAGGAGCTGTAGATGGTCTTGTGATAAGACATATTCTCAAAAGTATACTACATTACGGTTTCATGAATTCAGTACTGGAGTGCACACATGGTCTGGCAAGTTAGAACATCATCAAACAGAAGAACACTTGAAAACTATTTGAAGAGGGATTGTTCAAACCAAAAGTTCAATATTTCTGTATAAGTGTTGATTTATTATGAAAATATTTGTGTGTCAGAGTGAGTATGGTGTCGATCGTATCAGTCTTATTGTTATGCCTGTTGTTTTCAGGTGGTGGTGGAATGGGCGGTAGCAGCAATGGTAGCGGCATGGGAGGAGGCTTCAACCAGAACTTCACATCAGACAGCATGGTAAGTCAGCGATTCTCAAAACTGACACCAGGTGGCTACCAGTAGGTATTCTGCTTCCTGGAGACCCTTAGTTTATAGTAAAAAAAAAAGTAATTTGGGTACCCTGATCGCCTTGAACACTTGGTGCCTGTTCAACAGAAAAAAAACATGCCAGCCTAGAATC
Source organism: Maea johnstoni (assembly GCA_963942565.1). Lineage (NCBI taxonomy): Eukaryota > Metazoa > Annelida > Polychaeta > Spionida > Magelonidae > Maea > Maea johnstoni. Next base: position 30,609,972 of record OZ012692.1, read on the forward strand.
TCGATGGAAGGACTGGTCAGTGGTTACCATGAATACCCAGTATTTTGGAAAATTTCTGGTAACCTATGTTAGTGCCTCATTCTGCCACCAGGCGGTTTGATGCATGGCTAATTCTCAATTTGGAAATGTGATTAATGTTAATAATGTTTTAATTTGACACTTCTTGCTGTTGTTTGTTTCCCTATCAATGTGGGTATTTAAGTGAAATATATTGATTTATCATTGACACATTGGAAGATAATTTGCTCATCTATTGCATGTTGTTATTGTAGAGTGACATGGGTCAGCAGGGTATGATGTTTGGACAGCAACAGACCTCTACCACCCAAGTCAGCATTCCCAAAGACCTTGCGGGCGCCATCATCGGCAAGGGCGGCTGCCGCATCCGGGACATCCGCAACGAGTCCCGCGCGGGCATCACGATAGACGAGCCCCTCCCCGGCTCCAATGACAGGATCATCACCATCACTGGAACTCAGGAAAACATTCAGAATGCTCAGTACCTCTTGCAGATGAGGTGAGTACTTGTGGGCGTCGCCGCCACCCGGCTCTGGTGGCACATGCGGGGCACAGCGTGTCGTGTGTGTGTGGGCTGTTCCTTTGAAAAGAGGCTTAGCTGAGGAGGCACTGGAGTACATATTAACCAATCAAAAAGGTTGGGTGGAGAAAACACCTGAATTTAATTGAAAACCAAAAATAGAAATTAAAAAAAAAGATTTTACGGATTCGTTGAAATTATGTTGATACTGAAATATATGTCTGCTATTAAGATAACTCTTAGTCTAGGCAATCAAGCCTAAGATATCATGCAGAAAATTATCATTTGTAACTAGAAAATTTCTTACTCAAACAAAAAAATAAAAAGATATTTTTATGTTTTGAATTCAATGGCATTGAATATGTTAATATGTAGTAAATATTTTGGAAATGTGTGATTTTGGATGACTAGTGTCATATCTAGTGCCCCTCCAGCAGCTGCTGTTTTTCAAAGGAACAACCTGTAGTAAGTGTTTGTAAATGGTGTGCTTCTGCTTGCTTTGGTTTGGATGGCATGGACTGCTTACGCTGGTGCTGGTTCTAGACCTTTCCTTAACTCATTCATGCCTGGAGCGGCTAAAACCAACCCACTCTTTTGATGATATCTCTTCAATAAAAGTGATAATTGGAAAATATTTGAAGGAGAGTTGTTCATTGAAACTAGGCCTACAACTCTCCTTCAAATTGTTTTCAAATTATTGCTTCGTTCTTGAGTTATTTTCAAAAGTGTGACAGGTCTAGACGACACTGGTTGAGTAGATTCCCAGGCATGAATGGGTTAACCCTCTGCCGCATGGTACCCCATCCCTTATCCCCATGCTCCTCATTCAGAATTGTAACACTCCCTTCTCTTTCTTTCTCCCTCTCTCTTTCTCTTTCTCTGTCTCTCTTGGACTTGTTACTCAAATCCCTTCCTCTCTCTCTCTCTTTCTGATCTGATAACCAATCTAATCAACATGACAAGCATGGTATGAAGGAGGAAAACTGCAATACTATTGGTTGGTGGCATGGTGGTTGCTATCGGCAACAGGTAGTGGCATCTGATAGGCTAAGCTTTGGGCAGGAGGTGCCGCTGCTGCCCTCTGGTGGGTGCTTGGTGCTGGTACTAACGGGACTAACTCTCTAGACAGCATGTATGGTCTGGAAGACTAGTGATTTTGTTGTTTGCAATTGAGGAACAATGAATCGCTATCTTCCACAATTATGCATGCAGCCTCGGCTTGGTGGAGGTGCTGCCGCCGCTAACACATCTCATTTCCCCCGCCCGCCCGCTTCCTCCATTCGCCAGGTGGCGCCACTTGCTAACATATTCCGCATGACCAGACAGGAGGGCGGGGCAGGCAGCATCGCTGGGCATGAACGACGCTGGAGCTGCTGCTAACACTACATACCTACTGGGCTGCCTGGATTCAAGACGAAACAACTTGCCTACCTTTATACCTATATACCTATAGTGTGACTCCTCCTCTCCCTTGAAACAGTCAGTTATTCACCTGTCTATCTTCTCCTTATTCCCTCAAGTGTGGTGTTGTCAGCTTCTGTTGTATAGGGAGACTTGTAGGTGTGTTTGCAGCTTGCCTGCTACAAGCTTTGCTCAGCTTACTCTAACTTAACAGAAAAGAAAGAAGTTCTCTCCCATTTGAAAGACATTGATATGAATCAACTCATTAATTCTAATCATACGTAATTGAAATATATATATATATAATATTGTCTAGATTTTTGCAAAACCAGGATTTTATTTTAAAGACTTCTTTTATTCATACTTCAAACATTTATCTCTGATATTTCTTAAAATCAAAACTTTTGTATTTGAAACCAAAACATAGGTATTTAATTGAGCATTTGCTGCTTTTAGTAGCATCAATGCATTGTGTTGTTTCTGCTCACTTTATAGTCATGTAGTATCCTCAGGCTGTTTGCTTCATATAATATTGAAGGATTTTGATATGAGCATGTTGATATGTGCCTTAAATATTCTGTTGTGGATATATTGTTTGTTTTACTGTAAGATCCGTCACTTAGCACATTAGAACTGTAACACGTCTTGTGCCTATCATGTGTTAAGTGTCTTTGTATCTTTTGTTGAATTGATTCGATTCCTTATGATTTCCCACATGTCAGTTATTAAATCAGAAAATAGTTATTCAAAAGCGTAACCTAATGTAGATCAACTTCTATTAGTTTTATTCCAAGGAAATTCTTATTACATGTGCATATTCAAATTTGAAGTTCTAGAGAAATTATTGAGCAAAGCACCATATAATGATTTACGTCTTTAAGCTATGCGACGGTTATTACTTTTCAGTCCCCTAATAGCCGGTGCTGAAGACGACTGTGTAGTTACCACCCCTATTACCCCTTGACCGTATTTACCCCCTTCTACACCCTTCCTTTACCCCTACTTCGTCTCCCATTCTTTTCCATGCAACTTTCACTTGTAGGATGACACACTGATGACAAACAAAAGTCTTGCTTATGGTGGTGATGGTGCTCCCCTTGTAACATTTATTCCAAACCTCTCGACTTTCTTATCGTATTTGGCCATCTTTTTCCTACTATGCCGATACTGGAAGTAACCTCTCCATCCTGCACTGATCTCGTCATGATGATGATTATTATTATATTTTTGTGCCCGGTCTCATCCATGTCCAGATTTTAGGAAGTGTACTGCTGCTTCTGCCCGCCACTTGCCCACCCCTAAATTCTACCATTTCTCTTTTCAAGGCTAAAAAATTTGTCCAGGGATTAAGAAACTAGAACAAGGTACAGAATAATGGCATCCAGCCCTGTGCACTCATGGTCTACCAGCTCTCTCTCTCTCATGAATCTTGAAGACCACCCTCCTTCGCTAGCACCTCTTCAACTACTATTACACATGATCGAACACTTAACAAGCTAACTTATCCACCTTATGAGACTGTTCCTATGAAAATAGTGCATTATCGAACATGGGTCACTCAACTTCTCTTTAAGGACCTGAAAATCGGAAATCTAATTTGCTAAGTTATCATTTTCCATGTCAGTCTCGATGCAGGACCTATTGAAAATTTTAGGCACCAAGAAATATTGCTTTTGCCAATATTCAAAGCTACTTTTTCTCATGAAACATTTTCAACGAACAACATATATTCATGCTTTTGATATAATGATTTGATAATCAAGTATTTGGAATATTTAGTACTGACCTGAACTCAAAATTTGCAAAGCAAACCTTATCAAAATTTTCCTTATGGAGGTAGTCGGTTAAACTTGCCGTAGTTGGGTACCGAGGGGCTGTGATGACCTTGTCATGTGATGGGTGTCGGAGGAGGGTCAGGGTTGGAGCTGTGACCAAGGGCTGAGCAGGGCTGACGATAGATGCAACTTTTTTCTGTCATTTGCAATTTGTTTGACTGCTTTACTTGATCTGATGTCAGCACAGTGGCTTTGCAAATGCAACCACTGCTTTTGGACAGATCCTACCAGGAAGGATTTTAATCTCTCTCTCAAAAAAAAAATAATTCTTTTGTCGAAGGAAATAAACACAAATTGGGCAGTGGCATTGGTGTGGAACAGGGGTACTTCTAAATTTAATTTTGATATTCTCTTTGAATTCTCAATTGACTTTTTGTTACTATGAAATTGAGTACTTTGAAATTTAATACCAATTTTTAATCTAAATATTCAATTTTCAATTGATTTTTTTCTATCATCAAATGATGAAAACTGAGATACTCGGTGACAATGCTAGCTTTCATGATCAGTGCTTTAACTAGACATACTGAAGGATAATTTCATGAAGACATCAGGTATTGAAAAATAATTTCCCGATTATTATCAAACTTTGTATGCGAATGAGTCAAATAACTTTGTATCATATTTTAGAAATGTATATAATTGAGATGATTGCATGTGTAGAATATGGATGGCTTAGAATGTATTAATATGAGAGGAGAGATCCAAGAGAACCCCTATGTTATGTTGGTGTGTGTGGTTGGAGTATGTACAATGCGTTGCGAGGATATTGTATGTGAGAAGATGATTCATTTGTTTGAATTTGGTTGCTGTCATATGTTTGATTTAGATGAATGTTTGAGGCGTTCCCACAAGGTCTGATAGGCTGGTGTGGGGGGTAGTGTAAATGTGTGTGTGTGTGTTTTGCTGTTACTGAGACTGCATGGTTTGGGGGTGTGTGCTATATATATGGGTCAATTCTTACAAGACAGCCCTGGCTGGAGTATACCTTACCTACCATATGGCTTATGTTATTCTACACTATTAAATTTCTCTATTTGCCTAGCCGCACCCTAGGACTGACATGTTCCTGGTCATTTCAGTTTTTAGATAGTTTTATGTATGTGCCAAACAACTCCATGCCCAGGACAGTTTTATGTCAAGGGGGGAGGGGGGCTAGTGTGTGAGAGCAAGTTTTCATATAAAGGTATTCGGTTTACAGTCTTGTAAATAGGGCCTACCCTGATGGCAGAGTGGTCTTATGCGTTGCCACTGACTCCTCATGGTCTCTCACTGCTGCATGGGTATACATCCCAGCTGGGGCATGCCCCCTAAAAGATTGCCAGTGACTCGGGTTAGGAGGTGGTTTTTCTGGGTACTCCGGTTTCCTCCATCACTTGCAAGTGGCTAGCTAGCTAGTTAGTCTCAAATTAGCCTAAATATGGCAGATTTAAACATGGCAGGAAAAGTAACGATAATCCAAATTCCTAATTCCTTTCATCCTGTAAGTGAGGCCTGTCGTGTGTGTGTTTGTGAGACATTGGCGAGTGAGCGTGCGTCTGTGTGAGAGAGATCTGAGTGGGAGTGTTCGTGAGATATCGGCGAGTGAGCGTGCGTGCGTCCGTGTGTGTGTGTGAGAGAGATCTGCGGGGGAGTGTTTGTGAGATATCGGCGAGTGAGCGTGCGTTCGTGTGAGTGTGTGTGAGTCGGCATGATGTACCTGCTGTGACTTTACGTGGCATGTGTTGTTTTGTCTTTGCAGTGTGAAGCAGTACTCTGGGCAGTACTAGACGTGCAAGAGAGATAGAGATAGAGAGATCAATCAACCAATCACAAGAGGAGGAGGAAGAAGAGGAAGCAGCCTAATTAACATGACCACAGCCACCGCCTAGCCACTCCCACCAGTCGCCATGATTGACAGACAGCTAGGGCCTTCACAACCAGAACCGGTGTGCACAGCAATTAACTCAACCAGTCACCATAGAAACTATATATAGAGTTGCAGCTGCTTACCATATAATAATTGTACCTCAATTCTTAGAAAATCAAAGTGTCCGTTCTAGATTACTAATGAAATACAACAAAAAAAAAGGCATTTTATGTTGAAAACTTGACATGTTGTAGACATTTTGATTAAGTTGATGGTGTGAGTGGGTTGTGTGTATTATTCTTAAGAGATCACATAAATACAGAGAGTTATAATTGCGCCACGCAGCTACTACTAGTGGCGTTTACATCTAATTTTATAAGTGTGACAAATGACCCTCTCGGCAGGGTCCTAGTGTAGATACGAAACTGGGCATGTGTTGTTTTGTTTTTAAAGAGGCCTGCCCTGGCTGGGGTAGAGGAAGCGGGGAAAAGCTCTATGGTTAATTACTGGGATCAAGTCGATTTTAATTGGTGTATATTTGATTAGCTAATAAGGGCTACTCTTCTCATGTTGTTTAACTTAGTGTTAGTTTTTGCCTTCACCACCAAGAGGGCTCACATAGTTTATGTCTTCGCCACCAGAGGGCCCACATAGTTGTAGATTTTTACACTCGCCACTACTTTGACACTCAGTGTACATCAGGTTGTCTTGTTTTTCATTTATAGTTTATTATTATCTTGCCATCTTACTTCATCACTGAGAAATGCTCACTTCCTCAGTCGACATTTTAGATAATCAAGGTGGAACCTCTATTTTCCATGAATGTCCAGGTTTTGGCCCTCCTGTCCCTTATTTGTATAGAATCAGAAGGAGGACATTTCCCAGCAATGTGTGTCATACCCCCTTGTCCCTTCCCCCAAGGCTATGCCCCCTGGTGGCGGGAACAGGAACTGGGCCCCTTGCTGTCTACCCCCTGAGCTCTTTCTGTACATAGCTAAAGGATATCAGTGCCATGCCCCCTTGGCCAAGTAGCCACGCCCCTTTGGCTTCTCCAATGCAATACACTGGCTCCTTAGTGGGAGACATGTATTCTAGATGTAAATTTGAAGAACCACCAACCCAAATCATAATAAATCAAAAACTCATGATTTCACCATCTCCTGTCCCGCCCCCCCCCTACTTGTGCATAATTAGTCTATTGAAGATGGAAGTGTTTAACGTTAGAGCATATATATTTTCTTGGTCCATATCAGTCATATAGGGTAGCCGAGATTTTATTGAGTATTTTTGGAGAGCTGTAAAGATATTGAGCAGACCTTAGTAGGAGGTTTCTAGGCCAGCAATGAGGAGGAGAAGGGCGGCGGTGTTCACTAGTAGTTAAGGAGGAAAGGAGGAGGTTTTGTACATGTGTTTTACAGCTTTTAGATTGTACTCTAATTTTGGTAAATAAATAAAGACTTGGTTCAAATAACAATGATGTACTTTGTTTTTTCTTCATTTCAATGTGATGCAGTAGATGCTTTCTTTATATATGCAGGATAGAAATGAACCATTTACGTTTTACCTTAGTGTTTGTACAGATGTAATGATACATTTTCATGTTTCTGTAAAATATGCCAGTTTTCTAAATTTGTAAATTATTCGTAACTGGTATATTCGGTCAACATGATAGTGCCACTCCTTTCAAAGCCAAGTTTTTTATGACACTGAACTTGATATTGTTCAAACTCTATCACCTTTATTTGATAAAAATTCTGTATCTACTTCTATAGTATTAATTTTGAGTCAAGTTTTCATTAAAGATCCTGCATTTCCTGAAGCCTCTCAACCTTCAACAAATTGGAGAAATGATCCTTATTTACTTTTATAATACAAGTATAATCAGTAATTACAAATAATAGAAAATTCAAAGGAAAACAAACAAAAGAAGGTAAATAAAGCACCTTGTAGGGCGCGAACTAGTATCTAGCTACATGATTTTAACTGAGGAGGTAACTGTCCTCACACTATACAGTAAATGCAAATAATACTACATAGGAAATCAAAGCAAAAATAAGAGAAAATGAAGTGCACTGTTTGCTGGACTATCTTTAAAAGAAAATATTTGAAGAGTATTTTAATCGAGAATCTGTATAATAACCCATTCATGCCTGCAGCACCCCAAACTGCCTGGCGATTTTATAACACTCTTAAAAGCTATGTTCAGGAAATATTTGAAGCATTGATCAGAAACTTCTAAAAAACTCCTTCAAATAAATTTACAATCCCTACCCAATTTCAATGATATTTTCATAAGTGTTTTAGATACAGAGGAGTAATGTTGGTGAGATAACCATGCATGAAAGGGACAATGTTTAAGTCCCTTGTTTTATCTAAGAAACATGATAGTTTTCAATGAGAACCTTAACTGTGGATGGATTATAGTGCCATTCCTATATTCAAAACCTAAGACCAGTATTCAATTGGATAGCTGCCTGAAGCATGTCGAATCTGTGAAAATTGGAAATCTTTAAAAATGTTCACACAAAAGTTAGCATTTTGTTTCAATATGGCATACCTGCATGTCCTTCAAGAAACTGACTAGCCCACAAATTCTTTAACCTTTAATGTAGGTCTAGAGTCATCCTTCAAATGCTCTATTCAAAATTGAGCATAAATTGACAAAATATTTGAAAGATAGTGGCTGGTTGAATATCCATGAAACTTAGAAATATTTTTCGAAAAAATGATGCTTCAGTCAAAAATACATCAAAATAGACTGGATAATCTGAGCGTTATCTTTTAAACAAGACCAAGGTGATACTAATGCAGAGAAAATCAGGAACCAGTAGAAAATTTCCCCTTTCAGAAGTTCCGCTGGTTGTCATTGATGCCCTCTTTTTAGTGTTATGGAATTACAAATATCATTTAACATTAGTGCAGATTTTGCGCCTGTTACACCCCAAAAATGTCAGACTCTTACTCATTTACTAACCAAGTAAGTATTTGAAGGAAATGTATCACCAAGCATCCTACCAATGAATACATCTGATTAAAATGGATTCTAAAATAATGCTTTTTTTTCATATTATCTTATGTAGGCTAGTTTTTCTAGTGGTACTCCAACTTATATGGGTAACGGTGTAAGTGCTGGTCTCAGACTTGACGCATAAATGGTTTTATTCATAAAAGTCACCATGATAATAACCCATTTGTGCTTGCAGCAGCCAAATGTTCTTAACAGTTATGTGGTATCCTTTAAATAAGTGCATTATTAGGAAAATATTTGAAACAAAGTTAATCAGAACTTGACTAACAACTATCAAATATTTTTTGAATTTATATCGTAATTTCCAAGTTTTCAGAAGAATTCTAGACCTACATGAAACTTGTCAAGGAGATCTTCAAACATGAATGGATTATGGATATACAAGCCAAACTACTCAAAATAGTCTTTGCCTTGTCCTGTTCTTCTTATCCTTTATCCTATTAATGCTTAAACCCTTCCGATGCTGAGGCTACTTTCGTCCAAAGCACAAAGATGCAAAGATTTTTTTAAAGCCATCTAAACCCTGTCATGTTGGTATTCATTGGATAGCTCTCGTTGAGCACTATCAGATGAGTACCAATGTGCCAGGGGTTCTGCAATCTTTCAGGATTTTGCATCATTTTGTATTGGCCAAATTAGCCACCAGTTGCTCTTGAATTTTGTTGTCTGGATCCATTACACTTTTGACGATAGCTTCGGAATTGAGAATAATTTCACCAATAAATTGAAGGAGAGTTGTCGATAATGTTCTGAATAACATTTCCCCTTCAAACTTTTTCCCAACTTTGGTTTTGCCTACAAAATAGCATTAATATTGTCAGGCTGCTTTTGGCTGCTGTGAGCATCAGAGGGTGAAAAGCCATGAGTCATAAACTTAACAACAAGAGAAATGTACATCTTAAAATTTCTCAATAGTTTATTTTATTTACATATATGTACAGCAGTTACAGGATAATGTAAATGATCAACTAAAACTACATCTGGACCAACTGTAAAGAGAAATGAACAAAAAGTCTTTTAGACTAAGGTAATCATATCATAATAATACCATAATGTACAGATAAAAGAAATGATTTGGTGGTGAAATGCCAAGAATCTAAAATTGGAAACCTAATGAAAAATACTGCGGTAGAAATATCCACTTTTTAAGAAAATTTCCAAAACACAACACTGGGTGTGATGATTTGCTACTTATGGTATGGGTGTTCAAATGATGCCTAGACCCTGCTACTATACAAGGACATTCTTCTCCTGGAAAACATAGGCTAAAAATCTGCAGATCTTTTCTCTGTGTTTGTTATAATATTGCCAGTAAAGGTATGTACTTAAGTAAGACTATGCCTGGTACATAAGGTATTCCTTTTGTAGAAAATGTAGGCCTGAAACTTGCAGATCTTCTCCCCATGTTTTTATCACATTGCCTGTTAAATCCTTATTCAACTGCTGGCTAATTTGGCTTTACCAAATGATGCAAAACCCCTGAAAAATGACTGAAACCCTGCAAATGGGTACTCATCTGAGAGTACTCAGTGACAGCTTTCACATGAATACCAACATGACAGGGTTTAGATGTTTTTCAAAAATCCTTGCATCCTTGTGCTTTGGATGAAAGTACCCTCAGCATTGGAAGGGTTAACGTAATTGCCTACATAAGGGCGTTCCTGTCATAGACGACATAGGCCTGAAAGTTGCTGATTTTTTTGCCATGTTTTTATCATATTGCCAGATTATTGCCTACATAAGGGGGTTACTGTCATAGAATACGTAGGCCTGAAAGTTGCAGATATTTCCCCATGTTTTGTATCATATAGCCCATTAACATAATTGCCTACATAGGGGTGTTACTGCATAAGGGCATCATAGAAGACGTAGGCTGGAAACTTGCAGATATTTTCGGCATGTTTTTGTGTTGGTCGGCAGTAGCCGATCCTACACTATAAGTCTTCCCTCCCCATTTATAGGGTATCTAATGGGCTATCGCATGTCCATCGGCTCTTTGGATCATCATGGTAGGCCAATAGGTTTAATTGCCTTTATCTTCTTTTTATGTGGTATTTCCTTTGATCTGTTCTGGAACTTAACGTCTTTGTATGATGTTTTACAAGTATAATAAATAGTTTACCTGTTTTGCTTTCTTTTTGTGTAAACCTTTTTGGCGTTTATTTTGTGTAAGTATCCTAAATATGTGTTTTATAGACTTCTCTAGTCTATATGTATTCCTCTATGGTCCTTGGCTACAACATGGCGTAGTATTGGAGGTCGTTCAATTAACATAAAATCTCTTAACACTCTTGTGGCCGGGCGTCTTATGGTATGTGCCAGTGCATGTTAACCCATTAATGCTCACAGCAGCTAAAACAGGCCTGACAATTTTGGATATATTTTTTCTAACAAAAGCATCTTTTAGAAAAAATTTGAAGGAGAAATGTTAATCAGTAGTCAAACTCAGTCCCTTTCAAATATTTTGAGAACTTTTCCTTTGTTCCCAACTTATTTTCAAAAGTATGAAAGTAGCAGATGATACTTTCTGGAGAAACTCTGTGTGTGAATGGGTTAATCTATTAGTAGAGGGGTTGTTCAATTAACATAAAATCTGTTAACACACTTGTGGCCAGCGTGTTATGGTATGTGCCAGTGCATCTTAACCCATTAATGCTTACAGCAGCCAAAACAGGCCTGACAAATTTGGATATATTTTTCTAACAAAAGCATTTTTTAGAAAATATTTGTAGGAGAAATCTTAATCAGTAGTCAAACCCAACTCTCTTTCAACTAGTTTGAGAACTTTTCCTTTGTTCCCAAGTTATTTTCAAAAGTATTAAAGTAGC
>OZ012692.1:30628950-30632094 GCA_963942565.1 Maea johnstoni
TTTTTGTCATTCGGTATTATTTACCTCTTACACTTGAATGGTAGACTCTAATGCATTCTACACGAACTGTGATATAACAATTCGTAGCTTTGCTTTTTTTCTCCTCTGCCACTTAGGGCTCGTAGTGACGGGTGCCGTAGTAATCGGCGAACACCACCTACATACCCTTAGCCCCCATTGCCATTCTCATCACGCACCCCAACCTAATTGGAGTTGAAGAATGTCGTGAGAGAAAGCTCGCAATCGTTCACTGCGCTGGATTCTCTCTTGGCAGTAATGCAATTTCAATAAAAGTGCAACACAGTAATCTGCTTAGCACAATTGGCCAACTAAACATTTGCAAGTTATTTGATTGAATAAATGTGGTCAGTTGATATATAAATTTGTCAAAATCGTAAATAGTTTAAAACATTTATTGAAAGAAATATTCTTTATTTTACCAATTTGCGGAATTCAGTACTCTTTACACGTCTGGTAACATCCTATGTTGTTTTAAAGCTGCACATGAATATTAATTGACCTAAGTTCCGCAGGTAAGGTGCTAAATATAATCATATATATATATATATATATATATATATATATATATATATATATATATATATATATATATATGATATATATATATATATATATATATATATATATATATATATATATATATATATATATATATATATATATATATATATATATATATATATATATATATATGTTTATATATATATATATATATATATATATATATATATATATATATATATATATATATATATATATATATATACCGGGTATATATATATGTATATGCTATCAATGAAATATTTTGCGAATAAAGTCCAGGTGCGAAAGAAAAAGTGAAATGAATGTGTATGAGTTGGCCAGTAAGCATTTTGGTATGATTCTACCCACAAATTATTTCCAAATGATACTTTTATGTGGATATCCTCCCCCTCCCCCCAAAAAATGATAAATAGATAAAAAAAAAAAAGGGCTTTTCTTTGAGCTGCTACGCTATGATTGTTAAGGAAATGTAAAAACAATACTATTTCAATAATTGTTGAAGGAAAACATATTCCAAAGGAGGCACAATCTTCGTTCAAACACGGATTAATTCCAAGCATACCCCAAGTGAGGTATGGGCATGAGGTGGTTCTATAAAATATACATAGACATTAAGTTCCATCACAATTTATTTTGATAAAGATAACTATCAAATTGTATCTACTTAAAGCCGGGTAGCTTATATACTGGCTGTATGGAAAACATTTATTGGAACTATAGAAAAATTCGAATTTTTCGTAAGCTCAACTATGCATGTTACCTATGCACCACCGTAGTATGCTGAATTGTTTGGGTTTGTTCAAATGCTCTCTCTCTCTAAGCTCACAACCTTTGATTGTGTTTTTTCCCAGGGGATGTGTCCGTACGCTCTTAGCGCCGATGCAGGCATTGTCCATTGTGTCCTTGCCGCCTAAACCCTTTCGGTGCATGCCCAGGTTCCCTTTGATAACCCGGGTAAGCTACGCTACTACAGTGTGCGTGCTTCTGCCACCGGACAACCAACAAAGTCCGTGCAGTGCAACCCCATTGTGGAAGCAGAAGTTTGATATCGGTTGTACTATATATCGCCGGGTGGTCATACCACACCCGGCCGTGCTTGAGGATAAGAAATCAGCATCAAAAGCACCTTTTTGTTTAATTTTTTAAAATTAGTTTACGTTAAGAACCATCTAGATACACTCGTCCACCAAACTGCCAACTCAGAATTAGGCAAATAGGCGCGGCAACGGAGATCATGCGTTGCAAAGGATCGGGCCTCCTCTCTTATAATATAGATATATATATACAGATATAGATATAGATATAGATATATATATATATATATATAGATATATACATGTGTGTGTATATACATATATATATATATATATATATATATATATATATATATATATATATATATATATATATATATATATATATATATTTATATATATATATATACATATATATATATATATATATATACATATATATATATACATATATATATATATATATACATATATATATATATATAAATATATATATATATATATATATATATATATATATATATATATATATATATATATATATATATATATATATATATATATATATATATTTACACACACACACACACACACACTCACAGAAAACCTCGCTTACAAATAGGGAATGAGCATATGTGTCCGGGGTAATAGCAATTTCTGTTACGTTATTAACATTGTGATAGTAGAAGTACTTAGGCAGGAGTACTCAGTGTGCATCCGACCATCACTCTTCATTGATACTATCCATGAATTCCTTCTCCTGGTCTCTGCTGGAAACCTATAAAAATAGCCCTTGCTCTCTGCCATACTGATTATTTCACCCAAATGCACTATAGGCCCACCCCATGCTATTAATTGTATGTAAAATGCAGGAAGACAGTGTCATTCTGCCAACGGAGATCTGATGTTTGACCACCAAAGATGGTGGCCACAGAAACACTATTACCATGGAATGCACAGTATGTACAGTGACATATCCGGACACATGCACATTCATATGTGCCTATAGATATCACAGAACACCACATGCAGACTTCCTAGCAGACTTGAACCAAGTAATACATGACATCAAAGCAAAGAAGCTGGTTGTTGCAGGTGACATGAACCTTAACATGCGTAATGAAACAGTAAAGCATAACATAAAGACAAAGATCCTGTCACCGAACAAATTGACACAAATAGAAACAGGACCTACAACAAAAACAGGGAGCATTATCGATCACATATATACAAATGTGGATGGAATTACAGCAAATGTCATTCCGACATACTACTCAGACCACGACCTTATTGTAATGAACGTTATATAAGGTCATATTGGACAAGAACATTGCCAATGATTATAGAAAATAATGAAAATGACTATGAATCCAGCCACAACAGAGTGAATAATAAAAGTGAGATTGCCCAAAGACCATTATTCAGAACTTGGAAACCTCATATAAACAAACAAGGAACAATATTTAAGATTGTAACAGGTATGTACCTTTGACAATAATATAAACAAATGCAACTGAAAACAACAAGAGGGTCAAATTCGTTCTTA
>OZ012692.1:30632294-30644794 GCA_963942565.1 Maea johnstoni
TATATATACCACAGCTGGTCTGTTGTTAACATACATTATGGACTAACCATATGGAACCACCTTCAAATGCATGCAAAGAAGTGCCGCTCCATACTTGAGGGAACTGTTAGTCAAACAAGCTATTACAAGGACTCTAAAATGAAACACTAAGAACTTATTACAGATAACACTCGCTATTCTGAAAAGGTTTGGTGAACAGCATTCTGTGCCTATGCACCACGCCTTTGGAATGAACTCCCTGACCTCACCAAGGCTGCTATTAGTGTGCAAAACTTCAAGAAACACCTGAAAACATTGCTATTTTGAAAGGAGTTATTTGACTATACCATAGCAAATGTCCAATGCCTCTAAAGCGCTATTGAACATTATAGGTGGAGAAAGCGCTATAACAATTATCAATTATCATTATTATTTTCCTTATTTTAAAGGCTGGATCTCTTCAAGAAATGGTCATCTTTGTGATCCCTTTTGGATAATCACAAAGCAGGATATCTGAAGACCAGAAAACTGTTTGCCATAAAACACCCAAGAGCTGGATGCTATCATCATCAGGCCTCAGCCATAAAAGATGTCAACAACATTCTGGCCATAAAATCATCCACAGCGCTGGCAGACCCCCTCTGCTTATCCCATCTGATAAGGACTCCTCTGTACTCAGAAATGTTAACCCCTTCCGTCACATATCCTATACTTCCATAATTCTGAAAGCAGTCATTATCTCCATCCCTGTTTCTACCACCTCACAGGGAAATATCACAAATGCCTGATTATGCCCTCAGAGCGTACCCATGATCACGGTTCTCACACATGTGCTACAGAAAAAAGAAAAGACAAATGAAACCCCTATTCAATGATGCACTCAATGACCCATATCATCTATAAATACTATACAGAAACACACAATATACACGTTCCTAGGGCAGTGATACACAACACAGCTGCCACTGTATAATGACACATGATCACTAAGACACGTGATGTACTAATAGATTAACCCATTCACACACAGAGTTTGTCTAGAAAGTATAATCTGCTACTTTCATACTTTTGAAAATAACTTGGGAACAAAGGAAAAGTTCTCAAACTAGTTGAAAGAGAGTTGGGTTTGACTACTGATTAAGATTTCTCCTACAAATATTTTCTAAAAAATGCTTTTGTTAGAAAAATATATCCAAATTTGTCAGGCCTGTTTTGGCTGCTGTGAGCATTAATGGGTTAAGATGCACTGGCACATACCATAACACGCTGGCCACAAGTGTGTTAACAGATTTTATGTTAATTGAACGACCCCTCTACTAATAGATTAACCCATTCACACACAGAGTTTCTCCAGAAAGTATCATCGGCTACTTTCATACTTTTGAAAATAAGTTGGGAACAAAGGAAAGTTCTCAAAATTTTTGAAAGTTTGAAAGGGAGTTGAGTTTGACTACTGATTAACATTTCTACTTCAAAAATTTTCTAAAAGATGCTTTTGTTAGAAAAAATATATCCAAAATTGTCAGGCCTGTTTTAGCTGCTGTGAGCATTAATGGGTTAACATGCACTGGCACATACCATAAGACGCCCAGCCACAAGAGTGTTAAGAGATTTTATGTTAATTGAACGACCTCCAATACTATGCCATGTTGTAGCCAAGGACCATAGAGGAATACATATAGACTAGAGAAGTCTATAAAACACATATTTAGGATACTTACACAAAATAAACGCCAAAAAGGTTTACACAAAAAGAAAGCAAAACAGGTAAACTATTTATTATACTTGTAAAACATCATACAAAGACGTTAAGTTCCAGAACAGATCAAAGGAAATACCACATAAAAAGAAGATAAAGGCAATTAAACCTATTGGCCTACCATGATGATCCAAAGAGCCGATGGACATGCGATAGCCCATTAGATACCCTATAAATGGGGAGGGAAGACTTATAGTGTAGGATCGGCTACTGCCGTCCAACACAAAAAGCAAGCGTTATGAGATTTCTAAGTCCATAACACAGTTTCTAAAATTATCCATTTGGACTCTCTATTTCTATTTTTGTCCTTTAAAAAAAAAGTAAATGGTTGTAGCAATGTCAACCCTTTTTGTCATTGACCAAAAATCAAGTACATTGTCAACAGGGCTCTACTACGAAATTTCCATTTTCTATTTCAATTCTTTTAAACAAGGGTACTAAATGATAATACTATACACTGTAACTAATGACACAATGAGGCAATTGTTAACTTTAGTGTGGGATCATGTAGGCCGTTCAGTAACTAGGCAGTGATTGGCATCAAGTAAGTTAACACATGGAACTTGGTTACTTAACCCTTAGGCTGCTAGTGGCTAATTTGGCCAATACTAAATGATGCAAAAAACCTGAAAAATTACTGAAACCCTAGCACATGGGTACTCATCCGAGAGTACTCAGCTAGGGCTTTCCAATTAATACCAACATGTCAGGGTTTAGATGGTTTTCAAGATTAATGTTATGGTTTTTAGGCAGTGTGGGTGTCTACATGCCCTGCATCTATGTATTATATGAACTCTCTGATATAATCGACATATAGACTGAATTCCAGGGATGTCGGATTATACTTTTCAAACCTCTACTGAAGCACCTAGATTTCAAGAGGCCTTATTGTTTTATGCCTCTCGCTGCTGCCACCTTTTGTACATTACAGACACTAATGGGCAACATCATCCTTACATATGATACTTAAATATAATAAGAACTAAAACTGCACACATTCAATTCAATAAGCACCTAATAAACTCACTTCCTAGCATGGTCTTAACCAAAATTTGGAAATATGGTGTCCAAAAAGAGGTTTCATAGACTTTTGCGTGTCCAAAGTGTGATACAAAGTACATACTACTAATATAATAAACCCTATATATTTACATATTTTGCTTTTCTAGGCCAGGAACTGCTTTGAGTGTACTATAAAAGTGACACTACAGCTTCTAAATCTTCTATCTTCTAAGAAAAGTCAACATCTGCTAATCCTGACATAAACTTTTGGGTGTCCAAACAGTGAAAAAAACAGTGTTCTGGGTGTCCAAATGACACGTTGGACGCATAGGCGGCTATGCCCCTACTTCCTAGAGAAAACAAGTGAAGAACTTACAAGTTACAACTACATAATTCTAAGTCTTACCTGGCAGTGGTTACCTGACAGAGTCGACAGATGACCCTGCGTGAGGACTTCTTGTCCACAAGGAGTGGGTAGTCTGTCTTGTCCTGGCAGTCATCAGGATGGACAACCCTAAAACAAACAATAAAGTAATTCAAGAGGTGCTCCCGAAGATCCCACAGTGCTTATTCAGGAATTTAGATTATCATCACCTTTTCTGCCATATTTATGCTCAAAATTCTAATTATCGTCACCTTTTTTGCCATAATCATGCTCAAAATTCTGATTATCGTCACCTTTTTTGCCATAATTATGCTCAAAATTCTGATTATCGTCACCTTTTCTGCCATAATTATACTCAAATTGACGATTATTGTCACCTTTTCTGCGTGGTGCACAAAACTGGAGTACACAGCAAAAAAAACATCTTATTCCAAGTCACTGTCAGCTGTCTCACATGTCCTAGCAGGTATTCAGCCCTGGGCAATGATGAGAGGAAGGAAGCAGCCAATGGCAACTTAAAATGAACTTTAAATTGAACTACGAATAAGGTTTTAACAAATACTATGAAGCATGTAAAAGAGTGGGAATGGTGGAGGGGGGTTTGGAAAAATAAAGAGAAATAGTGGTTTAGATCACAGTACCACTGTGAATATCTATCTTCTTTTTTTTTTCTTTCCTTCTCACGAGTAAAGGTGAGTTCAGAATTTGAGCATGAGTGCGCAAAGCTTGGCCCATATCCTTTGTTTTATTTTTACGATTGAGCAGTGGAGCTTCGAAGTCCTCCCACTACATAAAGTATCAGGATTTTTACTTATTGTCACTTTTTATGCCCTATAAGGGTCAAGCCGTGACTGAACACTTTTAATTGGTAAAGGAAACTGGAGTCTCCAGTGGAAAACCACAGTTACCCAAAATCGATGGTAACTCTCTCACAGGCCCAACTCTATATTAGCTTACCTGAGATCTGAGAAGATGATGATGTGTTCACAGCCTGCTTGGTGCTGGTACACGTAGGGCTGCCCCCAAGTAACTGGCAACTCTCACCAGCCCAACTCTATATTAGCTTACCTAAGATCTGAGAAGATAATGTGTTCACAGCCTGATGCTGGCACACGTAGGGCTGACCCCAAGTCACTGGCAACTCTCTCACCAGCCCAACTATTTATTAGCTTACCTAAGATCTGAGAAGATGATGTGTTCACAGCCTGATGCTGGCACACGTAGGGCTGACCCCAAGTCACTGGCAACTCTCTCACCAGCCCAACTATTTATTAGCTTACCTAAGATATGAGAAGATGATGTGTTCACAGCCTGCTTGGTGCTGATACATGTAGGGCTGTCCCCAAGTCGCCGGTTACTTCCACACCAGCCCAACTCTATATTAGCTTACCTTAGATCTGAGAAGATGATGATGTGTTCACAGCCAGCCTGATGCTGATACACGTAGGGCTGTCCGATGCGAACATTCAGGTCCAGAAAGGTGTGGTCCTCCATTTTCCTGCTCTCGAAGGGTCCGATTCCTCGTGCTGGATCTCTCGCCCAGTTTGTGATGACCCTTAAAGCAGTACACAAAAAACTGAAGGGGGGGAGGAGGGGTTCTGAATCAAGTCATAATACTGAACCACATTCACTACCTTAACATATTTCCATACTTAGATTCCTCTTAAAACCATTGGTAGGATCTATGATATTTTCGGTAATAACCTAGGAATTAAGAATTATTTTACAAAATAACTGTGTTCTTTGTCTATACACAGGAAGATATGATAAGTAGAGCAGTGCACATGCTCAGTTGAGTGCCTGTGGAAGAGTGGGGTACTGATAAGAGCTAATTTTCTCAATTAGGTTACTCATCTCCCTAGGTTATGAGTATCTCTGACAATACCTGAAATGAAGACCCTGAAGCATGAATTAATTCTTAGATGACCAAACACAAGTGGATTCGAAACCAGGTTGACAGATTGGCAGGTCAGCTATAGTTTAAATTAGTCTCTCTACATCAGTCTCTTTATACTCACTCACTGTAGTCCCGGCAGCTAGGGTCCCTCATGTCATTATAGAAAACGCCTTCAATGTAGAAAAAGCCAGACTTGTATAAATCCTAAAAATATACAAGAAAGAAAGAAAAATGTCATTCCCTTTGGAAAAATCCATGTACAAAATCATACAAGAATCATGCTCAAATTTGTTGGTAATCAGATTTTTTATCAAGTTTTTATTTTCATGACAGAATTTTCAATTTTGAAACAATGTTGGCAGAATGTGTACAAGAAAGGTCTTACATGTTGGCAGTATGTGTACAAGAATGGTCTTACATGTTGGCAGTATATGTACAAGAAAGGTCTTACATGTTGGCAGTATATGTACAAGAAAGGTCTTACATGTTGGCAGTATGTGTACAAGAAAGGTCTTACATGTTGGCAGTATATGTACAAGAAAGGTCTTACATGTTAGCAGTATATGTACAAGAAAGGTCTTACATGTTGGCAGTATATGTACAAGAAAGGCCTTACATGTTGGCAGTATGTGTACAAGAATGGTCTTACATGTTGGCAGTATATGTACAAGAAAGGTCTTACATGTTGGCAGTATATGTACAAGAAAGGTCTTACATGTTGGCAGTATATGTACAAGAAAGGCCTTACATGTTGGCAGTATATGTACAAGAAAGGTCTTACATGTTGGCAGTATATGTACAAGAAAGGTCTTACATGTTGGCAGTATATGTACAAGAAAGGCCTTACATGTTGGCAGTATATGTACAAGAAAGGTCTTACATGTTGGCAGTATATGTACAAGAAAGGCCTTACATGTTGGCAGTATATGTACAAGAAAGGCCTTACATGTTGGCAGTATATGTACAAGAAAGGTCTTACATGTTGGCAGTATGTGTACAAGAAAGGCCTTACATGTTGGCAGTATATGTACAAGAAAGGCCTTACATGTTGGCAGTATATGTACAAGAAAGGCCTTACATGTTGGCAGTATATGTACAAGAAAGGCCTTACATGGTGGCAGTATATGTACAAGAAAGGTCTTACATGTTGGCAGTATGTGTACAAGAAAGGCCTTACATGTTGGCAGTATATGTACAAGAAAGGTCTTACATGTTGGCAGTATATGTACAAGAAAGGCCTTACATGTTGGCAGTATATGTACAAGAAAGGCCTTACATGTTGGCAGTATATGAACAAGAAAGTAGTGATGTCATTGATATGAGATTTTATCGATTCGATTAATCGCTATATTTTTCGATACGATTCGATTCGATTCACCGTAACATGCTCGTTGGGCTTAATTAATTACCTAGAAATTGCTCAAAATAAAGAACATTCTTGCCTTTTTAATTCATTCATCGAAGATCAAATTAATTAATTAATTCTGTAATTATGCATTCATCAATTATTATAATCTATCATGATTTATTTTATTCTATTTTTATTTCATTTGTATACATTTATTACTTAATCTAATTTGTTTATCATTTTACTTTATATTTGATTTATTCTTTTATACCTATTACAATTCATTCTACTTTGAATTGAATTCGTTTTGTGGCTGTTATTTGTATTAATTTCATCTATAGCCACATTGTATGTCTATTACGTTTGCTCATTTGAGACACGAACGTTTGAAACGTTCATATCTCGAATACTGCGCACTTGATGAGCAGTACGTTTAGCGAACGTTTCAAACATTTGTTGTTCTGAACGTACTGCGATTTCTATGTGCGCAGTAAAATAAAATGGCGCCCGTTTGTTTTGGTGAGCGAACCGATCTACCGCTCATGATTTTGCGTGAACTTACGACTGAGAGCCGTAGTACAACGTAAAACATAACCATAAAAGGTAACGGCCGTTGGTATGTTGAGGCTAAGTGATCGCTCATAATTTTTGGCTGTAGAACTTAACCCGCAAATGTAGCGGCATTTGGGGTTAAATTCTGTCGATTCTGCCGCATCGATACGGTTGCCTTATCGATGGGACTATCGACAGGGTCATACCTAGCGGTGCATCGACTTGGCGACTATCGATGACATCCCTACAAGAAAGGTCTTACATGTTGGCAGTATATGTACAAGAAAGGTCTTACATGTTGGCAGTATATGTACAAGAAAGGTCTTACATGTTGGCAGTATGTGTACAAGAAAGGTCTTACATGTTGGCAGTATATGTACAAGAAAGGTCTTACATGTTGGCAGTATGTGTACAAGAAAGGTCTTACATGATGGCAGTATATGTACAAGAAAGGTCTTACATGTTGGCAGTATATGTACAAGAAAGGTCTTACATGTTGGCAGTATATGTACAAGAAAGGTCTTACATGTTAGCAGTATATGTACAAGAAAGGTCTTACATGTTGGCAGTATATGTACAAGAAAGGTCTTACATGTTGGCAGTATATGTACAAGAAAGGCCTTACATGTTGGCAGTATATGTACAAGAAAGGCCTTACATGTTGGCAGTATATGTACAAGAAAGGTCTTACATGTTGGCAGTATGTGTACAAGAAAGGCCTTACATGTTGGCAGTATATGTACAAGAAAGGCCTTACATGTTGGCAGTATATGTACAAGAAAGGCCTTACATGTTGGCAGTATATGTACAAGAAAGGCCTTACATGTTGGCAGTATATGTACAAGAAAGGTCTTACATGTTGGCAGTATGTGTACAAGAAAGGCCTTACATGTTGGCAGTATATGTACAAGAAAGGTCTTACATGTTGGCAGTATATGTACAAGAAAGGCCTTACATGTTGGCAGTATATGTACAAGAAAGGTCTTACATGTTGGCAGTATATGTACAAGAAAGGCCTTACATGTTGGCAGTATATGTACAAGAAAGGCCTTACATGTTGGCAGTATATGTACAAGAAAGGTCTTACATGTTGGCAGTATATGTACAAGAAAGGTCTTACATGTTAGCAGTATGTGTACAAGAAAGGCCTTACATGTTGGCAGTATATGTACAAGAAAGGCCTTACATGTTGGCAGTATATGTATAAGAAAGGCCTTACATGTTGGCAGTATATGAACAAGAAAGTAGTGATGTCATTGATATGAGATTTTATCGATTCGATTAATCGCTATATTTTTCGATACGATTCGATTCACCGTAACGTGCTCGTTGGGCTTAATTAATTACCTAGAAATTGCTCAAAATAAAGAACATTCTTGCCTTTTTAATTCATTCATCGAAGATCAAATTAATTAATTAATTCTGTAATTATGCATTCATCAATTATTATAGTCTATCATGATTTATTTTATTCTATTTTTATTTCATTTGTATACATTTATTACTTAATCTAATTTGTTTATCATTTTACTTTATATTTGATTTATTCTTTTATACCTATTACAATTCATTCTACTTTGAATTGAATTCGTTTTGTGGCTGTTATTTGTATTAATTTCATCTATAGCCACATTGTATGTCTATTACGTTTGCTCATTTGAGACACGAACGTTTGAAACGTTCATATCTCGAATACTGCGCACTTGATGAGCAGTACGTTTAGCGAATATTTCAAACATTTGTTGTTCTGAACGTACCGGATTTCTATGTGCGCAGTAAAATAAAATGGCGCCCGTTTGTTTTGGTGAGCGAACCGATCTACCGCTCATGATTTTGCGTGTACTTACGACTGAGAGCCGTAGTACAACGTAAAACATAACCATAAAAGGTAACGGCCGTTGGTATGTTGAGGCTAAGTGATCGCTCATAATTTTTGGCTGTAGAACTTAACCCGCAAATGTAGCGGCATTTGGGGTTAAATTTTGTCGATTCTGCCGCATCGATACGGTTGCCTTATCGATGCGACTATCGACAGGGTCATACCTAGCGGTGCATCGACTTGGCGACTATCGATGACATCCCTACAAGAAAGGTCTTACATGTTGGCAGTATATGTACAAGAAAGGTCTTACATGTTGGCAGTATATGTACAAGAAAGGTCTTACATGTTGGCAGTATGTGTACAAGAAAGGTCTTACATGATGGCAGTATATGTACAAGAAAGGTCTTACATGTTGGCAGTATATGTACAAGAAAGGTCTTACATGTTGGCAGTATATGTACAAGAAAGGTCTTACATGTTAGCAGTATATGTACAAGAAAGGTCTTACATGTTGGCAGTATATGTACAAGAAAGGTCTTACATGTTGGCAGTATATGTACAAGAAAGGCCTTACATGTTGGCAGTATATGTACAAGAAAGGCCTTACATGTTGGCAGTATATGTACAAGAAAGGTCTTACATGTTGGCAGTATGTGTACAAGAAAGGCCTTACATGTTGGCAGTATATGTACAAGAAAGGCCTTACATGTTGGCAGTATATGTACAAGAAAGGCCTTACATGTTGGCAGTATATGTACAAGAAAGGCCTTACATGTTGGCAGTATATGTACAAGAAAGGTCTTACATGTTGGCAGTATGTGTACAAGAAAGGCCTTACATGTTGGCAGTATATGTACAAGAAAGGTCTTACATGTTGGCAGTATATGTACAAGAAAGGCCTTACATGTTGGCAGTATATGTACAAGAAAGGTCTTACATGTTGGCAGTATATGTACAAGAAAGGCCTTACATGTTGGCAGTATATGTACAAGAAAGGCCTTACATGTTGGCAGTATATGTACAAGAAAGGTCTTACATGTTGGCAGTATATGTACAAGAAAGGTCTTACATGTTAGCAGTATGTGTACAAGAAAGGCCTTACATGTTGGCAGTATATGTACAAGAAAGGCCTTACATGTTGGCAGTATATGTATAAGAAAGGCCTTACATGTTGGCAGTATATGAACAAGAAAGTAGTGATGTCATTGATATGAGATTTTATCGATTCGATTAATCGCTATATTTTTCGA
This sequence comes from Maea johnstoni, assembly GCA_963942565.1. Taxonomy (NCBI): domain Eukaryota; kingdom Metazoa; phylum Annelida; class Polychaeta; order Spionida; family Magelonidae; genus Maea; species Maea johnstoni. The sequence goes on from OZ012692.1 coordinate 30,642,289, forward strand.
TACGATTCGATTCACCGTAACGTGCTCGTTGGGCTTAATTAATTACCTAGAAATTGCTCAAAATAAAGAACATTCTTGCCTTTTTAATTCATTCATCGAAGATCAAATTAATTAATTAATTCTGTAATTATGCATTCATCAATTATTATAGTCTATCATGATTTATTTTATTCTATTTTTATTTCATTTGTATACATTTATTACTTAATCTAATTTGTTTATCATTTTACTTTATATTTGATTTATTCTTTTATACCTATTACAATTCATTCTACTTTGAATTGAATTCGTTTTGTGGCTGTTATTTGTATTAATTTCATCTATAGCCACATTGTATGTCTATTACATTTGCTCATTTGAGACACGAACGTTTGAAACGTTCATATCTCGAATACTGCGCACTTGATGAGCAGTACGTTTAGCGAATATTTCAAACATTTGTTGTTCTGAACGTACCGGATTTCTATGTGCGCAGTAAAATAAAATGGCGCCCGTTTGTTTTGGTGAGCGAACCGATCTACCGCTCATGATTTTGCGTGTACTTACGACTGAGAGCCGTAGTACAACGTAAAACATAACCATAAAAGGTAACGGCCGTTGGTATGTTGAGGCTAAGTGATCGCTCATAATTTTTGGCTGTAGAACTTAACCCGCAAATGTAGCGGCATTTGGGGTTAAATTTTGTCGATTCTGCCGCATCGATACGGTTGCCTTATCGATGCGACTATCGACAGGGTCATACCTAGCGGTGCATCGACTTGGCGACTATCGATGACATCCCTACAAGAAAGGTCTTACATGTTGGCAGTATATGTACAAGAAAGGTCTTACATGTTGGCAGTATATGTACAAGAAAGGTCTTACATGTTGGCAGTATGTGTACAAGAAAGGTCTTACATGTTGGCAGTATATGTACAAGAAAGGTCTTACATGTTGGCAGTATATGTACAAGAAAGGTCTTACATGTTGGCAGTATATGTACAAGAAAGGTCTTACATGTTAGCAGTATATGTACAAGAAAGGTCTTACATGTTGGCAGTATATGTACAAGAAAGGTCTTACATGTTGGCAGTATATGTACAAGAAAGGTCTTACATGTTGGCAGTATATGTACAAGAAAGGTCTTACATGTTGGCAGTATGTGTACAAAAAGGCCTTACATGTTGGTAGTATGTGTACAAGAAAGGTCTTACATGTTGGCAGTATGTGTACATAAAGGTCTTACATGTTGGCAGTAGATGTACAAGAAAGGTCTTACATGTTGGCAGTATATGTACAAGAAAGGTCTTAAATGTTGGCAGTAGATGTACAAGAAAGGTCTTACATGTTAGCAGTATGTGTACAAAAAACTTACATTTAAACTCAATTACCCCACAGTCACTTTCAAAAGTCTCATAGATCCAGTAGTTACCTGTTAAGGAGAACTCTGGGCATGAATGGGTTAAAAACAGCCTTTCACCTTTTAACCCAATCCGGCCGTAGCATTCTCAGATGATCTGACTTTCTAATGATACCTTTTAAACCAAAACGAAATCAGGAAAATGAATGCTTAGTAGAATAACACAGGATAACAAGAGGTCTCATCTCCCTCTAGAGTGTTGCTATGTTGATCTTATCAGATGACTCTCTAGGGCTCTGAACAACCCACTGTATGTGGCACAGAAAGACCATGGAAATTGGAAACTTGGCCTGCTACCACTCTTTGTGTAACCATCATTCTCCTGCCAGTTAATGGATTTCATGGTGAACATTCAGGTGGTGCCACCTTTTGGCAGTTTAAGAATTTAATCTGATGACTTCATAACATTAGTGTCAGATGCGCTGCAGACTGAAAAGCCTGGAAAATTTATTTCCAGGAATATTACCTACAATAGAGTGAGACTAATTCCAATGATTAATGATAACAAGGGAAATGAATAAAATTAGCCCATGATTTTAAAATCTTGAGTGTGCAACTTCAAACAAATGCCTTAAAAGCCCCCAAAGTATACCAGAGACTGACAATAACTACTCTCTCACGTGACAGCACTAGCTGTGAATAAACAGTATCCCCATAGGTGGCAGCTCTAGCTGTGAATTAACTCACCTTTGGTAACACATCTCGTGGTGTATCGGGAGATTCACTGAAGTCACCAGATTCAGAATAACTTATCCCCCCTCCCACAGGTGGCACCTCTAGCTGTGAATTAACTCACCTTTGGTAATACATTGTGTGCGGTATTCAACATTCACTGAAGTCACCAGATTCACAATAACTTATCCCCCCTCCCACAGGTGGCAGCACTAGCTGTGAATTAACTCACCTTTGGTAATACATCTTGTGGGGTATCGGGAGATTCACTGAAGTCCCAAGACACAGAATAACTTATCCCCACTCCCCTAGGTAGCAGCACTAGCTGTGGGGTATCGGAACATTCACTGAAGTCACCAGACACAGAATAACTTATCCCCCTACCGTAGGTGGCAGCACTAGCTTTAAATTAACTTACCTTTGGTAATACATCTT
>OZ012692.1:30647294-30717294 GCA_963942565.1 Maea johnstoni
TCATTCAATTAGCCTGTTATCCCAGACATCCGATTCATGCTATCAAACATTTGTGATCTCTACATTGGCAAAAGGTGGCAATTTGGACTGCCATAATGTTGGCAAGGGGTTATTTTTACAGGTAAATAAACTTTGAGACCTTATTGCCAAAACCTTTCTATTTTTAATATTTATTTCCTACTTATGCTAGTCATTTTTCATTTTTTTGCATAATTTTGTATTGACAAAATTAGCCAGCAGCAGCATAAGGGTTAACATCATATTTTTGGTTTATCACTCACCACTTTCAGATCAATCTTGTATTTACACCTCTTATAAGAGTCTAATTTGTAGGATCGACTGGACTTCCTTTTTTCTAATTCTTCTTTCTGGAATCTAAACGAAACAAAACAAAGACTTCACGTCAGAGATAAAAGTATACAACAAAATGGTTGAGTAGAAATCTCAATGTACCCCTCCTGATAGGAGTGAAAACACTTCCTTATGTTGCTTTAAGTCACTACATATATTAAGATTCTATTGCAGCAGGTTTACTGTATACAGCTTGATATGGAGTGATAAAGATTTCACTTTACTACCCTGGTGGAGGGTATTTGTGCTACTTTAAATTTGCACATTCAAGCACTCAAACAATATATTCATAACTATATAGATATTTATTGGTAACCATATGCCATTATTATACCTCACATGAAGATTCGTGATTTTGGTAGGTCAAGGGCCATAGATTAATTGTCATGTTATCCTCACACCTTTAATAGCGACAGACTGTTGTCCTTAACAGCTTATGTGCTAAGATTCTTTTAGCAACAGCTATGTGCTAATTGTTTAGCAACCGCTAGCCTAAAAAATACCCACAAACACCCACAGAGTTTGCCGAGAGACCTACCGGTGAAACTAATTCAACAAGGTAGACAACAAGTATTTATTCAAAACCTCTGGTGTTTATAATTTCCCCCCTTTTGTGTTTTGTATTTTTTGGGGTATAATAAAACAAATATGACATCCCTGTGGGGGTGTATACCCTCGAGCGACAATCCTCTCTCGGGGAAGTTATTCCTGGTGTAAACCCAACAGGGATGTCACATTTGTATACAGGTGAACTTGGATATGACGGACTCAGTGGGACCAGGAAAATTGGTCCGTCATATGCAAAATCCGTCTTATACATATGACGAATACTTGATATGCATCGACCTGGGACCAAGCATATCGTCCGTCATATGCAAAAAATCTGTCGTACAGTGGTCCGTCATATCCAAGTTTGCCTGTATAAGCAGCTACCTAAGCTGCTAATGACATATAGGTACCAATCAGATCAGTGTTAGGATGTGTTTAAACCGCAATATACTTCTTACATGAAGGTTGGCAGTGGTGGGGTTTAAGTAGAGAATACCCTGAAAAACTATTTGGGCCAATGTTTTATTCATGGTGTAATTAAATTCCATAATGTGAAACCCTGTCATAAACAACTACAAGCAGAGAGTGGTTCTACAACATCCTTTCAATATTTTGAACTCTACCTGACTGAGAGAAGTTTGGGATTCTCTGGAACGTTTTTAAGGCCTATGTGTCCTTCCCAACATGTGTCGTTACCCAGAGCCTCCACACTGAAAAATAAAAAGACAATTTTAGAACATGACAGACCCATGATTGGCTGGTCAAAAATCAGTTGATCTTATTTGCCAAGCCAGGGAATTTGGACATATCGTTAATATGAACATCTACCGCTCGCCCTGCTCAGTGCTGTGATTCTCAATGTTTATTTGTCAGAGTTTAATCTGCAATTATAGATCACTATATATATACAAATGACACTCATGCTTCAAAATACATTATGTGCAGTATCAGGTGACAGCCTGGACAGCTTTGCATATTTAAAATCCAAGCCATGGTCATGCTGCTGGCAGGGTCTTAGCCGATATTTGGAAACAGGGTGTACAGATAGAGGTTTCATAGACTTTTGCGTGTCCAAAGTGTGGTACAAAATACATACTACTAATAAGATCGACCCTATACCTTTACAGATTTTGCTTTTTTAGGCCAGATACTGCTTTGTGTGTCTTATAAAAGTGACACTACAGCTTCTACATCTTCTATCTTCTAAGAAAAGTCATCTTCAGCAAATTCGGACATTAACTTTTGCGTGTCCAAACTGTCAAAAAACAGTGTTCTGCGTGTCCAAATGACACGCTGGACGCATTGCGGCTAAGCCCCTGGCTGCTGGTGGTTTAGTGTAATTATTCCTACAACTTAGGTTGTTAAGAAGCAGGCTAAAGAGAATAGAGCATGCCTATTGGCTGTAAGCAGGGTAAATCAGTGGATCCACTGCCGTGACCCATCATCCATAGCATGTATCAGGGTCACTCAGCGAGATCTTGTGGCTTGTGTCCATCACAATATTTGTATAAAAAGATTAGGGAGAGATAAGCCTATATTTTTATTCTTAAAGTACACGTCTCTGTCGTATCCCAGAATGCACGGGTATTTCCTTGTCGTCTACCTTTCATCTGAGACTCTTAAAACAAAGGGTGGGGGGTTGCTTCCAGCAGATCTTGCAGCATATGTGACTGGGGTCATCTGGGTACTCAGCAGGGATTCGACTGCTATGCCCATCCTGCAGCAAAAAGGCTCTCTAGAAATGCAAGAGTCCAACCACTAATGGCCCAATGTAGCAACCATCTTTTGATCAAATACTAGGTTTGACATATCCCACAACATTTCATCAATTCGAATGTCACTAAAACACTTGAATCCTGCTGCTAGAATGATGTAAATGACGGGCCCTTAAGCAGACAGCCTTTGGGAAATCATTGACTTTGACCAGACGATACACGATTACACTGCAGGCGTGTTAGCCACGCTGGGCCACTCGCCACACATAGATCCTGTACGCATAGTATCTCTGCCACCACACCGGTTCTATTTCACAGAATATTTTGATGAGTGAAGTCATTAAATGTATCTCATTGGTCAAAACGTGTGATGCACGCGACGCACATGGTCAAAATTACAATCAATAATGACGTCATTCTCGCAGTGGCCTGTTTATTGTAAGAGCGCTGGACGGCCGACTAGCTGATTGGTCAATTCAGGACTTTTCACTGCATGTTTTACAACCAAAATGTCATTGATATCGTAGTTTGCGCAATTACAAATAACTGAACGGCGAATAATGCACGGGAACTTTACATCTGGTATAATTTTGAACTTGTACCATAAACAGGTCCGGTTAGATCACCCGATCGGGTGAAATCTCCCGATCGGGATATTTCTCCAGTTCGGGATACATTCTGAGTTTGGTAGACGTGGCTACGATTAGCAACAAAACACAGAAAAACATACATTCGAGGCACAACCAGTGACAACATCAGCCTCGTAGCTCCTGAGTTGGTCCTCCTAGTCTGTCCGACTTTGACCTTTGGCGAGCGTGAACTCAGGTTTGTTTATAAAGCTGTTATAAGTCACGCTGCTGGACTAAACTGGTGGGAGAGCCTCATACTTTAGGTACTCCAAAATCAGATTCTGCCATTAGAATCTGCAAATTTTTCGTTAATCTGAAAGTTAATGTTGTTAACTCAAGATTGCATGTCCGCTTTTTGTACTGGTTGAGTATTTTATAAATGGTCAACGGTTAAAGTGTACCATCCTGATATTACCTCATGTATATCCCGAACGGGATATAAATCAGAAACCATGTGGTCCTATATTTATATCCCGATCGGGATACTATTTCTTACTCTACTAATTATGAAGGGTTTATAGTTGTATTTGAGTGTGAATGGTATTTGTGCAGGCTTGTATGGGAAAATATTATGAGAATACATTATGTATAATTTCTGTGAAGTTGTTAATTATATATACCTTTCATAATTAATAGAAAAAGTAATAGTATCCCGATCGGGATATAAATAAAATCTGGTTTCTGATTTATATCCCGTTCGGGATATACATGAGGTATTATCAGGAAGGTCAATTTTAACCGTTGACCATTTATAAAATACTCAACCAGTACAAAAAGCTGACATGCAATCTTGAGTTAACAACATTAACTTTCAGATTAACGAAAAATTTGCAGATTCTAATGGCAGAATCTGATTTTGGAGTACCTTAAGTATGAGGCTCTCCCACCAGTGCAGTCCAGCAGCGTGACTTATAACAGCTTTATAAACAAACCTGAGTTCACGCTCGCCAAAGGTCAAAGTCGGACAGACTAGGAGGACCAACTCAGGAGCTACGAGGCTGCTGTTGTCACTGGTTGTGCCTCGAATGTATGTTTTTCTGTGTTTTGTTGCTAATCGTAGCCACGTCTACAAAACTAAGAATGTATCCCGAACGGGAGAAATATCCCGATCGGGAGATTTCACCCGATCGGGTGATCTAACCGGACCTGATAAAACAGAACAAAATATCAAAAACATGCAGAGTGATTAAACATGTGGGGGCAGAGATACTAGTCGCGTAGCAATCCAGCGGAAGACGGGATCGCTGCTGTGGCAGATTGATGCTGGGCAACACAAGTATGCGTCTACTGCTTTGGGCTTATGTTGTTGTACATGCAAGTCAATTGAAAGGAGAATTCGTTGCAAGCATGATATAAAGTTAGATCGAGCCACTCTATCGTCAGGTATGCCTTTGTTTACATAATGAGGTTGACTGGCCATACCCACGATAGAGAAAGCCCCATACAAAACTTTTCCACTGCGCCCAAAAAACTGGGCGCTCACATTTCTAGCCCAGTCTGGCCACCCAAACCAACTGAATTCGTTTCCTACCTTGGTAATTTACGTTGTGACGCCTTTACAGCACTCAAATCCGTCCAGAGTGCGAGAAATGAGAGCTTTTTGGCTGGAAGCGATAATTTTCGCCGTGTCCGTTCCGCCATTGAATTTTAGGCATGACTAGTCGAGCAGCACACGTGTGAAAAGGTGATAGGTTTGATACAGGAAATGATGGACAGTGCTGCTCGACTAGTCATGCCTCGAATTCAATGGCGGAACGGACACGGTGAAAATTATCGCTTCCAGCCAAAAAGCTCCCATTTCTCGCACTCTGGACGGATTTGAGTGCTGCAAAGGCGTCACAACGTAAATTACTAAGGTAGGAAACGAATTCAGTTGGTTTGGGTGGCCAGACTGGGCTAGAAATGTGAGCGCCCAGTTTTTTGGGCGCAGTGGAAAAGTTTTGTATGGGGCTTTCTCTATCGTGGGTATGGCCAGTCAACCTCATAATGTAAACAAAGGCATACCTGACGATAGAGTGGCTCGATCTAGCTATAAAGTCAGACTTTGTAGTCATACGTTCCATGATCCATCGACCCCCTCCATATATTCTACGATGAATTTCGTAAATGTAGGTTTAGAAAACACTAAACGATTCGAAACGTCCCAAACAAAAACATGTGTAATGGGCGATAATTGGGAGTTTGTCTCACCAGCACACGGACTGCAGTTCTTCAGCCACCTCGTCAGTAATGTCCATCCCGTACTTATTGATGTCATTTTGAGGATCTTCATCTCCTTTATAAAGGTCCGATAGGTTCAATACAGTGCTCCATTGAGTCAGGAACTCTCGCACGTTAATTACTTCGGAGACTTGGCTACTCGACTCGGCTGTCATGGCTGTGTTCACAGCTCCAGAGAATAGAAACATCGGCAAGCGTTCTTAAAATAGCTGATACACTACACTGACGACATCTATTGAGTACTGGGCAAACTAAAATAATCCCAAATGACGAACAAATGACTGAAAAATGATACATTAACTCAGGGGTCGTGTTCTATTCAACTAAGATGGTGGTGTCCAATTGTCACTTTGTCGCACCAGCGTGCCACAGAGTGTGACAAGACAAGATCTATTATGATATGTCTAATTGGCATAAAACAGTGATTTTCATATTTAGTGAAATTAAAGAATTTGACATTATTTCTGAAAATACGCATGAGATTCAACAGAGTGCAAACACAGTTACGTTGCTAAACAATGTGTAAGGTAAAAAAGAATAAACACAAATATGATAATTTTTTGCCCAAATTTTACAAATCCAACCAAAAAGCTGTATTTGACACAATTTTACCGCCTAGTTCAGAAACTAACACGATATGCTTTAACTTAATTCTTAAAATAAATATCTCTGATGACAGCAATTATTTGCTATTAAAAAAATAGCAAATATGGCGCGACATCAAGGAATTTAAGAATTGATTAATTACTACATTTCAGTGACCTTTAATGTTTTCTTAACCCATTCACACTCAGAGGTACTGTAGAAAGTATCGTCTGTCAGTCCTATATTTTTTTAAATGACTTCGAAATAAAGCAAAAGGTCACAATATATTTGAAGGAGAGTTTTTTTGGCCTCTGAATAACATATCGCCTTCAAATGTTTTTTCAAAAAATGCCTTTGAAAACTAAATATTTCCAAAAATGATAGGCCTGTTTTGGCTGCTCTGAGTCTTAATGGGTTAATCAAGAGACCTTTCACGCAATGAAGACTTTGTATAGGCTAAATTGTCAAAATTTTAGTTTCTTACTTGTCTCACCTTGCTCGTGAGCCAGCCACATTTTGCTATTTGATGTCATGATAGCTCCCAATACCAATGGGAATGAGAGAAAGGCAACCAATCAATTCGGTCGAAAAAAAAAGTTAAAGTTTCATTTTTCCTCCCCAAAAAATGGTCGTGAAAATTAAAAGTGTTTTATTTTCTCTACCCCCCCCCCCCCCCCCCCCAAAAAAAAAAAAAAAATAAAACATCGTGAAGAAAGTTAAATATTTGCTCTTTCGCACTTGGTCCATCGTACAAGGCTGCTGATAATGTGCAAAACTTCAAGACACAGCTGAAAACATTCGAAAGGAGTTTATTTAAATAATTCACCGACTATTCTTTATAAAGCACTTTTGAACATTATGGGTGGAAAGAACGCCATTGCAAATATCAATTATTATTATTATTATTATTATTATTATTATTATTATTATTATTATTGTTATTATTATTATTATTATTGTTATTATTATTATTATTATTATTATTATTATTATTATCAGTTTATTAGTTTCTTATGGAACTCAGCATTGAATGGATGCCATACTTAAAGAAAAGGAGTTGGCCGATATTGGCGCCCCTATTGCAATCCTCTGTTGAGTCTGGGTTTGAGTGTTGCATCTACACACTCCAAAGCCTTCTTGAATAGACCCAAGGGATCTGAACTAATCACAGTTGCTCGCCTTCCGCAAGATGGGATTTATAAGGAAAAGAAATGAAAATGAGATTGACCTGGTTTTCTGACTTTCTTCAGTTCTCATGGACCTTTCTCATGAGGGAGGTATAAGCGCTTCTTTATTTTCAAGGATTTGCCTGATCATGGTTTATTCTTTAATCAGAGTAGGATGCACCACCCGTTTGACACAAATCTTACTCAACTACTACATGTATATACTCATTGAAAGGCCTAAGGCCTTTCCGAGCTTCTTTGGCTATACTTCCTGTATATGGACAGGGAATCCATGGATATTTTTTTCTCTGTTATGGGGAGGATGAATTTCAATCTTATCCGTTAACATTTGATACCCTAAATGCTAAGAATGTCATTGATAGTTGCCAAATTGGTAAATCGCCATTTTAGCTTTGTCAATTGAATTGAATCAAAAGTTTGGGTATTGAATCAAAATAATCAATATTCTCTACCCCAATCCTGCCATGTGTTTATTGATAAAAATATACTTTTTTCAGACATTTTTCTCTTAAACTAACGCAAAGTTTAAATCTGACTAAATATTGAAGTATTCTTTATGGTTTTTGTAAAAGAAATTGGAAGGGATGGTGTACTTTACTCAGGCATATAGCTATTGAATCAAATCGGTATATCGGAAGGGGCTAAGCAATTAATTGAAAAGAAAGAAAGGGATATCAATGACATCCCTACAAAATACATGTTTAAAGCGATCATGTTTTGGTGATATTCAATATGGAAAAAGGTCCAAAAACAGTTCCTGCCTGTATGCAAGCCTACTGGAGCTTATGAAACAGATGCTCTCATGCTTCTTGATGATTGCCTAGACATCTACAATTGACTTGATTGTGAGAAAAAAGAAAGTTTGCTTTAACATAGGAAGAAATCTCAAAAAGACATATTCAAACATTATTTACATGTTTTGAAGCCATCATTATGGATTGGTGATATGAAGTATTGTAACTATTTACAATATTTGGCAGAAAATCAATGTATCGATACGTTTGCCCTTGATCCATGTATCTAAATAGATTTTTTCAATTTTCTGAAATTCATTTTCTTGTTATTTAACTTTCTGTAATTCTTCTGTGTAAAAACTTCCTGTAACTACTTCATTTGCCTTGTCTGCTATTTTATAAACTAGTATTCCTTCAAGGAGGTAGCGTCTAATAATGGTAAACATTTCTTCAGTCCCCGTTGGATGATATGATCTTGAAAAATTAATCTTCTGTAGGTAGTCCTTACTGTGTCACCAACTTTAGATTTGAACACTTCCTTTAACTAAATATTTTTTTTTGTTTTTTTTTTGGGAAAATACTGCTTTTGAAAAATTTGCCATTCATTTTCTTTCTTTACATCTTTTGGAGCCATCATCATCATGATCGGTTGGTGATATGAAGTATTGTAACTACTTACAATATCTTGCAGAAAATCAATGCATCAATACATTTTCTTTTGGTCCATGTATCTAAAAAAACAATTTTTGATTGTCTCGATTGCTTTCTCAGCATATGCTGCTTTGTTGGGATCATATGTGAGTATATGAATAACTCACTCTCTCTTGTTTTAAATACTTTTTTACTTTTGAACAGAGAAGTTCACCTCTTTGATAATTTCTTAAGTATTTAGGTTTTCCCTCAGCAAAAATTGACTGAAGTACTGCATTACCAGTTCTTGATTTGAGTGGCCTTACCCAAACATAACGTGAGAAAATATCAATGACAAGAAGGACATCTTATAACCACCATTATATTTTGACAAAGCATTTTTGATCATCAAGTTGGCATTCCTGATATCATTTATTACGGCAGGAATGATTTTACTTCTCGGAAACTTATGTTAAACATATCAATGCATGGAGTAAACTTCCTGTCCCTCAAGCAATTTTTTAATTTGTCCCTTGCTAATCTTGAATTTACCATCCTGACGGGCAGTTTGATACAGCTTTTCAGGATTTGTGTAACTGGCTGGCTGGCTAGGATCATGATAAAGCTGCTTCAAGTACTCTTTTCACTTGGATATGATATAGACAGTATATCAGGGTCATGAATAATAGGGGGGACACACTTTAACCCATTCACACTCAGAGCAACCAAAACAGGCCTGTCAAGTTTGATGATATTTGTCTATACTAACAAAAGCATTTTTTGGAAAATATTTAAAGGAGAAATACTAATCAGAAGCCTTGCAACAACTCTTCTTGAAATATTTTGTGAACTTTTGCTTTATTCCCACGCTATTTTCAAAAGTATGAGAGTAGCAGACAGTACTTTCTAGAGGAGCTCTGAGTGTGAATGAGTTTATATATATATATATATATATATATATATATATATATATATATATATATATATATATATATATATATAATATATATATATATATATATATATATATATATATATATATATATATATATATATATATATATATATATACCGTATCACCCCGTGTACAACACACACTTTTATACACCAGACTACCTATGTCAAGGAGGGGGTGCGTATTATCAACGGGTACATAAACTAAAACTTTTTTACATTGATGCTACGGGTGAGGGGACATGTAGGACAAAGTTGAAAATGGTGACATCTGTCGTCAGTCATTAAAACTGATTTATTATCTTGTTTTGGAGAGACTAAGCCAACCGTAAACTGGTCGGGTCACCGATGTCAGCGTTCCGGCTGTGATGCTGGTGACACACACTCAAATTAACCATCTCCTAGTTTAGCCCTCTTTTCCCCTTTCTAATAAGATTCATGTAATCCCTGTGGTCTTGGTGTTTGGACTCCGAGTGATCTCTGTCTCAGCTGCTTGAGCTGACCTAGATAGAACCACAATTTCTGTTTTGCAATGTTTTACCTCAAATGACTTTTTCCTGGTCAATAAAGACTACCTTGAAGTTGTAAGTACATGGACGTCTACCTAACACGCTAGGCTAGGGCAACTTCATTGAACATTTGGAGTTCTGGCAATTTAGTGCCCTACAGCGCACGACTTAAGTGAGAATATTACTTAAGAAAGTAGGTCAACATCAGATATGGGTGTTTTGCTGTCTCTAACTAGTGACCTACTTTTTTAGGTAAAATTTCTACCAGAAATTGTGTGCTGTATGGTATTATCTTGCATGAACTCCAAATTTTCCATCAAGTTGTCCTGACGTAGCAGACGTGCATTATATTTACAAATCAAATTACCCTTTTTTGATCAAGAAAATGTCATTTGAGGTAAAACATTGCAAAATAGATACTGTGGTTCTATTCAAGTCAGCTCAAGCAGTTAAGTGGAAGTAAACGTTTAGCTGTAACGCCAAGACCGCAGGGATTGGACAACAATTGTTAGAAAGGGGACAAAAGTGCTAAAATAAGAGATTGTTTATTTTGAGTGTGTCACGAGCATCACAGCCTCAATACTACCATAGCGGACGCTTGTCAAGTATCGGCCTTGAATAATGAAATAAAAAAATTATATTAAACATTTATATTATAGTTCCATAGCAGACGCTTGTTAAGTATCTGCCTCGAATAATGAAATAAAGAATTTATATTAAACATTTATATTATAGTTCCATTTCAGTTGTTCAATATGGGCATGCCTGGTGAGTTACTTGGCAATGCGGGTTACGGTACAGGGGTTAAGTACTTAACCCCACACTCCCCAACTCCCTATGCGTGTTATAAAGGGGGAATTGTATTTTACATACTGGAATGGGACTTGGGGAGGGGGTGCGTGTTATCTACAGGGTGCGTGTTGTACACGGGGTAATACGGTATATCACTCCATTACCATATAACTCCAGTACTTAAGGAGCTGCACTGGCTACCAGTCAGGAAGAGAATTGAATTCAAGATTCTGCTACTGGCGTACAAGTGTTTGCATGGAACTGCACCTTCTTAGCTGAGGGAATTGCTGAAAGAGTATGTCCCACCACGGACACTGAGATCAACATCCAAGAACTTACTCTGCGAGCGGAGAAACAATATGAAAACCTACGGTGACAGATCATTTAGTGCCTGTTCCCCAAACTATGGAATCAGCTCCCAGATAATATTCGGGCAGCTGGGAGTGTGGCAATCTTTAAACGACAACTGAAAACACATCCGTTCAAAGATGTATATATCAATTAACTATGTGGATATCAATATCTATCCTTTGCCAATGGAATGTAATGCGCCTTTGAGCATGTTTATATGGAAAGGGCGCAATATCAAATGACAATATTATTATTATTATCATTATATATACATATATATATATATATATATATATATATATATATATATATATGTATATATATATATATATATATATATATATATATATATATATATATATATATATATATATATATATATATATATATATATTTATACATGAATATATGTGCATATATATATATATATATATATATTTATATATGTATATATATATATATATTTATATATATATATATTTATATATATATATATATTTAAATATGTATATATGTATATATATATATACATATATATATATATATATATATATATATATATATATATATATATATAAATATATATATATATATATATATATATATATATATATATATATATATATATATATATATATATATATATATATATATATAAACAATAACAAACTCATATTTGAATGAAGAAAAAAATCTGATTTTATTATATTTGAAACTCAACACACACACATATACACACAGTACTGCTTTTAACTAGCAGGAAGACTATCATATAACATTGATTTTTTTACCCTGTGTTAGTCATTATTTAAAACACTTTTCAAAATTGATTCTTGAAAAGTTCACATATGATTTCATCAACAGCATAAGTGTCACATTTTAGCAGTTCGTTGTCAAGATATGACTCATTCATGGGAAAACAATCCTGTATGTGAAGGGCCATGTCGTCAGAGAAAGGGATGAATTCATTCATTTTTTTCCATTGCACGATGTATGTGGCACCCCATAACCATAATTACAATTGCTGCATCCAAGTATTTCTTAACTTCAATGTGTGTCATGTCTGCCAAGCATCCATCTTCTGTGTGCTGTACTTGGGATGCATGATCAAAGCTACACCCATAGCAATTAGCCTTCATCTACTTCCATATGTATTGCCATAGGTAAATACCCTCAACAGGGAATACCCCCTGACATAATTCCTTTGGTGACAAGTGACACTCCAATTGAATATTGGAGACATTGATTTTGCACTCATAGCCCCACCTGTCAGGGAAATAGCAGGGATTATTCTTGGCATCATTTTAAGCCCCTCACTCAGTTTAGAAGTGCTTGTTTGCATCGTTACAAATCAGCATTTCATCTGCTGAGGTGTGCCTCCTGCGGTAAACTGGAATGTCATATAGGCCAGAGCTATGGCAGCGTGTATCATAGGGCTCATATTGGTCACTATTTTTGGAATACTCTGAGTAGGGTTAACTGGATCATAGTTTGAGGATGGTATCTTTTTAGAACATACCTTCACTCTGGAATGTGCATCCAGCAGCATAGTTTGTATATCACTTCTCTTTTCATTCAGTTTTTGCAAGGCCTCTTCCTCTATGCTCATTCCTCATCTATAGTTCACTTCTTGATGTTCAAAGGTTACCACGTATATCTTGTCCTTCATCTTGGATACTCTGACCATGTGGTTCACTGAGTCACCACTCTTCTCCTGATACACTCATTTCTGTTGAGTTATTGTCTTGGTGAAGATGTCTAATCATTGCTAGAATGACACTTGTTTTTGCTCACTAATTTTTCACATTCTTCTTCCGATAATTAAACAAAACTGTCCTTGTTCCATCTCTTCCGTTGCATTAAAAGGTATAAGGCTTTTCATTTTTGCTTTTTCTCATAATCACAGTGCAGTAGTCATTAAAGGGATCATTTTCAATCCTTGACTCATTTTAGATAATGTTGTGAGCATTTATGATAAAGCTAATAAAATTTATCATTATTCATACATGATTGAACATATTGAATGGCTTTCTTCCTCCCCTCAATGCAAGAATGGTTTGATACTACTCAGATGTGTTGATAGTGGACAATTTGCATATTTTAATGACATCTTTGAAATGACATTGAATATCTTAGGCTACATCTGGGGATAGACTGAGACAACTTTTTGGTAAAATGACTGAGAATTTCTATGCGGCCTGCATTGGTATTTTTTTCACCAAATAAATGTAATACTATTTCCCTGTAGGTCTCTAGAGAATCTTTGTTGGAAAAACAATGATCAGGAATATCTGGATATGGCAAAGATGGGTAAAGTAAGTTAATTAACCACATCTTCACACGTTGGAACAACTCCATGACTATTTCATTATAGAATGTAGGTAGATTTGTACACCCTTGTGGTGCTAATTTTTCTTATCTAACACTTAACCATAACTATTAGTTTGAAATATTGTCATTTGAGCTGTTTTCTGTAGGTTTCCTAGGATGGCATCTACATAAAACCATTTATTGCTGCTAAACTTTACATGTTTGTAAAACTAGGGGTCATACAAAGGTCACCCCACATGCACGCCCCTTGGGTTGAAGAACACCTAATGGTGCTGAGTGATCTTTACTACCTGTAGCCTTAGCTTGCTATAGGAAAGAATCAGCTGTCTATCACATTCATATCATTGTTTTGAGGATAACATGCACGTCCATTTCTAACTTTTGCAAGCAGTGAGCATCTTTTCCCGACAGTCTACTGACTATCTACATCAACATAGTCAGCAGTAATCATTTATGTCTTTGTTCACATATTTCATGCTTCCTAAGAGTTAATTGTTTACAACATGATTATTCATTTTGGAAACATCATTTTTTTCTGAAAGTTCAAAATATGAATGATGAGCAGTGTCCATTCTTGCAATTGGAATACAACTTATGCAAGCAGTGAGCAGCTTTTTCTTGATAGTAGCAGTTTCCAACAACACGTCCCGACAGTGACTGTCTAAGCGCATCTTTTGATAGGAAGTTTCTCATTCATATGCTTAGAAATCAAATGGCCCTTCTGTCTTCCTCTTCTGTAAAATGTTCATTGGAATTAGTAATTTAACCACTCTTTCATTACAAATCCTAGGTGGAATGAGTATTACTCCTGAACATCATTACCACAATAAAGTTAGCTTTCCATAGGCAACTAAATTGAGTCAGCTGTTGAATTTTCCATTTTGTTGAGGCTTCTTAGAAACTTTCAGTATTTTGTTTCTGGAATTTCTTAAAAGTAAACCTTATTGTTCTTTTGAAAAAAGGAATGAAGTGTCCTTGTCTTGGGTGTACTTGTCAGCGAGGTCAAACTTATTGGTATTGTTACAAGCTGTCCAGCACAGGTTCACACCAACTCACACTTTACTCTTTGTATATTGAGCCACCAAACTCTTGACCATCATCACTGAAAACAGAAAATTGAAAGATATTAGATGTATAGAGATACTGTGCACTAGGTGCTTGCTGAGAATTAAGATATGCTGCATGGCAGGTATAAGAAAGACCTTATTTTGTTTACTAAAGTTAGATTCTCAAGTACAGGGCACAACGATCTACTGATATGAATAATTGAACTTATAAACTGGTACAATAATGATAATAATAATAATAAAAATGATAATAATGATAACAATAACAGTAATAATAATTATTGCACATTCCACTTGAAATACAGCAATATCAGTTTAGGCACATAGAGGAAATTTCAGGCAGATAACAATAATGCAGCTTCCAGTCTGAAAGGGCAGGTAACCTCAAGTGAATGTTAAGGCCTGGAAACGTCAAGTACACTGTACTATACTGTGAAATCAGCAGTGGAATGACTCTTCAAATAATGATGTTAATCTGATTGAATTGTAGAAGTTGCATGAAAGGGGCAAACATGGTACTTTCAGCTCTCAGATTCTATAACACTTAAACAAAGTCAAGATTGGAAAAATGAGATACCCTCTACACACACACACACACACACACACACACACATGTATATATATACATATATATATATATATATATATATATATATATATATATATATATATATTATATATATATATATATATATATATATATATATATATATATATATAGAGAGAGAGAGAGAGAGAGAGAGAGAGAGAGGATCCTGTGCTTGTGTGTAATCTAAAGGTAGCTGGTTGCAATTGTACAATTATCTTGTTATAGACAACAACAGACTCAAGAAGTCTGAACCAGGAGAATAATACTTATAATATCTGCCTGGGAATCTTACTTTTTATATTGGCGTCTAGGCCAATCACCCATTGGGTCCAAGACTGAACACCAGATACAGTCATCAAGAAAACCCTGGCAGAAATGCATTCATTATATTGTGCTATGGATTGCTAATCACTACTATCTATTTTTGAATTGTGCATTATAAGTAACATTTGAATTACAAATGTGCATTCATAGTAAGTCTTTGAGCACATACGATTGGTTGTGGAGCACAGTAAATTTTTGTGGCACTGTGAGACTATCATTTTATATATTGTCACCAGGTGACACTACTATATTGGCATTCTAAACAACATCTAACACCTAGATCAATCAATAGGTGGTATAAATATATGAGGTGAAAAGGTATTCTAATAATTCTATATTTGAAAATGCAAGTGAAACATCGAGTAGACTGAGCTCTGCTGTACACTGGTGCGACTATGCGACAGTTGGACATCACTGATAATGATAGATCATCATGTTGGACACAGTCAGCTTTTACAGTACTCAAAAGTTAAATTTGCCAGTATCCCCAGTGGGCACAAATATTACCTGAATGTTATATTAATTTTCAATTTTGGTCAGAATATTCTGGACCAATTATGAACATTTCAGCAATGTTCAGGTCCTAAAGTTCCTGGAATGTTCTTAATTGATGTCATATGAATGTTCAATTTTGAATGGAATGTCATGCACTAAAAATGAACATTCCTGCAACCTTCAGGTCTGAACATTCCTGGAATGTTCAGATTTGACCTTATATAAACATTTAATTGAGATATTTCCTATTTCATGAAAACTGAACTGTAACCAAGTGCTTTCACTGCACGACCAACTTCCATTGTTCTGACAAAATTCAGAATCCAAATGATTCATTTAGCATTCAGCTCTGAACATTCATTGAACATTGTCACCTGAACATTCATACAATTTTCATTCTGAACTATGAATGTTCGCCCAAACATTCCTGGAATATTATGTTCCATGAATGTAACAGTGCCCACTGGGTCTTAACGATGAACACCTACCTTAGTACGGGAGTTCCATTTTATTAGGGCTCAATCTTTCCCCGTTTCTTGCTACAAATAAAAAGTACACAAGTTCATTATAAAAATAATCTGGCAAATATCACATAAACACAACTTGGCCATTGTTATTCTGTGATGATAAGGTGGAGACGTAATTGCATTGTTTTCTACAGCCTTATCATTATGAATTCAAAAAAAGAAATTTACACGTACAACACTTATTCCAAAAATCCTTCCACTCTTCTTATGAATAATCTGTACTCAGTGCAATATTTGTTCCTATAAGATAGGATTTATTTGTTCCAAGAACATCAGTTAAGTCCATAGAAAACCAAAATAGTTCAAGGTTCCTCTCAAACAGTTGCGATGCATCCTTTAGATAATGAACAAGCGTTTCCAAGCATTAAGGCTTTACCAATTAGAATAAATCTGACTTGCGTAAACTAAGTAACTATCTAAACCAAACCAAATAATTTTTACGATTTTTACAAGAAAGAATGATACTATTTCAATAAGTACAAAAATATGTAAGCTCACAACAAAAGCCAAGAAACAAAGCCTGACAAAACATGAAATTGTTTTTCTCCCAGGTGTATAGAGGAATGCAGTAATCTCTTTATTCACTCAAACTGTCTGTGGGACGAATTGTCTATCAAATAAGCTTTAGTCCCCCTTTGTTCCGCTTTTCCAAGAAAGAAAGCCATGAAAAAAGAAACATTGGAATGAGAGTAATTTTGATCAAGCACAAGACCATTACACCACCTAGAGAATTTTCAATAAATGCAAACTTCCTTCCAATATTCTTCCAAGTAATTGAAGAAGCTTTTCTTGCATCAATATGTCCACAACAAACATATAGTATATATAAAAGCAAACCAAGTCATCAATGATGTGCATTAGATTTATTATGCAAGACAGACCCATGCATGGAATACTGAATCTAGGATGTTAGATGTGGAAACATTGCATTATCATGAATATGCAGATTCAAAAACTGTTCACTGTGGCGAGCTCTTTGCACATTTATTTCAAGACAATGCAACGTTTTGTATGGCATGTCCTTTGCTAGTTTATTCACAGATATGCGAGGGCGAACCAAGACAGCTGGGGAGTACCAAGATGGTGAGAAAATGAATGAAGATGACAGAAAGAGAGGCGATATTTGAAAAGGGAACCAAGATGCTGATAATGATATGTGAAACAAATATTCTTGCATCCAGTTAAGTTTCACAGATGTCGTCATCACAAGTCAGAAGGTCGCATGTGTGCGTGACCTATGTATGGCTTTACCTTAGACATTGTGTCTGAATGAAATTAGGACTGTGAAGCTAACAAAAGCATTCCTGTGCAATAGTAAGATGGCAGATTAACAACGATTGAAACTGCACTTTATGATCATTGGTGAATGTTGTCCGCCATCTTGTTGATCGAAATTTTGGAACTACAATCAGATGTTGTTGACACAAAATGCTTTGAATAATGTTTTCAGCGCAATAGCCTTTGTTGGATACTAGAATTTCTTTGTAATTTTAGCTTAATCATTGATATATATTTATGAACATGCGTGGTAGCGAGCACATTAGAGCTCGGGTTTTGAAAGGGTATTACTTAAGCAAAGGCACAGGTCACACACTGGACTTTCTGATCGGTAATGACGTCACCTTAGTAACTCATCTGAACTCGTGAATATCTAACTCACATATCATAATCAGCACAGATTCAATACTATTAGTTATCATTGCTGTAAAAAGTGTGTACTTAAAGATGTCCGGGAGAAGCCAGAAGGTATTGCATGAGGTTGTCAGGCGGAATGCGTTACCTGCTGGCTGAATACAGACATCTTGCTGCACACCATTTTAACAAGGATAACGTATTATATCATGAGCTAATGATATTTCCATGCATTTCTTAAATAATTATGGAAAGGGCATTCCATACTTCACCGTGCCAGTTTTACAAAGAGAGGATTTCCGCAGAAGACAGCCAATCAGCAATGTTGAATCACAAAGAAGTTATCTATTGGACTAATATCTTTCCTTTTTTGCAAGGGTTTAAACTGTAATTTAGTAATGAAGATAGGTAGAGTCTAGCCAAGCTCAAAGCCAATAGCACACTCGGTTGCGGGTGTTGCGAGCTCTCTGCAGATCAACAGCGCAGTTTCTGCTGACACAAACCCCATTGTTTCAAATTGCATGGCAATCATAATATGATAAAACATTAGTATACTTCAAAACAAAAACACTATGATTTTATGGATAGAATTCTTCTCAGGTGGATCATTCATACCTAACATCATTTTATAGCAGTCTTATTGGCTCTTTCCATTGAGTATGCAAGCACTGGACATTACAACTCAGATTCACTGTATGACACCTTTTTTGACATCGGCATGCTTTTCACTCTTGCAGTGAATCATTTCATGACATGCCTATGACTATGTCATGCCGAAATCATATTAATTCAACTACATAAAATATCATGCAACTTTCAAAATATCTTTCAACTTGGTTACATATATATTGCAACTTTAAAAATATGGCGCAACGTTGAGAAATATATCATGTAAGGTGTTAAGTTGACACTCAGAGCTTTAGTGTGTGTTGTCCATGGCGCTGCCCATGAAAGTATATGCATTTCTTGGGTATAGTTGGATAAGTTGCACACTTGTACATACTTATTTCTGTACACATTAAAATGTCCTTATCCCCTCAATATCTTTAAGAATGTAACGCAATCGACAAATGATAACAACATATAAAATGCAACCTCTGCCACAGAGTATCTTAAGAACAATAGACCTGTATTATATATTGAAGTAACTGTAAGTAATTGCGGCACTGTGGAGGGCTCACTATGGTGATATACGTGGAGAGCAGGGCATGTCATTGTCATTCTGTCCCACCAAACACAAGATGTCAAAAAAGGCCCTTGTCCATGATGTGTTTAAGGTCCACTTATAATGCTTTAAGTACAACAGCAATCAATCGAGTTAGGATGAAATCGGAAAAGTGAGGGTTTATTATTTTAATCCATTTCAATAGGGGGTGGTAATTGACAACCATTATTCAGCGATCAATAATACATAAAATCGACCTTTTAGATTGCCCAGAAGGTTTCTAAAATCCCGTTAACCACCCTTGGTATCCAAAGCTGAATTTACCATTGGGATTCGTCGTGACCTATTGATAAAGGTGTCAGACCCACTCTTGCGATTTGGGTCAGTATTCCCGGTAAATCTCCATCAGCAACTCAGCTTGTTTTTTCTAAATTAAAATATTAAATCAAAACGTCTCCCTACAGTACCGTTGAATTTGAAAGACTATTGAGACTATTCATACATATATGGCATGCCAAAATGATATTAATTCAACTCACAAAATATCATGCAACTTTCAAAATATCATTCAAGTTTGTTAGATATATCATGTAACTTTCAAAATATGGTGCAACTTTTAGAAATATATCATGCAACTCAGGAAGGGTGTATATCTTTGGGGAACAAGTAAAATGAACTCAGAAAAGTTCCGGGGAAAAGTTATGGGTGTTGTGACCAGGGCATGCACGTGTAGTGGGGAAGGTCACTGGTAAAGGGGAAAACCTACTGGTTTAATGGAGGGAATCTAATATTCATTTGGTGGACACTGAGTCATTGAGTTAACCATTATGCTGTTGTTGATTAATTTGTGGGGTATATTTTAAATGGGTTCAAATGGGTTTTAAGTTTTAGATGCCATTGTCACCTTGTCGAATGCTGCGCCATGCCTTTAAGCAACCTTCATTAACCAAGGCCTCCTGACTCACAATGATAATAACAACCAAAACAGATGTACATGCAAAGTGATAGAAAATCCTACCTTTAGTCCAGAGAAACTGTCTCGCTTGTTCTTGCTGTATTAATGTCTTCGTTAACTGAACAAATGGCTCTTTTACTTGTAGATGTTGAATCCGCCAAATCGAGCATACGTCTGCTCTGCTTGGCTTATCAACGAAGTGAAGAACTAGCAAAATGACCCACTTTTCTGAAAATGCTGACCAGCCATTCCACTTGGACTGGCTGGCACAAATGTCCGTTATGTAATCCTCCTTCTTTTCATACAAGCCTTTTCATTGTTTGGAGGACTTAGCTTAATGCAAGACTACACACTAACTGGTCGACATCTTAAGCTGAACCCCATATTTATATAACTTGTTTACACGAGTACATATGCACCTAAACATGTATGTTGATTACTACTGTGTATTAGAACATACACACACACACACACACATATATATATATATATATATATATATATATATATATATATATATATATATATATATATATATATATATACTAGTATATAAATATATTTTCATTATTATTTATTCATTAAACCTCCAGAGATGGAGAAACGCATATACAATTGAAGAAAAGAAATAATACATACAGTAAAATAAGATACAAGAATAGTCCTATCATGCATCGCTGACATGACAATGTTACAATGATGAAGCAAGACAATCTCAATACATGGCTCCAGTTGCTCTAAATAAAATGATCTGGTCAAAAGCTGGAGGAATTCACGCTCTAATGAGCCACGGGATCTAAGAAAGTTTTCACTAGACAGGAGAGAATAAATAGAGTCCGTTATACCATTCTCAGGAAGCTGAGGGTCAATTATTATTTTAATTAATTATAATTATATATATATATATATATATATATATATATATATATATATATATATATATATATATATATATATTTATATATATATATATACATATATATATATATATATATATATATATATATATATATATATATATATATATATATATATATATATATATATACATATATATATATATATATATATATATATATATATATATATATATATATATATATATATATATATATATATATATATATATATATATATTACAAGTATTCATGTGGAATATATTCCCATATTTTACGCATCGGTATGGTCTTCTCCAGAACGCATTCGTTCAGCAGTTATATTTGTATATGACAAGTAATTGCTTATCGTATACCATATAGTAAATACATCATGTAGAGGACACTGTGGGCGCATTGGAGTAAGTACGTTTGCAGAAGACGGATATAGTTATCTACACCAAAATGTACATCATGATATTCTACGGCTGAGCATATTCCCAATGCATCCAGAAGCATGGGGTTAGGTCAACCTTCTCCTTCCACCGGCATTGAATGTTCACTGAAGACAAGTAGTTAAAACGAAATAAGCTGAGCGCGAAATAAAATGATCCGCATCTATTGTCAATGAATGGCGTTAAAGAATTGTTAGCATTTTCCAGACTCGGAGGTACTGACAATGTAACCTTTGTTTCTAGTAGTCTTATGAAAGGAAATTGGCGGATTCACCCGGACATAGCTCTTTTTACACATTCGTATTTGAAAGGTACACATTGTCCGACACTTCTGGAAATATCTTCATTACGAGGAATATGTAACTAAAAGTTGCTGTTTATTTTTTGGTTCAACAATCGCCCTAAAATAGTTTTCAAATATGTCTCTGCTTTGTCAGTTATTTGCATAGGTGCTCAACAGATGTAAATGGATTAAATGAACTTATGAATGTGTAATTCCTCGATCAGAGCTTAAGTAGCATAAACTACCACAACAAATACTACACACACACACACACACACACACATACATATATATATATATATATACATATATATATATATATATATATATATATATATATATATATATATATATATATATATATATATATATATGTATGTATGTATGTATGTATATATACTTAGTATATATATATATATATATATATATATATATATATATATATATATATATATATATATATATATATATATATATATATATATATATTACATACATACATGTGTGTATATGCACGTGTGTGTACATGTACGCGCACGTGTGTGTGTATGTGTGTGTGTTGAATTATTGATCATTTGGTGTTCCATATATGTGTATGTGTGTGTGTGTTGAATTATTGATCATTTGGTGTTCCATGTATGTGTGTGTGTATGTATGCGTATACGTTTTAAACTAGAATGAGTAGGCCTAAAAGCTTGCGAAAGGTGGATGCGTATTATGAAAACTCTCTTCACACTAATTACTTACCGTGTGATAGCCTCTTTAAAACGTATTTCTCCGCGACAAAAAAGTAAAGTAGCATTGCACAAGTATTAAACCTATGATAGTAGCAACGACACTTCCAATCACGGAGAAGCAATCCAAACCATGCACACCAATCCCTAATGCACGACTTAATTCCAGTGTTACATTCAGTTCTTGTCATGTTGTTCTGCATTCTCTATGCAACTTATGATGTAAACTATACGTGCGGAGGCCTGAAAAACAAAATAGGGTAATTTATTAAATGTAATGCTGAAATTCAATTTTGCACCACTTGACTAAAAGCTGACCAATGGCCAGTCGACAGGTTTGCATTAACGTCCACATCGGTGCAGGGGGCAGGATAAGGTGATTAGACTTGCATATTCATCAAATAGTGGCATTGCATAAATATAAAAACTACGTATTACGCACATATCGACTCCGTGTAGTTCCGCACTGTCGCACTGCCCTATTTCCCGAGTGCGCGTATATTGCTGCTCGTCACGAACCTGGATGTTTTGTTATTCAGGTGAGGACTCTGCGATGACTGGTAGGTAGGACAACGGACCAAATTTCTGCTTGGTACTTAAGCAACATTCATCCGTTTATTTATCAATCTATGTGCTTGGTACTTGAGCATCATTCCTTCTTATAAAGTCCTTCATGCGTAGTATATAAGAATGGTCGCAAAGCATAAGGATTAGGGCTTCGAAGCCTTACTGGTGGTAAACTGCGTAGTTGAGTCGCCATATTGTATGGCTGGTATCATTGTATTGTATGTTTATTGGCTGTACTGCAGTGGTGCAAAATCATATCAATACAAGATAAAGAGTAGGTAAAAATAAAAGAAATCTAAACTAGAAATACTATAGAATAGGAAATTAATCCAAGTTGTTTATTCTGCCGAACTTGTATGAGTGGGGTCAGTTCGCTTTAATGAAAGTCGGATGTATTATTCCTGTCATTAGAATACTAACCTCCAATATTGACTTTTCGGAAATAAAAAATCTCGAAAAAATTCAAAATCCAAAATTCGGTAAATTTGCACCTAGGATTAATTTCCTATTCTACAGTAGATCAAACAGAACATAAACACGGAACAAACTAAAGGTAGGACTTAAAAAAGAGGGGGAAACCCTCCAAGCAGCACCAAATCTTCGTCTCCTCTCCTGACGCGAGGAGAGAGATCAAGCAGAACCAGGGCAGCAAGAACGCTTCGCTGGTAGTTCTGTACGAGACGCTTCTGACCTAATTTCTTGTTATATTACGTTTTGCCGCATGCGGAGGTCCACCTATTGCAGCCTAAATCATATCAATGTTTGAATAGTGTTCCACAATTTTCATGCTGTTATCTATTTCACAAGAGGAGTTATTCATCGATATTCATATTTCGTATGATATGTGTTGAACTTGGTACAGTCAATAAAGACGCGTACTTGGGTGGGATGTTTTATTAGGGGGTGAGGGAGGATGGGTTATGTAGACGATGGGTGTCACTTTAATTTTGCTCAAAGGCCGTAATGAGGTCTTCAATAAATATTACTGTGCTATGGCATGCCAAATTATATTAATTCAACTCTCAAAATATCATGCAACTTTCCAAATATCGTTCAACTTTTAGAAATATATTATACAACTCAGGAAGGATGTATATTTTTTGGGAACATGTATAATGACCTCAGAGCAGTCATGGGTGTTGCGCCAGGTCATGCACTTGTAGTGGGAAAGGTCGCTGGTAAAGGGGAAACTTACCTATTCTACTCTCAATATAATATTACTTAAGCCTGGAGCTTAATTATATATAAGTTTGGCGCTGTCAGCGGCGGCTACCGTCGCTAACATAATGATACGCTATGATGCGAAAACTCCCCAATTCACTATATTTTGGATGTGCGTCATATGTATGTTCTACAGTATACGGTTTACCGCCAATATCACCCATATTCTATATAGCATAATAACGGTATTCAACAACATAATTTAGTGAAACTTTGTGCGATTGTAGCCACGGATGTCTGCTTTATGGAATTCTGAATTTTATTAAGATTGGACCTTGCGTTGCAACATTGCATTCCATATATTAGAACCAAACTGAAACAAAGCTAAGCATGTTATATTGGCAGGCACGTGGCATCAGCGTGAGGTCACGTGCGAAGAAGGACCTATCAATGCTCTCATATCATTTACATAACAGAAAAACCTGATTGCCAACATCAACTGAACATGCGCAGAGCACGAATTTTGACACTGGTTGAGGCTAGCCTGTTCAGGTTGGCCTGCTGGTTTCATATCCCCTTGTTTTATTTATCTATTATGTGTTTTGTATGTATTGTATTTTCTGGTCACGGCGATGGGACAGATATGAGGCAGCACAATAAATTATTTTATAGCCCGGCACATAAGGTGGCACATTTAACGTCGTAATATCGAACGCTAAGGTCAAGGTCGTTTAGTGAGTGGCGCCAAAAACTAGCATAGCTTATCATGCATAGCTTATGCCGGAACTTCTTTATAAGTACTACTTTTTGTAACTCTCCTCTGCAGGAGATACAAATGATTTCCCATTAATGGGAAATAAGAGTTAATTCCCATTAATGGGAAATGAATTCCCATTAATGGGAAATCATTTCCCATTAATGGGAATTCTTTTCCCATTAATGGGAAATAAGGATTAATTCCCATTAATGGAAAATCAATTCCCATTAATGGGAAATCAATTCCCATTAATGGGAAATGATTTCCCATTAATGGAAAATAAATTCCCATTAATGGGAAATGATTTCCCATTAATGGGAAATAGAATGATTTCCCATTAATGGGATATGATATCCCATTAATGGGAATTCATTTCCCATTTATGGGAATTATTCTTATTTCCCATTAATGGGAAATGAATTCTCATTAATTCCCATTAATGGGAAATGAATTCCCATTAATGGGAAATATGGATTTTTTGCTGGGATGGAGTGCCATAGAAATCGTGTATGTGGGAGCCTTGCTCTAGAGCTGTAGCAAATATTCTCACGGGTATATGTTCGAGTTTAAAATTAAGCCTTTAGACTCTATCACAATTAAAATAACAGTAACTCGACAACAAATACAATTACAAGATTGGAACAAGATGATTCGAACCAGATTTTTAAAATTACCACAGTTTTGAGCTTTTTAAAGCTGTCGTGTTGGACACAAGATTAAAAAAACAGAAATGACTGAACACGACTGTAACACAACTGCTACTTATTTCATTACGGCAAGGCAGTCGTGCTGCAGTGGTGTTCAAAAATGGTGTATGTGGGACCCCGGGTTTAGGGTAGCGGTCCTGCATGACATTGTGTAGCACTGAACATGTCATCACAATCCTGTTGATTGTGAATGGTGTTTGTTGTAGGGTGGTCAGCCGACATTCGAACCTATAAATGAATATTTTTTTTTAATGAACATAGATCAATGCATTTTACACACAGGTATTTATGGCAAGCATTCCATTCAAATAATCACTATTTACTGAAATCCGAAATTCAGCTGAATTTCGGATATCCGAAATTCATTTACGGATATCCGAAATTCATTTATGGATATCCAAAATTCAGCTGAATTTCGGATATCCATAATTCATTTATGGATATCCAAAATTCATTTACGGATATCCGAAATTCATTTACGGATATCCATAATAATATCAAAAAATCATTCTATCATTGCATCAGCTCCACCTTTTCTGAGAATTTCATTTTGAAAGTATAAATACGCCACACATATATTCAAGGTGTTAAGTCATCTATTTATAGCTATTTTGACATTTTTCAATTACTTCCTTAATAAATAGACTTAGCTTTAGTGTTAATACAAGTTTAAACACAAATTGACTAGATACATTATTTAAATATTGTTGAAAACACGTGGTTTAGAATGCAGATCTAACTTTCCCCCATGTGTGATGTAGGATAACACGAACAAGAAGTAGTTCGCCATAAAAAAACAACTGAATAATCATAGAGACAGTCTTTTAAAATTATCATTTACTTTAATGAGAGTTGAAACAGCCAGAATTAATTACTCTATTTTGTCAATAAATGAAAATATAAACTTGTTTTTGTTACTAGTTTGTATTGTGTAAGGAACGTTTCTATTGGCTTAAAAATGGGTATGATGTCATTATTCTGAAATTCGCATATGGACCTCCTCTAAAGTACCATCGTTTCTCATCAACTGATGTAATTCAATAAAGAACTCAGACAGTCTTCCCACGTTAATATTCATGCTGATCTAATTAGGAAAAAATCAGAGGAATTTAGGATATCCATAAATGAATTTCGGATATCCGTAATTCATTTACGGATATCCAAAATTCATTTACGGATATCGGAAAATAAGCTGAATTTCCGATATCCAAAGTTCATTTATGGATATCCGAAATTCATCTTCAGATATCCGAAATTCATTTACGGATATCCGTATTTCATTTACCGATACCCGTATTTCATTTACGGATATCCGAAAATCATTTTCGGATATCTGAAATTCATTTACGGATATCCTAAATTCATTTACGGATATCCGAAATTGAATTGAATATCCCTCCATCAGAGCATACACTGTTTGCACCAACATCTAAATAATTTGTAAGTTGCATCCACCAGGGCCAGGAGGAAGATAGATTGAAAATGTTTGTAGTTAAAGTAGTATGATTCGCTGTAAGACATGCACTTGATGGCGATATGTTTTCCATCAATGGCTCCGATGCAGTTATGGAGCCATCTCTGACCGAACTTGTCCGCAACTTCAGTCCATGGTTAAGGTGTCATAGGGCAAGGCATACATTCTTCCATGTAGATGGTCACTATAGCAGCACATGTATCATGAACAACTTTACTGATAGTGTTTCTGTGCACTTTAAATCCATAGGAGAGAGACATATAGCTATCCTCAGTGGCAAGGTATCTGAATGTGATAGCCAGTCTTAAACCGTGCTCCAGGGATTTGCGCCAACCAGTGTCCTTCTTCCGGATGATGGGTCCAACGTGGTCAACCAGTTCCAGGAATAGGGCAGGTTGGAAATTCCTGTTGCCCCTGCGGTCTTCCCTCTTCAGTTCTTGTATGAGTTGCTAAAACTGGGCGGAGAGAGGAGGCCTCATAAGCCATGGCCTCACCTAAAATCGCCTTCTCATGGGGAGTCTACACTGCCTGCGGCCATTCTGATGTCTCTTTGCAACAAATACAAGGGCTAAGGCAGCAAAAACTATTATTTGACCATGTAGAAAGGCCAAATGACCTTCAGCAACTGGCCTGTACATGCCGATGGTCTCTTAAAGACAACATTTCAGGGCCCCTTAAAATAGCGGGAAAATTACATTGCATTAATGTTGCGATGGTATTATTGTGCTCGCAATGCTGTCGGTGTGACCTCAGTGGGCCGTCTTAATTGTCGTAACACCGTCGTTATGAACATTATGGTGTCGCTCATGATCGTTTTGCAATCATTGCACTTGTATTATTGTTCAATCATTTTTGTATCGCTACGCTCGCATTGTCATCGCATTTTTATGGTATTAATATCGTTCTGATCTTTACCAACTCGTTATTGAGTCACTTTTTTGCTAACTAGGTCAAATGTCTACGACGCCGATCCGACCTTGCCCCAATTCCTTATTCATTACGCTCGCAACGCTGGTTTTCCGTGTGGGACAGGGGCTTTAGACATTCAGGCAAACCAGTTGACTGGGCATCGGCCTGTGATTTGTCAATAAGTGCAAAATTCAATTTCAGCATATAACATTAAATAAATTACCCTTTTTATTTTTCAGGCCTCCGCAAGTAGGGTTTACATCAGAGGTCGCAGAGTGAATGTCTTACAGCATGACACGAAATCAACATGGCACTACTAGAAATATTAAAACTATTTATCGCTCAGTATTTATTCTTATTAGTTGCTTTTTTTTTCTTTTTAATGACAATTCTTTTTACTGGAACTTATCACAAGCAAATTGCCATTACATATATGGTTGTATTTTTCTTGTGTGTTCTCACACTTATTATCATCGCATGCCACAAGTATTGGTCCAGACGAAACAGTTTCAAAGAGAATATCGTTTGGTAAGTATTCAGTGTGAAGAGAGTTCTATAATTCCTCATAAAAAACGCTTCTACCTTTGTCAAGCTAGCTAGCTAGCTAGCTAGATAAAAAGATAGATAGATAGATAGTTGGATAGGTAGATATAGATATATGTGTGTGTGTAGTATTTGGTGTGGTATTTTATGCTCTTTGCGCTTGGATGAATTGCGCGACACCTAACAAAACCTGTAATGAGCAAATACTAAGATCATAATGCGCCTACAATTTTGAAAACACTGAAGTAGATCATAGTATGATGAGATAGAAACCTAGAGCCGGGAAGAAGTTCTCTTCTCTTTACAAATAGTTCCAAGGTTTCTTCAGTTACATAAGCACCACTGACGTCCTCCACAATGTCACACATTTATGTATAGAAACCAGGCTAAAGGGATCAGCAGGGACTGATACCTGCGACCTGACCCTTGGAAATTGACCGCCCTATGAGTTATGACGCGACTGCCCCGGTCCAAATCCCTGCAGGGCCAAGTGAGAAAGTTGCTAGTTCTGATTAGAAATTGTTTTTTTTTGCAAGGTTCTCCTGTTTTTCCCCCACTCACAAGAGTCTTGTTACATCTTAGCCTCGATATGACAGAATAAAGGTGACAAAAAAACAAATTTAAAAAGTAGATTCGACCCACCGTGATCCACCACTGTGTCTGCTTTATCCAAGACATATAAAACATCGTTTACGCCTATCATACTTTAAAGTGATCCACCCAGACATCTTGATTATGAGCTCTCAACAATCAACAATTTCTTTTTCTCTTATACAATAAAATCAGAAATAGTAACTTCATACAGTAGCTCTTCTATATTAGATATTGGGTAGGCACATCATGGTAGATTTCCAGCGGGCAAATGTATGTACAATGTGGAACGCCATATGGCCAAATATCAAGCATTTAGAATAAACGACGCAACATGACTGAAAATGATTCAACTTTATTCAAGACGTCGTAACATGGTGAAAACGCACCAACCTGCATGCGAACACGCACCAACCTGCATTCGTCAATATCATTCGGCCAGATATAGAAGAATGCAGGTTGGTATGTTTTTGCGTGTGCATGGTGATGCGTTTTTGCCGTTAACTTCTGTCGCAATTGAAGGGGAGAACCTATGGTGAAGGGGAAACTCCTTGCCATGTTATCCATACAAGGACAACATGGCATCTGTGTTTAATGGACGGAATTTAGAGCATTATTTTGAGCATCGGACATGGAGAAAGAGTGATAAATATATTTAATCACAAATCTGAAGAAATTAAGGGTATTAAAGAAAACGAATAAGAACATAAATAAAAGGGTATAAGAGGTGCTTGTATGACCAAAAATAACACCTAGGTCTAGGAAATAAAAGAAAATAAAAAAGAATAAGAATACAAATGAACGAACGTTAGAATATATTTTAATATTCGTAAATCAATTTCAATATCAGCATGCTGTCGAGGTGCGCATAACATTGTAAGGCATTTGATGTTACGAAAAAGCATGTACAGACACCTTAGTAGAATAGGTTCCTAGTCCCCAAAAATTGACATCCCCTTCTGTGCTGACGAAGCAGTGTGGTGTAGTACCAGATATGGTATATAGATGGCACAACCTGCTCCTCCTACCTCTAGAGATTTTAAGGACTTATAGGCTTAAAAGTTCTGAGGTCAGTAGGTCACCCTATCTCTCCCATTATAAGGGTTCAAGAAAAACATTGAACTGCTCTCTCTTCATTAACTCTAGGGTGGCCCTACTCAGTATCCCTATACTGGAGGTGACTGACAGCTAGATCGCCATGGAGACACTGAGATGATACTTCAGCCTTATCCATTTGGTCAATAGGAACAATAAAAGGGGTAATAAAGCAATTGACACATTCATTGAGTGTTCGACCTAGATAGCTACGGATATACTAAGCACTTACTGCCTTCTTCCGCCGCTCTCTGACTGCAGTATGTATATATATATATATATATATATATATATATATATATATATATATATATATATATATATATATATATATATATATATATAGCATAAGGAATTCCATATGGCAGTATGGACGGACATGCCCCTTCACCATAGGTTACCCCCTTCAAGTGTGGTATTGGTGAACGGCTAAAACGAATCAATATGCACATTCGACTCAACATGCGAAAACGCACCAACCTGCATTCGTCAACATCATTCGGCCAGATATAGAAGAATGCAGGTTGGTGCGTTTTCGCTATGTTGGTGTGTTTTGCATGTAGGTTGAATCGTTTTCAGTTAGGTTGCATGTTTTTTTCAAATGTTAAATATTTGGTCATATGGCGTTCCATAGAACAATGTACGTACATTGTACGTACAAGCCCGTGCATACGGATATGGTACGAATTACATTTATAATGAAAGAACGGTTTGACCCTAAATATCTCCCACTGCAATGCAAATATTAAAAATCCAAGACACTCTTTTCTAGGTACATATAAGAACTCGTAATCCATCCAACTTAAATTGGCGTTCCGACCCGCTGTTGGGGGCTGAAAGTGATTTTATCGAAAAAATAATATTCTACATTTTTCTCAATATAACCCTGACATTTAAGAAAGAGATGAATCAAAGTAGCATTGAGAGGTAGCTAAAAAGGTCTTCTTTCAGAAAATATATAGTTTACTGGCCGTTACAATCCCCTACAAGCTGTAAATGAAGAAAAAGCTGGCTGTGCTGGACCCACCTTAATAGAGCTCAAGAAATTCTACCAGTTCACAAAACAGACTGGTATTGAGTATAGAAGAAAAGGGAAGATTGCAAATAGTAAGCTGTGGGTATTGTCACCACCTCTCAGGAATTGTTTGCAATCTATATATTGATACCGAGTTTTAGGGACCTATGGTCAAAGATTCAAAAAATCCTGCGGCCTGTGGAGTTCTACTGCTGCCATGGGTTGTTCCATTGTGGTCTGTAGGTGGCCCAGAAAAATTTCTGCTTTTTCAAATATGTGCATTTACAGTATAATTTTCACGGGTACCGTTGCCATTGGCAACTGTCTGCATTTGAAAAGATACAATTGTCACAAAAATGTATTTCATACAATATGATACAATTGTTATATAAATGTATTTTATACAACATGATACAATTGTCTAAAAAATGCATTTCATACAACATGATACAGATGTATCTATGAAATAAGGTATCTCTTTCATTTTTGCATCTCTCTGACCTGGATATTTAATATGAAGTTATATGAAGTTACTATTTCTGATTTTATTGTATAAGAAAAAAAGAAATTGTTGATTATTGAGGGCTCATAATTAAGATGTCAGGGTGGATCACTTTAAAGTATGATAAGCGTAAAAGATGTTATATATGTCTTGGATAAAGCAGGCACAGTGGTCGATCACGGTGGGTCGAATCTACTTTTTAAATTTGTTTTTTGTCACCTATATTCTGCCATATCGAGGCTTAGATGTAACAAGACTCTTGTGAGTGGGGGAAAAACAGGAGGACCTGGCAAAAAAACAATTTCTAATCAGAACTAGCAACTTTCTCACTTGGCCCTGCAGGGATTCTGTAAAGGTGTATTTCAGACACAGAGGTACATGCTGTGCCATATATAGCCTGTAGCGTGAGAATGTGTGACCTGCGGGTCAGCGTTAGATTATGTAAGGGTTGGTTTTAGTTCTTCTGGATAATGTGTCTAAGACATCAGGACAACAGGCTGTGGAGACAACAATGGGAGTCGGACCTATGGGGCAGGCTACTGATGATTTAACAGTGCAGGGATGTTTAATATCAAATGCTGTTCATCCCTGCAATAAACAAAATATCTATGAATTCTAGAGATAGTTTTCTTACAAAATCACATTTTAGATACTATCTAAAGTGAAGATGTTGGTCAAAACGCAACTTACCACATATCCCAAGGATAACCCCATTGAAGCGTTCATTCAAAGTAAACATTATGATTGTAATGAATAATATGTGCTTCTAAGGTGATGAGTACCATTGCAAGCGAGTTAAAAGCCCCATCCCAAAACACAACTCACAGCAGCATAATCATATAACAAGGTGTATCTACAGGTTCCTGAGTGTTATCAGGGAGGGAATATCATAGTCAGCCGTCTGTAGTCAACCCATATTCTAATTCATTTCAAAATTTACAACTTTTCACTCAAATGACATATTCTCATTACTTACGCAGGTGATGGTCACTACAGGTTCACAGTTACCTTAGGGATATCATGGACTATGCCCAATAAGAAGTAATTTTTTAATCTTTTACTGCTAAAGATTTTTACAGGCCATAACATTGAAATTTTTAGTGAGGTTTCTCGTGTGTGGAGGCATAGGGACCCCTTTGATAGTAGTGGACATACCTCGCTGATCACTTCTGAGCACTGGGAACAAAAGAGAGTTGCACAAAGATACACCTCGACGATCTCAAGACAATGGCTTGTGGTCAGGATGCTATAAATATGTGCTAGCTTTGAGCAGGTGAGGTCACCAAGTGTAGTTGGTGTGGAGATTTCTAGAATTTTCAACGTTATGGCCTGTAAAAATCTTCAGCGGTAAAAAATCGAAAAATTACTTTTTATTGGGCATAGTCAATGATATCCCTAAAGTAACTCTGAACCTGCAGTAACCATCACCTGCGTAATTAATGAGAATATGTCATTTGAAAGAAAAGTTGTAAATTTTGAAATAAAACAGAATATGGATTGAATAATGACAGGTGGCGATGATATTCTCTACCTGATAACACTCAGGAACCAGGAGATACACCAAGTTATAGGATTATGCTGCGTTAAGGTGTGTTTTGGGACAGGGCTTTTAACTGGCTTGCAATGGTACCCATCACCTTAACCTCCCTCCCCTCCTCCGCCAAGTGACCCAGATAGATACCACCCGTTGGCGCTACAGTGGAATGAGTGTGGATGCAAATTTATTTGATTTTGATATCGTACCTCATAGTATAAGAGATTAGTGTAACTTGGTGACAATATCTTAACTGATTGTTGCACAGCGCCCGTAAAAAATTGCTGTGCTCCATGACTAATT
Organism: Maea johnstoni; assembly: GCA_963942565.1. Taxonomy (NCBI): domain Eukaryota; kingdom Metazoa; phylum Annelida; class Polychaeta; order Spionida; family Magelonidae; genus Maea; species Maea johnstoni. The sequence goes on from OZ012692.1 coordinate 30,681,091, forward strand.
GTCTGTGCACAAGGACAGAATTTGAACACCCCTGGCTATATTCCGCAACTCTGAGACCTCTACTGGGATATTGATGGGGGTGGGACCTACCGGAATACTTCTTTAGCAATTTCCGCTTACTTAAAACCAGTTGTGTGAGGTTATTTCATGCCAGAATTAGGTAAAAAGGGTGTCGTTTTAGTAACCCATCAATGCTTGCAGCAGATAAAACAGTCTGTCAAATCTTATAAAACAATTCTGGAAAAAGCATTTTTGGATAAATATTTGAAGGAGAAACTTTAATCAGAAAATAACAAACAATTCACATTCATTTTTTTTAAAAATATTATCACTTCCAATTTTTTTTATTTTAGTCAAGTTACAGACGACAATATCTAGAGGATCTCTCAAGGATGAATGGATTTTTATATTAGAGAGGCAAGCAGAGAACAGATCCTAAGCAAGCCTTCATTTTTATTCTTGATTCTCCCAGTTTAAATTAGCATAAACTAGCTGCAAATTATTGAATCCTCTATCTCTGACATGGTATTGTGGTGATATTTCAGTTATTCATAATTCTTGTAACTAGAGCTGCGAACCGCAAACACTGGGCCTCGTTTTAACCCATTTATGGTAAGGGATTTCCTTGGTCTTTGTCGTCTGGACATGTAATACTTTTCAAAAAACTTTTAATTGAAGGAAAAATTCGGAAAATAGAGTTGTTATTTAGTTTCTGATTTACATTAATCCTTGAAATATTTCCTTAAAATGCATGTTGTTTGAGAGATATCACCAAAATAATCAGGCAGCTCTGGGCGCTACAAGAATGAATAGGTTAATCAGCCTCTGTATATCCTTCAGTGTCACACTTGAATTCTTCTTTCTCCCTTAACCCATACAAAGCCCTAAAATCAGTGATGTGAATAACCAAACAGTTCTTATTGAAGGTCATATGGCCATTTTCAAATGACCTCATTTGTCGAAAGGCTCAATATTGAAATTGTATTTTCTATTTACAGCATATATGTAACATACTTTTTGATACCTGAGGAATTCAACTGCTATAGGGTTGTTAGTTCAGGAAATACAAGACCCTGTTATGTCTGTGAAATGTCCAATTTGGCATAAAAAGGGACATACCGGTACCATAGGAGGTCAATATCTCATGACAGCTATAATATGCAGATGTCAATCAATGACTTGAAGAGGGGTTCATGGGCTTTCAAAATATAAGGGTTACTTTTTCCCCCTCAACTGATACCAATTTGCCAAAATATTAACCTGGGCTATGGACTAATTTAGACGTTCACGCAAACCATTTAACTAGGCATTGACCAGTGATTAGTCAATTAAGTGGTGCAAAATTGAATTTCGGCAAATGACATTAAATAAATTACCCTTTTATTTTTCAGGCCTCCGCAAGTAGTACGGTTTACATCAAACGTTGCAGAGATAATGCAGAACATCATGACAAGAAATCAAAGTGGCACTAAAAAGAGGTCTTGTTTTGAAAAGTTAAAACAATGTACCGTATGGCATTTATGCAGGTTATGTCATTTTTTTTGGTCTATAGTGACAGTGACTATGATGCAAATTTATTTCAAGGAAGTTGCCATTACATTTATAGTTGTAATTGTCTTATTATATCTCGCAATTATTATCATCGATTGCCACGCGTATTGGTGCAGAGGAGAAAGTTTCAAAGAGATAATCGATCGGTAAGTAATAAAATGTGAAGGGAAGGTTTATATGGCATGCCAAAATGATATTTATTCAACTCACAAAATATCATGCAACTTTCAAAATATCATTCAACTTTTTTAAATATATCATGCAACTCTCAAAATAACATGCAACTCAGGAAGGGTGTATATTTTTTGGGAACATGTATAATGAACTTAGAAAAGTTATGGGTGTTGTGACCAGGTCATGCACTTGTAGTTGGGAAGGTCGCTGGTAAAGGGGAAAACCTACTGATCTGATAGTCATTTTGTGTTAACCACTATGCTGCTGCTGACTAATGTGGCCAATACAAACTAATTAAAAAAAACTGAAAAATGACTTAAATCCTAGCACAAGGGTACTCATCTGAGAGTACTCTGTGAGAGCTATCCAATGAATACCCACATCTTGTATATATATATATATATATATATATATATATATATGAATATATATATATATATATATATATATATATATATATATATATATATATATATATATATATGTGTATATGTACATATATATATATATATATATATATATATATATATATATATATATATATATATATATATATGTATAAATATATATATATATATATATATATATATATATATATATATATATATATATATATATATATATGTATATATATATATATATGTATACAATTATACACACAATAAACGTACATATATATATATATATATATATATATATATATATATATATATATATATATATATGTATATATATATATATATATATATATATATATATATATATATATATATATATATATATATATATATATATATATACATATATATATATATACATATATATATATATATATATATATATATATATATATATATATATATATATATATATATATATAAATATATATATAGCAAACTCTGAGAGTAATGTGAGAAAAGTACCCTTATCATCTACATCTACTATTTTAAAAAGCCCCTGTGTACGCAAGTTGTCATAATTAGCAATGATTCCCTAAGTTTAGACTGACTGTGTCTGTTGTCAGAGGATTATTCATTGATAATTACTTGAAGGGTTGTTGTCTGGAATTAATAGGTTACGGTCAAGCTGGTCACAGAGCTAAATATGTAAATGACCACTCCAGCTTGAGAGCCTACCCACTTGGCCATGGCAATTAGCATTCATTGGGCTGAATGTCATCTTAACCCGGTCAACTAAATAGGCCTCTATAGATTTAAAGGTGGGAGTTCCCGTGAGGCCCAGTTTAACCCTTCTAATGCTGAGGTCCAAATCACAAGGATGAAAAGATTTTTGAAAACCATCTAGATCCTGTGATGTTGGTATCCATTGGATAGCTCTCACAGAGTACTCTCAGATGAGTACCCTTGTGCTAGGATTTTAGTTATTTTTCAGGTTTTTTAAAATTAGTTTGTATTGGCCACATTAGTCAGCAGCTGCATAGTGGTTAACACAAAATGACTATCAGATCAGTAGGTTTTCCCCTTTACCAGCGACCTTCCCCACTACAAGTGCATGACCTGGTCACAACACCCATAGCTTTTTTGAGTTCATTATACATGTTCCCAAAAAATATACACCCTTCCTGAGTTGCATGTTATTTTGAGAGTTGCATGATATATTTAAAAAAGTTGAACGATATTTTGAAAGTTGCATGATATTTTGTGAGTTGAATAAATATCATTTTGGCATGCCATAAGGTTTATGACTCATCATAAAACGCTTTCACGTTTTGAAAACTTAGGCCTACTCATTCAAAACTTATGGATTTGGATTTGAAATTTCATTTATCAGCACATTCTCTGCCATATTGAGGCTTAGTTGTCACCAGACACTTGAGTGATGGACCCCGACTACGCTGCCCCGCACAAACACAAACACACACACACGTATACGCATACATACATTCTGATGAGGATCAGTGTTTCAGCAGCATTTCTCAGAGGTTATTTCTGGGCTTAAGGTGGCTGTAAACGTTTCCGATGGAGACCAGACTTTTCCTCAAACAATGGTTGACTTCTCATTATCTGTACAGTAAACCCCTAACAAACTCTACATTTTTTAGAAAGCTGAGATTCTAAGGAATACATAGGATATGGATAGGTTGTATGTGCTCCAAATATTTTGAAGAAATTGGGTTCAAAACTTTGGCTAGTCAATTTTCAGTACATATGCCACGGCTGACGCAAATCTAAGAGCAGGGTCTAAAATAATAACCTAATTTTTTAATATGTTGAAAAAAACCTTTGTCTCTAGAGAATGAGCCGGGGGTTTTGTAAAATATTGCCCCTAACTTTTTTATGGCCATTTATCTAACAACAATTTAGGAAAAAAAATACTTTTTTCATTTCTTGATTTTTGACTCACTATAAAAAATAAACCAGATAAGATATTTTAAAGGGGAACTTGGGGAAGAACAAATCATAGGTTTATATGAAAGTTCATGGACATAGCTCAACATCTGTCACATACAGAGAAGCCCTAGAGCTCCACACAAGGAGAAATCTAAAATTGCAATTAGTGGGTACCACCTCATCTGAGTCAAGGCCGCCGCCATCTTGGATCTGAGTCAACTCATGCTGCTGTAGTCAAGGTAATTGGGTGGCAAGCAGCTTAGTGGGTGTATTAGATAAAGCCAGTAGCTCTGTCTAGAAGGTAGATATTTCACTGCTCTGAAGCACATTCAGGATGTTTAGGTATGCAAATCCCTACGACTTTGAACCAAGAGTGGCTGAAGGTGATCAGGTGGATTATATATGGACATAGTTCAAGGTGTTGATGAATTTGATGGTCAAGATGTGGAAACAGAGGGCTGGCGCTTTAATAGCATGTTGTGGTGCACCTGTCAGACTTCTTTCCTTCTTTAAAGTATCAGGCCCCTTCCAAAGGTATTCTTGACATTTCTTTTCTATAATCTTCATGAATATGTACACAATTACTAAAGGAAATGAAGATGATTGCTGTTCCCAGTACTGCTAGTCACTTCCTGTGTTTACTACCTTTTGTCCCATGGGGTCTAGATGTGTAATGCCAATTGGACAAGGTCAATTACCCTGTGTGTCCCTTTCCTTTACTTACTTTTTTTATTACCCTAGGGACCTAGACATAAGACAAAACCCCAGTTGTAACACAACTAACCAAATCCTGCACAGTCTATTCTCAGTGGATTAATAAAGACCATGTTGAGGTATAAGTCATTAAGAGAAGGTTGGTAATGAGTAAATGAAAATGTCATTGATTCTATCATAAATAAAAGAAAGGGTCACTTGCAATTTGAGATATTTTGATTTCAATCTTCCTCTCTATTGCAGTATTGTTTAAAAATGTATTTCTTCTCAGTTAAAATGGGGTCATGACTGACTATAACCTTAGCTGTTTCAATTTTGTAAGATAGGGAATGATATTTACCCTTCCCATGCTGGCTTAATATTAAATATTTAATGCATATACCTGTGCTTTTATTCTTAAAGCAACTGAATGAAGGTAAATCATGTGGAGACTAGTAAAGTTATACCAATAAATTAAATAAATCCCGAAATTGATAAATTGCAAGAACACTTATGGTTAAAATAAGAGATTCATAAAAATTGATTACCAGATATTATATACAACTGCATGCTTCAGGACAGGTGGGTTTAAAAGTTTCATGGATGCTAACCACTGTTTTTGTCTAAATTTACTACTAGGAAATCTATGAAAGCTTCCTCCACTACCGTGTCTTTTTTTACAGCCAATTGCTGCACATGATTTCACCATTTTCTTGTTTGATATACGTTTTTATGCAACTTGTGCAGAGAGCTCTTGTCAGGAGCACTGCTGTTAGATACACTGCCCAGAGGTAGCTTGCAGGCAGGATGTGATCCCTGCCACCCAATTGTGTAACAGCTGATAGCACTTGAAAAACATGGCCGCACCCAGTGGCTGTCCAGGAGGATGACAATACGCAAAAATCTCCCCTCACGGGATCACTGAGAGAAAAAGAATGGTAGCATCCTGTTCTTGAAGTGTATTACTTTCATATAAGCTGATATGTTTGTGAGCCTTTAGGGCCCCTTTAATATCCCCGTCTCAATCTCTAGAGAACATGTTTTAGAATCTATATGCAAAGTTTGAAGCTAATTGATTAAGATTTGTGTCTAAATTCACGTCAGCCGTGAGAGTAAAACTATAGAAATCTAAGCTGAGAAAATGGCAGTTTTGCGTTTTACACAATTATTGTAACTGTGCAATAACTTGCTACTACTTGAATGTATTTATTTTAGTCCAAGTGGAAAGATAAAGTAACTATCCATTGTATTTCACTACTGTCAACATTTTTTTCTTCTGAATTACCTCAAAAATAAGTATAGATAAGTACATTTCTGCAACTGCCTGTAGCCTGTCAACATAGTTGGTATGCTAATTTGGAGTGCCTTCCATATATGGGCATAATGTGACCTCACCCTGGAATCTTGTTTGCATGCTAATGTAATCCATCAAAGTTCTAGATTTCTTAATCATTCAAAGAACTGTGTCATCAAAATCAATTTTCGGCTATCTAGTTTGTTATGCTAGCAGCCTATTTGACTTGGTACCTGAGTAAATCAATCTATCTGTTTATGTGGGTGCTGCTATTGAGAATAACTTAATGCTATGGAGTCATGAAGAAAAATAATTTCACAAACCTATTTTGCTGTATCTGCTTCTACTCCAGAGACAATCCAGTGATCCAATTTAAATAATCCTGAATCAGATAGCTGCATAGTTTCTTAGATGAGCAAGATAGTTTACAGCAGAATGGGCACTTTCCTTATTAAGGTCCCACACAATATATTCCTTGGTCTTTACTGCTTGAAGTGCTCAGGGAAAATGACCTTTTCTACCCAGACAGCAGTAAGCCCATGTTTGGCACTTCCTCTCAACTCCCAAAATCCTTGAGGGGATTATGTGTGACACTACACACTGAGCGGAGACCTGAGGGGATTATGTCCAATTGACACAACACAGATACCTGTATCTATTTCCACAGAACTGAAGCCACAGTGCTAATCAATCACCTTACCCAATTGTTCACCTGTAATTCCAATCTGTTTTTGTTTCTCTAACTGACTGACAACATTGTTGTGAAAAGTACAATCCAGGCTTCAATTAGTTGATAGCTGAATTATATGGATGTAATTGTACTTACATGGTGTGATTGTCCCATTTTAGTATTGTTAGTTACCCAAAGAGCATAGAGTGTCTGTTCAAGCTGGAGGTATGAGAAGGAATGACTCAACATGCAAAGCCCATGTTTTCCAATCAAATACACACATTGTATTACCTGTTGCCCAAAAACTGGTATGTTTCCTGTTTTTCTCAGACAGCCCGAGCCACATTTTGATTAAGACTAACCCTTAATACACTATTTTTGGATTGATCAAAACATCATTATCTGTGGTGCTAGGGGCTTATCAGCTAATTGGTCACATGAGCAAAACATTGCAGCATAAAAATCAGTAAGATTTCAATCTTTCGTAAGATCTTCATTTCGAGAAAGATTTAAAAGACGAATAACATGGCATGTAGAATGAATTATGGTGGTTCTAACTATCTAAACCGCATTGAAATTGACCCACGGAAAACATTGAGTCCACCGCTGTGGCAACTTTTCCCGCTAATAAAAAGATTTCAACCTTTCATAAAATCGTCATTTCGCAACAGATTTGAAAGGCATGTAGAAAGAAATTATAGTGGTTCTAAAAATCTATACCGCATTAAAATAGACCCACGGAAAGGCATCTAGATTGACCGAAAGATAATGGCATAAAAATTACGATTTCAACCTGCCGCAAAAATTTCATTTTGCAAAAGATTTGTCATTAAGGTTCTTCGACCTAACCCCCTATACCTCTGGCTACTGTTAATTTGCCTTTTTGTGTAAATTGTAATTGCAAGGATTATACACAAACTGTGAAGAGGAGGCATGATAAAAATTGACTATACCAATATATGGTAACAGTGCATGTTCTTGAGTAGCTTCGGACGATTTCATTTAATACTGAGCAAAAGCTAGCATAGGTTCAGGGAAAAATTCGCATTTTTAAAGATTACAACGATTTCATTTCAACCTGTCGCAAAATCTTCATTTCCTAACTGATTTGAAGGCAAATTGAGACGAATGTAGAGGAACTTGGGGCGGTTTTAAATTTAAACCGCATTAAAATTGACCCACGGAAAGGCGTAGCTTCGGATGATTTCATTTCATACTGACCAAAAGAGAGCATAGATTCAGCGAAAAAAAATTGGGATAAAAATTACAACAATTTCAACTTGTCGCAAAATCTTCATTTCACACCAGATATGAAAGCAAATTAAGAAGCATGTAGAAGAAATTGTGGCGGTTCTAACGATCTAAACCGCATTAAAATCAACCCCCGAAAACGGGTAGACTTGGATGATTTCAATTCATACTGACCAAAAGATAGAGCATGATTGAGCGAAAATATTGGCATAAAAATTACAGCGATTTCAACCTGTCGCAAAATCTTCATTTCTCAACAGATTTGAAAGCAAATTGAGACGCATGTAAAGGTAATTGTGGTTGTTCTAACGATTTAAACCGCATTAAAATTGACCCACGGAAAGGCGTAGCTTCGGATGATTTCAGTTCATACTGACCATAACATAGCATAGATTGAGCGAAAATAATTGGCATAAAAATTAAGAATTCAACCTGTGGCAAAATCTTCATTTCACATCAGCTTTGAAAGAGATTCTCAGGACAAGTAGAATGAACTGTGGCAGTTCCAACGATTCAAACCACATTAAGATTGACCCATGGAAAGGCAATTCATTGTTACTGTGAACATATATCTTTCCCCCGTAGCTTTCCCTGTTTCCCCGCTGATATAATCATGACGTCACCCGCGTGGTGCCTGATCATCAAACAAACGCTATGTTGATACAATTTAACGGAGAGTCCATGTTTATTACGTGTGAGACAAAGCAATGTTCAAAACATGGAAAGATCTGGCAGCAAAATATGCTTGTACATCAGAGGACACGAGGGAACAAGGTTAAAGGCCAAGGCAACAGGTACAGGCAGACGCTACTTTCTGACTCGCGATGACGTCGATTTTATGACCTAATTGAACTCATAAATATTAATTTTCCATATGATTATCCTCAGGTTGGTTCCCTTTCGTTCATGTTGTATCTTAGATGAGCAACCACAAGATATTTGGTCCAAGGCTGTATCCATTTTTCCATGTTGCCACTTAAATTCAGAAAACTAGCCCCTCTTTCAAACTTCTTGCCTATCAATCTCTCAACCTTGCATACCTTTCTTACTATGTTGTATCTCCCTTGCACATGTTGAATAAATGTGCAAAAGGCATGCCATGTAGTAATGGTACTTATAGCATGCTTTTTCTTTTTGTAGGTTGCTTGCTTAAGCCAAGGGATGCTATACTTTTCTTTTGTTCATAGTTTTTTTGCTACCATTTTTTAGCGTTCTAGTGTTGAACTTCCCCAGGATTCAGCTAGTCCGACGGGACTACCTGAATCCATCTTTAGGTAGCCAGAAAAGGTTGTTTTTGGAAGTCTGATCTCCCAGGAGATAGGACTATGCTTTGTCGAGTGCTGCGTACTGATGAAAACAAGACTATTTGCCTTCTTGGCAGAGCAAGTGGCAACCCTGGAATTACAAGGGAAAGAAATTCTGACCACTTATGATGAAGATGTCATCAGTGCAACACCATTTGACAAAATCTGAAGTAATGCCATGCAATCATGACGAAGATGACACTAGGATATTCCTTCATGTTGTTCATGCTGCTCGAGAGGGACACTGTTATACGTACAGATGTTGTTGTGCTTGCTGTAGCAGCATATGTACACACCATGCACAATGTTGAGGAATTATGGTTGGCATTTGGGGATGGGAAGAATTTTAGGTTTATTCCCAGTTGTAACAGGGATCTATTGTACCCTGCTTGTTATTTGAAAAGTATTATTACTATAGCTGCTGCTTGATCCCTATTGGTCATCATTTAGAGCCCGCCTTCTGGAGTCAGGGCTTGCCAACACTCAGAGCAGGACGCACCCTGCTGGGGGCCGCCATGGTCTTCTTTTCTCACCCAGAGTCATAAAGATACTGCTTTTGTTTGCGACATGTATACGGGTCTTTTGCTGACTCTCTACCCAACTCTTGAACTGTAAGGATGTGCTGTCTGACTCTACCACCGACCCTTGTACTGTAAGGATGTGCTGTTTAACTCTGTAACTGACTTCTGGGCTTAGGAACTGTGTATCTATATGGGCTGCAGCGGCAGCACAACTTAAGGATCTGCTAGTGGGACTATATTAGGATAGGCTCATCCCTGTATTTGTAGTAAGTAATAAAGCATACCGTTTATATTGTAATCTAGCTTCTATTTGTCATTCTTGGACCCTGCATCACATAGATTAATCTCCTAACCCTTATTGTAACCAACCCTCAGACTAACCCTGAGCTAGCAGTAGCAAACGGTTACACCAGTCACACTATTGCAGGTCAACTAGGGGAGCTTGTGTGCAACTCTCCTCCATTCTCCAGTGTACTTACTGAATGTGAAACAGTTTCTTCCTTTGCATTGGAAAGAAGAGTGCATATGAGAGATGGAAGGCATTCCCAGCAGTGAGTCTAGCATTCTGCAATCTCTCAATTAAGCCAGAAACACTATGAAGTGATGACCTGAATCTCATTGAAAGGTTCACTGTGTTACTGTACAGCTGTACATGTCCTTTAAGGACAGTAAACCGAACAACACAACCACCATCTGCAATCAGGAGCTAGACAATATACCACCTACCCAGGCTGCATTGCAACAGCACATAAAGGGAGCAGCATATCAGGCGGGTCATAAATGCTCCAATCCAAGAATTACCCAATCCATCTGACTGGGGATGGCAGAATATTGGTGATGGTTGGGCACCACTGTAGAGTACACTACTCGAAGCAGCAAAGGTGTGCCATGAACTGATTCACTGTAAATACAAAAAAGCATATGGAGGACTGTGTAAATGCTTTAAGGCAAATCTTCACTGCACTGCTCTTTGTCTGTGTGCAGGAAACTACTAATAACAACTTCAGTCCAAAGGAACAGGTAAAACACTGTATTCGGTAGTCTTCCAACTTTCAGTTTAATACGGATATATAATATATATTGATTTTGAACATATTTTTTCAAATATATATGCTACATAAGTAGCTGTATAAAGAAGTTACAAATTCAAAGGTCATGTTTTAGTGAGATATTAATTAGGTAAATGTTGCTATAATATGCTCTCAACAATAAGATTAAATGAACAGAATATGAATTTAACATACACTGTAATAGTAAGTTAGTGTTGATGAAGTTCCTATAAATTTGACCTTGATTTGACCCCAAAATGACCTTGTATTTACCTAGCATTTAGAATAGGGATACAGAGAAACACCATGATATTAAAAACATTTTTTTATTATAAGATAGGATGGTTTTTGTGTTTGTTTTTAGTTTTGGCATACTTGACCTTGGTTTGACCCCAAATGACCTTTCAATGTCAAAATAGTATTATTACCACATAAGAAAATAAGATATATCCTTGTGTGCATCATTTTTAGATCCGGAATATTTTTTTAACATAAGTTTTTGATATGATAATAGAATACTGTCTTCTGATTGGTCGGTTATTTTGAGATGTTGAATTTTGACCCCCAGGGGCATGACCCAGGGCAGTTCATGATCCTATATGAATCTCTACCTGAAGAAGTACATACATACCAAATTTCACACTTCTATCACAAAGTGATCGATCTTTTGGCTTATCCGCTTGGCTAGCCACTTAGGTAAGTGAGGGATGCTAAAACAGGTTAGCATGGAGGAAGTAGGCGGGGAGAGTTTTTGTTAAGAGTTACTATTAGGATAAGGCTGTTGAAATTAATAAGTAACACAGTTTATATGTGGGTTTGAGGGGTTCATATGTGAGGGGGTTATGTATATGTGTAGGACAGGGAGGGGGCAGACCAGATACTTGGTAGGATATCTGTATAGGACAGGAGGACAGGGGAGGGGACTGACCTGATGCAGGATGCATGACAATAAGTATGGGGGGATAGGGAACATGAAGAACAATGAGGCCCGGGGGTGACGAGTGGCCTGGGTGGTAGGGGAGCTTCTCCCTAGGTCCTCCCTCGGGAGTTGACCCCGCGGGACAAATGCGGGTACCGATCCAAAACAAACAAACAAACAAACATTACTATTAGCTCTGTGCCCAGCGCGGTTCTGACTCGTTTTGTAATTACCCCTTCCATCTTAGGACGGATTAAGTTGTTACACCAGTCCCACTTTATAAGGGTGTGTGTGTGTAATGTTACACCTGGTGGGCCAAACCAGCGAGTACCCCAGTTTGTTTAAACCGTACTGTCCAGCCGGTTCAGTCGGTGTATGATAATTCTTTTTGTGTAAGATGTTGACAATTTACCTGCGACCTTATGTACATATAAGTTTATTGTATCTGTACTTCGTTATTCTATCCCAGACAGGTGAACACGTACCTTTCTGAATAGTTATTCAATTTCCGTTATTCTTTGTTTCTGTTCCACCTGTTAATTTATCTACTGTTCTTGTACAAAAATTAGTGTATTTGCTATGATTTTGTGATTTTCGTGCACAGTCAATAAACATACAATACAATACACATACGCACATATACGCATACAAATACATACACACACTCATGTATACGCATACATACACATACACACACATGTATACGCATACATAGACATACACACACACAAGCACAAACACATGTATACGCAAACATACACATACACACACACACATATATATATATATATATATACAAATATATATATATATATATATATATATATATATATGTGGTTTAAGTAAATCTCATTAATACATTATTATCATACCTAAAGGTAGAGATATGTAAATCTGCAAAATCTTACCCAAAGCTCGAAAGACATCAATGTAGCTTACATCTCTTATTCATTTTATTAGCTGCTATTAGATGCCAACACCACCATTGTGAATATGAGATGTAGCAGATTTCTCTGAAGTGTCATAAGTAATAATAACATATTTGACAAATGAGAGTGAACATATTTTATTTTCAGTCATCAAAACCGTGAGGATGTCACTCGAAAGAACCTTCCATCTATCACCTGCAAAACCACAACAGGTCAGCAGACCCCTTCCCGGAACACCACACAACCTTCAGACCACCGTCACACTTCCCGTGATGGTGACAAAACCAGTTCGGATGAATACACCATTATCAACATGACCACAACTGGCATTAGGAAAGATCATCCCTGTGACACATGTGCTACCCCAGCAGTCCCTTGTGCAGACACCAATATTTACCCTCAAGTCGTGTATGTTACATGTGACACCCCCCCTCACACAGATAATACTACAACTTGTGATGCCAACCTCCCGCCCCCTTATCATGAGAATGCGACAACTGGCGATGCTAAATTCCTACCCTCCTATGATGATGTTGTGACTGCCAATCCTCCACCCTCTTATGAGGATATTGCTACAACTGATAATGTCAACTTCCCACCCTCTTATGAGTATATTAATATAACATCAGATAGTCTGTGAATATGGAAAAAATGGATGGCATTACAAACATAATGCTGGCGAATTGGAATTGATGAATCTCATTAAGAACAAACTACTTACAGTGTTGCAAGAACTCATAAGTGAAAATAAGCAAGACGTGAATTCAATGTAAAAGATGAATTAATGATGGATGGCTTAAAGGCACATTGGCAGACAAAGGCAATACAGTGCTATAAAATCTGTACATAATCTTGGTCCTTTATGGCATGCCAAAATGATATTTATTTAACTCACAAAATATCATGCAACTTTCAAAATATCGTTCAACTTTGTTTAATATGTCATGCAACTCTCAAAATAACGTGCAACTCAGGAAGGGTGTATATTTTTTGGGAACATGTATAATGAACTCTGTTATGGGTGTTGTGACCAGGTCATGCACTTGTAGTGGGGAAGGTCGCTGGTAAAAGGGAAAACCTACTGGTCTGATACTCATTTTGTGATAACCACTATGCTGCTGCTGACTAATTTGGCCTATACAAACTAATTCAAAAAACCTGAAAAATGACTAAAATCCTAGCACATGGGTACTCATCTGAGAGTACTCTGTGAGAGCTATCCAATAAATACTCTCATTAGGTTGGAGCTAAGTCCGAAACATGCCACCGTGTGAGGTATCTGGGGTTGGAAGTAGTTCTAAACAGGAGGTTATTACCTCTACATAAGGAGGCACTTCGTCTCCAGAACCGATCTTCAATCCCCTAAGCAACAATTACATTCCATACTTTGGTTTTCCCTGGTTCTTACTATATACAGTGTGCCCAAAAAGCATTCTCATAATCTCTTCATACAGGCCGTTATCATAGCTGACTCTAAGAATTTCGAAGAGTTGGCTCTTATGCTCATTGGTGAGACCTGCATCTATGTTCTCATTAAGGCTTTTAGCTCTACTATGAACAGCATTTTAATCATGTTGCTTTCGTCTAATTTGATGATGGTCAGTGCAAAAATCAGTTTCTTCACACATATATAGTTACATTGGGATTTGAAGATACCTACTGACCTGCTACCAATCTCTTAAGTAAAGATAAGAATATTCTAGTTGGAAAATATTATTAGAATGGTGTTTGACCTGGTGACATATTGCAGGTATAAGTCCTATGATTGAAAACTGTTAATGTAGACAAAACTCTATGTTATGCTGGTAAACTCAATAGTGCTGATTGCAGACTTCAGAATTTATCTACTAGTAGCAGAGTTAATGGAGAATGTTTTAGGTTTACACCTAGTTATGCAATGTCTAAAGTTTGATAATAATCTCACCTTCATTTATAATGAACATTTTAACATATATCAACATGTATACAAATCGTACAAGATAAGTGTGTGTTAAAGTATCCTATGGCTTGGAATAGAAATATTCAACTTCAGTGCATCATTGAATATTATGCAAATATGATATAGAGCAATATAGTTAATAGTAAAACTAAATAAGAATAGGGTCCATTGAGTTACATTCATAGATAGCCCTACAGTTATCCAATATTGGATGTGGCAATTTCAGATACTCTTAAATTTGTCTGACATATACCATCTAGTATACCTGGTGTTAGTAACCCATTTGTGTCTGGAATGTACACATGTTCTGATATTTTCGAACATAACTCCCCAGTTAGAGTAACATCCTAGAAGTGCTTGAGATGCAATGGTTCAACTCAATAATAGCCACACCTTCCAATCAAATATATCTGAAATTATGGCTTTGTGATCAACATATTTCTAAATATATCAGACTATGTCTACAATTCCAATGTGAATGGGTAAATAATTGTTTTTCTGGTGTTGTAGAGTCATTATTTCTATATGTTGTCTTTTCAAGTTTGTAACAGCTACCCTGAATGACTTATGACTCTGTGTGTTTCTACTTTATGTGAGGTGTTGTAATATTTTATACCAAATTTATTTCATTTCTTGAAGAGAAGGTCAATCAACTATATCATACTACATTTAAGGAGAGGCTATGCCTCTTACATGTATATCCTCTGCCCACCTCACACAGATAATAATACACTAGTGATGCCTAAACGCTGCTGTCTTAGGAATATAATGGTACAACTTGCAATGCCAAGGCTTACGAGGAAGCTGCTATTTGGTGAACCCCTGCCCTCTTAGGAAGGCATTCTTACAACTGGTCATGTCAAACCCCTGCCTGCCCTCTTGTGAGGATAATGCTACTACAGTGTGATGTCATACCCCTGCCCTATTAGCTAATGAGGATAATATAATATATTAGTCATTTAATCACACAATGTTCTCTGTATGAAAACATTAAAAACTATTATA
Source organism: Maea johnstoni (assembly GCA_963942565.1). NCBI lineage: Eukaryota > Metazoa > Annelida > Polychaeta > Spionida > Magelonidae > Maea > Maea johnstoni. Next base: position 30,696,741 of record OZ012692.1, read on the forward strand.
CATATGTACGCAATGTTAGTATTGATATCAGATATGCTATCGACAGAAACTTAGTATCCTTCTCTGATTAGTTGCTTGGTGGGGTTTACAATGGTCCTGATTATGATTTAATGGTTTCCTTCCCCAGTTGGCACACATATTACCTGAATATTATATGAATGATCAATATCGGTCGGAATATTCTGGACCAATTATGAACACTAGAGCAATGTTTAGGTCCTAACGTTCCTGGAATGTTTTTATTTGTATAGGAACTATTATCAAGTGCCTCCACTGCACAGACAATTTCCAATGTTCAGACAACATTCAGAATCCAAATGATTCATTTAGCATTGAGCTCTGAACATTCTATGAACATTTTCTACTGAACATGCATACAATTTTCATTCTGAACTATGAGAGGATCATTTCTGGAATGTTCATGAATATTTACGTGCCCACTGGGTCTGGATTGTATTGCAAAAAGCCATCAATTTAATATACAGTGACATTGTTAGGGGCAGACAAGGGATTGGATAATTTATCCTAATCCCTAAAGGTAGCAATTTTTGTTTTCTAACTCTCTACATAAAAAGTGGTACCTAACTTTTTGTAAATCAGTTACATTACATCTGCGCACTTTGCTCTACTTTATGCTTAGATTTGTTCCTGTTACTATAGTGTATTATAAAATTCCTCTAATTTTGTCTCTTTCAGGTCGGTGAGTTCTCATGGTTTTCTTGATATGTTCTGCATAGATCTGTATTTTCATGTCTTTTTGATTTTGCCAATACACTACAATACAATACAAATGTTATCTGGTGATGCCAAACCCCTGCCCTCTTAGCTTATGAGGATAATGCTATCTGGTGATGCCAAACCTCTGCCCTCTTAGCTTATGAGGATAATGCTATCTGGTGATGTCAAACCTCTGCCCTCTTAGGAAGACATTGTTACAACGGGTGGTGCCAAACCCCTGTCCTCTCATCATGTCTCATGAGAATTATGCTACTACTGATGATGCTAATGCCTTACCCTCTAACCAAATATCTCTAACTGCTGAGTTTTGCCAGTGCACTCTTGTGTCCTCATCCGTAACCTTTGGCATAGTCTTGTTTACAGCAGAAACACTACATTTCAACTTATGTCATCATTTCTGCCATACTGCGCACAATGATTCTAAATTATGACATGCCCATTTATTAGAGATATGCGAGGAAAAACCAACATGGATAGGGGGCATGTTATTTGAAGCACACGAATGGGACATCCTAACCTCTAAAACATTTTTGAACCTCATGAACGACAGCATAATCCTCCCCATTTCCTCCAGTCCAAGAAAATCTGATCAATAGATCAGCGCCAGAGGTTCTCAGACTACAATTCCTCTTATTAGAATCATGAGATTTAGTGCTAGAATTATCCCCTTGAATCAGGCACCAATTTCCAGAAAAGATTTTCTTATCTAACTCAGCTGAATGAACTACAGCTAGACTCTGTTCATTTTCAAATTGTCTCCAGGTACTACTTCGGAGTCCTGCAAAAGATTTATTATTGTTTTTATACTTACTAAAGAGAATGTTTCACGTAGCTCATCGGGCACTAAGATAAAGTCTGAAGTTGACCTACTGTTCGGCCCTTCATTAGGGTTCTAGGACAATATCGCCCCGTAAAATGTCCCCCCAGGAAAAAATCCCCCCATTCCAATATCCCCTCGGACAATATCCCCCTCTAGTAAAACATTCTCTAACAACCTCTATAGCAGTTTAAGTAAAAGAATAATTTAGGGGTCGTGACGTCGACTGCAAACAAACAATGAAAAAACGTCAGACATTGATATTAAATTATTAGTTTAGGGGTCAATTAGATATGATTGGAGGAGGTTTTCTGATTGGAGAAGGTATTCAAAGGTTCAGAGGAGGGGGGGGGGGGGCGACCTGCTAAAATAATTCAAAATTCAGCGCCTCTCCCAACCAAAATTCAGAATTTGTGGGTAGAGAGGTGGGGGGGGGGGGGGGGGGAAATAACTCAGAATTCACCCCCCCCCCCCTTAAAAAATAAATCTTCCGTTGCTCCCTCCCTCCCACACTTTTAAATGGAACCGCCCGTATTGGTAGTGTCTTGAAGTCATTTTAATGTCAAAATAGCAATTAAGCACAACTTAAGTAATACAGTACTCAACCCAATGCTGAGTAATAAAAGGTAAATGAATAGTAACATTTACAACTTACAATTTAAATTATTAGTACAAAACATATTTTACTGGATATTGTCCGGGGGGATGTTGGAATTGGGGGATATTGTCCTCATACCCTTCATTAGTATACCAGACCAGCGACATTTTCCTGCATCTTGATCGCAGTGATACCTAATCTATGCATCAGACCTCAAGCATGTGTACCCTGTTAGTGGCAGTCTTCAAACCTTTGTGACCTCTGTTGAAACCAATATCTGCATAGACAATCATATAAGCATTAATTTTTTGACATTCCATTGCGACATGTATCATCAACAAGTCATCTTCACCTCCCACAGCAGGAAAAATAAATGGATATAAAGATATGTTTTACTAGAGATATCATCCGGGGGGATATTGGCCGGGGGATATTGTCCGGGGGGATATTGTCCTGATACCAAAATGACCTATACAACATTGAATTGTTTGCATTCGATATCGTAGTACTTTGAGTGTGAAATCATGTATGTCGAATGCAACATTTCTGAGACACAAATTATTAGACGTCATATTCAATTTCTGGAAGTCAAATACGATATAACAAACCAAATTTGACTTACTACATTTAGTATCCGACTTGAGCTGTCAATCAAACAGCTCATTACCATAAATTCGAAAATGACATCATCAAAAAACCATGGTTAATGTTGTTCTTGCAAATTTAAGTCGAATGCGAATTCTTCTGGCTTCATGTCAAATGCGAACTATTTCTCCATTTTGGTCAGTTATTTACCCTGTTAGTGGCAGTCTTCAAAACTTTGTGACCTCTGTTGAAACCAATATCTGCAAGTGGTCATATCATATGTACTCTCCAGATTTAAATGGGCTGTATGAACTTATGCATATTATAAGTCAATACAAACTAAATAAAAAACCTAACTCACTTCCCCTTTTACTCTACGTAGATCAGAACCCCATTAAACAATCTAGAGAAACGGCCTAACATACTATTTTCAACCCATTTCTGGCAGAAAGTCGGAGACATCAGAAAGCGATTTCACCCTGCATGTTAAAGTTGTCACCTCCTCCTGAGCGATTCCACAAAATTGGGGTGATCACAAAAGGCTGGTCCATCATTTTTATGCTGAATTACCCGAAGTGATGGGTCCATCTCTTTTGGCGATGGTTTGCATACACATCAAACTTTTTTCTTATTTTGCATAAAGGCCTGTTCGATGATGCTCTTTATAGATATAAGAAAAGAAGGTCTGTTTCTTTTAATAAATATCACTATTTACATTGTACAATGAGGTAGAACAGGATTCTACATTACAGAGTAGGTGTAGTGACTCAGTTTAGTTCTGAAGAAATAACCACGAGTGGCATTTCGCCTGCAACTTGATTTAAAGCTTTTTTTATTGATTAATTCCGTAACACACATATCTTCAGCCCCTATGTAGTTCCCCCAATGCGCCATTTCACTAATGCGCGTTTTTCTGTTTGTCACGAACCAGGAAATTGTGTTCGTCATGTGATAGAGGATTTTCGCCGACTGGAAGGTACAGAGCAAATTTTATCCTATTTGTTTGGTACTTTAGTATGATTCCTCTTATATATTTAACCTCTGTGCCTGGTACCTTAACACCATTCCTTCTTATATACTTTATGCGTAATATCTAAAGGTGGTCGTAGAGCATTAGTTATAGAGTTTCCACGCCTTACTGGTGGTGAACTGCATCGTATTATAGGGATTAAGATCCGCCGCTGAGCATTGGTGCAGATTTATAGCCGAGACGTAGGTGTTTGTTGCAAAAGCTGAGGCCGCCATGACCGAAGCTTTGCAACAAACATCCACGGCGAGGTTATAAATCTGCACCAATGCTCAGTGACCGGTCTTAATGGCTATTATAGCGACTTTGAGTGATAAAAAATTAAAACAACAGTGAAAATGACACGAAAATCATATTTCCTAATGGTTGCTGAGCCTGGACCACTTTAAAGCCACAGAATCAGCTTCTCACTGAACATAGTGTGTTCTCCAAGCCTAGGTATTTTCCTAGCAATGCGCTATAATGGAGTCATCCTTGGGATAAGTGATAAGAGTGGTAAGTTGAGTTTTGATCAACATCTTCACTTCACATATTTTCTAAAATATGATTTCGTGAGATGACTATCTCTAACCTGCCTCACAAGTGTGCTATAATGTAGGTTCGAATCCCATTGTATTCTTTTCAGCCTGTTGGCCTATTCTACATTTATCTTAGACACATTATCTGGAATTATTTAATTCCAATTATTAATGGAATGATATATATATATATATATATATATATATATATATATATATATATATATATATATATATATATATATATATATATATATATATATATATATATATATATGTGTGTGTGTGTGTGTGTGTGTGTGTGTGTGTGTGTGTGTGTGTGTAATAATCTATAATTCTGGAATTTATTTTTATCATAAAAAGCCACATATTTTCAAATTATTTTTTTCTTCAAAAATAAAACTTTGAAAATATTACAAAAAATATGTTTTATATGTTCAATATCTCCAAAATGATCAATTGAGTGGAATCGTCTTATTGTAAGCAATATTCTTTTTGCACTGATACTTACGAAGCATGGGATTGGGATGTGTGAAAATGGTATCTATATAAGAGGTCAGAGATCAGTAATTAGTATATGAGATACATATGCTGACAATTAACTTAGCGAGGCAATCTTATGGGTATGTACCGACTGGTCACATGGTATAACTCCTGTGGAATACGTTTGGAACATATTTTTTTCCTAAATGTAGATATATGGAGGGATCAAAAACGGGCCCGTGACGGGCCCTTGTCCAAACAGGGCCTTAAGGATCCGTTCTGGGTCCGTTCAGTCAACCTTTACCTGTGTAACAGATGATGTACCTTTGTTTTTATAAGGCTTAAGTTTTATTATTTTATACTTTTTCACGTTTCGCCCGCATCTGGCCTTGGTTACCTAGGCGACGTCACGTCCGCCAATGCCATAGATAAAATCCTGCCAATCCTGACCTATTTACCGCAAAAGGATGAAAACCTGACAATATGCACCCAACCAACGTGCGCTCCATGAAGCCGAACAGTGGTTGCGCACCATATACAAAGTCAAGGCCTATACATAATTTTAAAGGCCTGAACAAGGGGTGCGTTTTATGTAAGATGCGTCCTATATATAAAACCCGCGAAATTACGGTAATACCAGGCTATACATGTATATGGCACATTATCATCAGCTCCACTGTGATACTCGCAGCTGATTGGTCAATTGCTGTTGGGTACTGGACGCAAATGTTCATGCAGCGCGTAGCGCCCCCAAAAGTGAAACGGCAGCAGATGTTACTAATTGAACCTCAGAATAGCAAGTTCATAACACTAGGAAAATTGGATTGCGAAACTGGCGATGCCATAAAGTTAACGACATGTAAAGGCGTATTGATATAATCATTATTTTTTATCTATTTGAAAAGGCATAAGATTAAAAGATCAAATACAATTTTTCAGCTATTTTGGCGCTCCTTATTGGGTTCTAACGACATTCGGGTGATGGCGAGCCGTCTGGCAGTAGTTAGACAACAGGCGCCATATTTGATTTGGTTATTTACCAAAGGTGACGAAGGTAGGTCATAATCAGTTTCGGGCCGTATGTAAATGTGTGGGGTCATTGATAAAAGTGGCTTAGTGGTACATGTACCTAACAAAGATCTACTACGGTTGTCAGTCACGTAAATGACAAGAATGACTCGGAATACTAGGAACGATCCCAAATAGAGTTACGGGATTTCATCAATATGGTTCTCTTTTCACTCCATCTCACACAATAGAAGGAATAGCCTGATTGATAGCCAGTCAGGGTAGCCCAGTCGACTCCCGATCCTAGGGTCGCGGGTTCGATTCCATCTCTCGATCGTGCAATTTTTTTTTCCACCCGCCCAGTGCTTCGTGTGGTACTTAGAAATATTTCATACTCAAAATAACGGTGGCTTTATTTCTATAAATTTTTTTTACTTAACTTTGCTAAAATGAATTGTTGGTCAAAACCGTTGATCCCAGAAAAGACGTCTGCCTGAATTGCCGTTCGCTATAAGGGCCGATGACTTTATGTTGGGCTTAGACTAAAAACAATCTTTTATCTTTGATTTATTATAATAAACATTTCCACAGTTGTGAAGTTAGGAATTTCTTCGAGAAAATATATAGTTTAATGGATGCAAGTAATGCCTAGCCTTCATATAAAAATTGAGATCTGTGAAGTTTAATGGGTGTAAGTATTAATTTATATCTGTTGATGAAGGACACTAATCAATGCATGCACACTTGCTGCACATTACTTTACCTTAGATCACCAAACACAAGTGGATTCGAAACCAGCCGGTCAACATGAACATGCAAGCCTCAACTAATGTCAACTAATAGCCGCTAATAGGCCAGAAATTGGTGCTTTGGGCACCCCCAGCTGGTGGTGGAGATAAGGTGTCTCAGTAATGTAATCGATGCGAGAGCCCTGATTGGTCCTTGTTCCCACGTGAGCCCGCACTGATGGCTTATGTGGTACTCCTGACATGAGTCCAGCACTTAACTATAAGGCATTACTTTATGCAACTCCCACCCATCTACCTTCTATCTGCCCTTTCACTATGGCAAGCCGAAGTGCCCTAAAGTAAGCATTTATGGAATTCCATAAATGATTTATGGAATTCCATAAATGATTTATGGAATTCCATAAATGATTTATGGAATTCCATAAATGTGAGCATTTATGGAATTCCATAAATGATTTATGGAATTCCATAAATGTCATTTAATTATGGAATTCCATAAATGATTTATGGAATTCCATAAATCAATTATGGAATTCCATAAATGATTTATGGAATTCCATAAATGCTCACATTTATGGAATTCCATAAATCATTTATGGAATTCCATAAATGATTTATGGAATTCCATAAATGATTTATGGAATTCCATAAATGTCATTTAATTATGGAATTCCATAAATGATTTATGGAATTCCATAAATCATTTATGGAATTCCATAAATGTGCTTAATTATGGAATTCCATAAATCATTTATGGAATTCCATAAATCATTTATGGAATTCCATAATTAAACAGCATTTATGGAATTCCATAAATCATTTATGGAATTCCATAAATCATTTATGGAATTCCATAATTAAACAGCATTTATGGAATTTCATAATTCTTTGTTTTGCTCAACTCCAAAAAAACAATGAAGCCTCCCCTTCCCTCTAAAAAGCTTTCCAACAGATGTACTTGTAACGTAGAGACCACATTGAGCGATAATTGGGAGTCTTGCATAGTTATGTTATCTTAGGACACCTCACTGAGCGATTTGTGGGCTATAAACAAAAACCCATTCCCTCCACATTCAGAGAGCACCATATTTAATTATTGAATAAAGTTGTATATTATATATCTCCATTTATAGGCCCCCAGTTTTCACTTGGGACCATGCAGATACACCCCAGGGACACATCATTTCGTTCACTGAGGCCATACAAGAAATCACCAAAATATCTTTTAGACTTAATAACACAAAAAAGGAGTTTGACATAGCTCTACAAGATCTAACACAATGATATTTAGATCAGTTGCTGCAGTAGCTGCCGTTTTAAAACAAGTGACCTTCAGCGATGTCCTCTATTGCTAGGGAGAAAGCATTATTTAGCATTTTTAGTTTTGAAAAAAAACTATAGGTGTCACTTATTTATGGAATTCCATAAATACATACATTTATGGAATTCCATAAATGATTTATGGAATTCCATAAATCATTTATGGAATTCCATAAATGAGTGCAATTATGGAATTCCATAAATCATTTATGGAATTCCATAAATCATTTATGGAATTCCATAAATGTCATTTAATTATGGAATTCCATAAATCATTTATGGAATTCCATAAATGATTTATGGAATTCCATAAATGTGCATAATTATGGAATTCCATAAATGATTTATGGAATTCCATAAATGATTTATGGAATTCCATAAATGAATTATGGAATTCCATAAATGTCATGCAATTATGGAATTCCATAAATGATTTATGGATTTCCATAAATGATTTATGGAATTCCATAAATCATTTATGGAATTCCATAAATATGAGCATTTATGGAATTCCATAAATCATTTATGGAATTCCATAAATACCATTTATTTATGGAATTCCATAAATGATTTATGGAATTCCATAAATGATTTATGGAATTCCATAAATGATTTATGGAATTCCATAAATACATTTATTAATTATGGAATTCCATAAATCATTTATGGAATTCCATAAATCATTTATGGAATTCCATAAATCATTTATGGAATTCCATAAATCATTTATGGAATTCCATAAATGCTTACTTTAGGGCACTTCGGCTTGCCATATTTCACACGTCCCCACGTGATCATCAGTGCCCTATCCATGCACCTTCCACCTGTACTTTGGGCTTGGATCCGTGCGCCCGCCACTCACTTTTTGGGCGCACGGATCCTTACTACACTGCCACTTTCTATTCCTCCTGCGGCCTTTAGCGCCTTGCCGCAACACTTGCCTTCCCCCTTCTCTGTAATTATACTGTCCTCCCAGTACCTCTTTCAACGGGGCCCTATCTGGATTGTATTTCATTGCTTCTCATTAAATGGCAATGTTAGGATCCGGATAAGTGTTTTATCCCCACTCTCAATGTTTTATCCCACTTCGCCATGGCAACTATGGGTTTGACCTCAAGTTTACAGGTCACGGCCTCGTTTTGAACCCTTGACGACGAAAAATAAAATGGCGGACATTCCTCTTTACATCGCCGCCTGACTCGATTCGTTTGCGTTTAAAACACTATTTGGGCATGTTAAACTGCCAACATGGAAATAAAGATGGCAGAAAGTAATTAAGATGGATTTAGGTTGGTATGTTGCACATACATATGAGAAATAATTGCCATTTGGTCGGCGTCAGGTCGGACGAAAATCTCCGTTGCTATCAGAGAGATGTCTACTACTCCCAGGTTGCTATATAGCCTGTCGGACTCGAGTTTGATCGCTCGAATTTGCCATCCAAACTTGGCAAACCCCTTTGGAGCACTAAGTTGTGCATAGATGAACGTACTTTTTGCCTCAACTCTGCATAATGTTAATTTTACCCATTAGGTCCCATTGTGAAATTTGCCCATTGCCAACAATACAACTATGCTGGGAGGCGTGTGTGTGGGGGGGGGGGGGGGGAGCTGATGATAAATTCGTTATCCTCCTTGTAAAAAAGGGATACGGCCTGGTATCTGCGTTCAGCCAGCCGTATCGCACTCGGCCTCCGGCCTCGTGCGATACGGCTGGCTTCACGCAGATACCAGGCCGTATCCCTTTTTTACAAGTAGGATAACTAATAGTATGTACCTTTGCATCTGAAATACTCCTTTAGAGAATCTAATACTAGTATGCAATTATACCACGTTGTTATGAAAATACCTGGGCTTGGAAAACACACTATGTTCAGTGAGAAGCTGTTTCCGTGACTTTTACAGACATGGTCGGGTATTCGACAAGCTGACAGTGGCATCTAAAACTTAAAATCTATTTAAATTCCTTTAAAGTATACCCCATACTAAGAAGTAGTAGTATTTTGTTTTTATACTATTATTGTCATCATCATTATTTTCATCATTTTTGTTATTATCATTATTAGTATTATCATTATTATTATTATCATTATTATTATTATTGTGACGGAATGACCCCAGGGCTAAGAAACAGGTCTTGTTCCGTCACTTCTATTATTGTAAGCTGGGTCTCCGCCTTCGCAGAGCCTAGCATTTAGATGTGCTACAAAGTATCTAGTTATTTCAAGTGCTCTGTGACGTAGCGCTCGTGCGGCCTCAACGATTAATGTACCGCGCGTGCGATTGGAAGGAAGGGCGGGAAACTAGGTTAGATTCGAAATCACGTCAGTCTTAGAATAGTGTTAGAGTAGAGTGGAAGTAGGAAGAAGAGAGTCAACGACAGAGGTGCTTACAGACGGATTAAGGTGCTTGAGAACTGGATTTAGACTACCCAGGGAGTAACGATTACAAGGTCAAGTAGCCAGATAGAGACTGAAGCTGTTCAACGGATTATTATGTGTACTTAGTGAGGATTATGATGACAGCATAGAGAGGAACTGTAGCTGAGCAGAGTGTGTATTTACATCAGGATTTACCAGACAGTGAGACCAGATATCAGAGAGATCAAAAACTTTTTGTGGACTTGTGATGTCGAGATAGTCATTTACATTGAGTGGACTTATTGTGTTGATGTTGCTGTACAGAGGACGAGTGCGGTGGTATGTATAGTGTACTGTGATGATTAAACTGTATTGTTGATTTATACTTGCTTGTCCCGTCTTCTCTTCAACACCACATCCATCCCCAACCTTCGCTAAGCGTTATTGTAAGAGTCAGAAACCCAACTGAGCTTTATTTCATTTCAAGAGAGAACTAAGAAACCTTTTATTTAAGTAAGGTGATTCTGTATGTTAGTCGGATCATTCCTTCGGCCAGGGATCCATTCCGCTACATATAGCACACTCTTCTTTGGTGACAGCGGTGGGATAGTGTTTAACACTATCGGCGAAATTCTCGAAACTTTTTGTCGGAACGAACTCACAGTTGGTAGCAGTAATCAGTGGGGATGGAAGGTGAAGCGGAACGAAAGCAAATTGTCGAGGTGGTGGAGGAACAGGCGGACGGTGCGTTGCAGCTCGAGGGGGTAGACATCACGCAGCCGTGGCTGGCGGCGCAGCACTGGCGATGGTGGCGGCCAACAGATCGGGGCCGGAGTTTGGGCGAGAACATTCACCAAAAGTGGCATTGAGCCCACCTTAAGAAACAGAATTATCGTCCAGACCACGCATAAAGCGAACCTATCTTACGCCTGAGCGAACCGATTCCTTACGCATTGAGCGAACCTATCTTACGCCTGAGCGAACCGTTAAAACTTTCAGAGAACAGATCTCGGGTGCCCGTTTGGACGATTTTATGTCAGCAGATCGTTCATTTGGTGCAACCCGAGAGACAGAGTGGCCGTCCGAGCGACCGGTAGCCGAGAGACACGCGGTTCTTCAGAGAGAGAGCAAGGTGGAGGCGGGAGATTCGTCGTCAGATGCAGAGTCGGTGGCGCCAGATCGACCGCGCCGTGACGTCACAGAGGAGCGGGTGACCTCCAGAGCCGAGCAGAGGACAGAAGCTGATTGCGGTACACGAGCACCACCAGGCCATCCCTCGGCGAGTAGAAGAGGAGCGGTCAACACCTCGTTGGACACTACGGTGCCCATGATGGAAGTGCCGTTAGCCAGTAGCAGCTCCAGGGTGATTGACTTTCCCAGGAAGGGAATTGTGGGGGCAGGGCGGATGACAGCCCCGGCCCGAGGTACAGAGTCACCGCGAGAGAGAGAGCCGATTGGTATGGAACAGGTGATAGCAGACATGGCGACCCTGATGGGAGGAACGTTGAAGACGATAGCGGAGACGCAGCGGGCCATGGCAGCGCGGGTAGAGGGAACGGGCGAGCCCCACCGGCCGAGGACATCAGAACACTGGCGAAACGCCCGGGTGGACCGCTTTGACAGGGTGAGCGAGGCATGGGTGGATTATCGCATGCACTTCGAGGCGACAGCGAGGCTCAACAAGTGGAGCGACAGCGAGAAGAGTCTGTGCCTTATTTCGGCTATGAAGGGAGGAGCCCAGCGGGTTGTGCAGCACCTGTCCGACGCCGAGAGATCCTCGTACCGAAACATCATCAGGGTCCTTGACCAGCGCTACGCATCGGATGACCAGGCCGAGAAACACGCCATGGTGTTAGCACAGCGTCGCCAGAAGCCAGAAGAGAGTCTGCAGGAGTTGGGTGACGTGTGTAGGAGGCTGTTCACCCTGGCCTACCCCGACGCAGAAGGGAAGTTGAAGGATCGTCTAATGAAGAAGGCGTTCATCGAGATGATTGCGGACGAGAAGATACAGCGTTTGACCGCCAGAGGGGATGCCCAGACCCTGGAGGAAGCCGTGCACCTAGCCATCAAGTATGAGGGCACTGAGAGCGGGCGTAGCGCGAAGGAACCGAAGGGAAAACCCCTGCTGACTACGGTAGCAAGACAGGTGGGGACAGTGACACCCACTGCAGAGAACACCATACAAGCGAAGTTAGAGGCCTTGGAGGAACTCGTCCTGAAGTTGCAGCCTAGAAGATGGGAGGGTGCTGGCGGACAACGGAGGCCGTTCCTGTGTTATAGCTGCCAACAGCCAGGCCATATGGCGAGAGACTGTCCCAATAAGACCGGTTCGGGAAATGGGCAGAGTGCCGCCCCCGGGGCAGGAGGGCCGGCACAGGAGGAGTAGAACAGACGCCCAGAAAGATACACTTCGATGGAGAGGATGAGGGGAGCCCCTACATGATTGGAAAGATAGGAGGGAAGGAGTATGAGTGCCTGTTGGATACTGGAGCTACGAAGTCGATTATCTCACCCGAAGTCTACCTGAACCACCCGAATAGGAACGACCTAGCCCTGAGAGAGTGCAGAGAGAGGCTAGTCTCCATCGACAAGTCACCGGTGGCAGTTCGGGGAGAAGTGGAACTGGAAGTGGATTTGTGTGGAACGATATTGGTGGGACACTTCATGATAGCTGAGATAGCCGACGACGTCGTGTTAGGAATTGGATTACAGAGAGCAGGCGGAATAATGGTGAACCATCATACTCAACAAGTCGAGTTCGAGGGAGGAAAAACAGCCCCCTACATCAGCCAGAGAATATCAGGGCTGTCGAAGTGTTGCAAGGTGCTGGCGGACAGAACAGTGGTGATACCCCCCCAAAAGGAAATCCTGACCACGGGGTATATCTGCGGCCGCACGAAAGAATTGGTGATTGGTGGAACCTAGTTTGAAGGGGAAGATGGGGCAGAGGGGCGTCATGGTGGGGAAAGCACTGGTGGACGTGGGCAAAGATTATATACCCATCCGACTCCTCAATACCACCAGCGAACCTATCACGATCTACAAGGGCACGCCAGCAGGAGTAGTGACCCCGGTGGCCGGAGAGCCACCCGTCCCCGTGGAAACCAAGAGAGAACCAGAGAAGAAAAGATGTACAGAAAAGATGCCCGACTTCCTGCGGCCATTATGCAAGGATGGAAGTGAGAACCTGTTGTCGGAAGGGAAGAAGAAACTGGCTGAGCTGCTGACCAAACACCAGAGTGCTTTTGCTAGCGGGCCAGACGACCTGGGGCGGACGCACTTGGTCCAGCACGAGATCAGGACACCCCCAGACCTGCGACCACTGCGACAGCCGGCCAGAAGGTTCCCGTTTTGGAAACAGACGGAAGCTAAGGAAATAGTGGACGACCTGCTGAAGAGGGACCTGATAGAGCCATCGGCAAGCCCGTGGGCGGCACCAGTGGTGATGGTGAAAAAGAAAGACAACACGACCCGTCTGTGCGTAGACTACCGACGTCTGAACAGCCACACCATCCAGGACGCCTACCCCTTGCCCCGAATCGACGATTCACTGGATGCCTTGGGAGGAAGCAAATGGTTTTGTACCCTTGACCTGGCCAGCGGCTACTGGCAGGTGGGAATGTCCAAGAGTGCACAAGAGAAGTCCGCGTTTATAACCAGCGGGGGGTTGTATTCCTGGAAGGTCATGCCCTTTGGCTTGAGTACAGCACCCGGTACTTTCGAGCGGCTGATGGAAACAGTGCTGTCGGGACTACAGTGGGAAACCTGCCTCATCTACCTGGATGACGTCATCATCTTCGGGAAAACAGAGCAGCAGACCCTGGACCGCCTGGATGCAATCCTGAGCAGAATAGGACAGGCGGGAATGAAGCTCAAACCCAGCAAGTGTCGCTTATTCCAGAAGAGAGTACACTACCTGGGGCACGTGGTGACGGAGGAGGGAGTCATGACGGACCCTGAGAAGATCGAGACCGTGAGGGAGTGGCCAGTGCCCACCACGCAGACAGAGGTACGCAGCTTCCTGGGGACTGCATCGTACTACAGGAGGTTTGTACAGAATTTTGGGACAATTGCACGTCCCCTGCATAGGCTGACGGAGAAGAACAGACCCTTCTTGTGGACCACCGAATGCCAGGTTGCCTTCGAGACACTGCGGAAGAAATTGGTGGAGGCACCCATTCTAGCTTACCCTAGCAGTGAGGAAGACTTCATCCTAGATACCGACGCCAGTGCCACAGGAATCGGGGCGGTATTGTCGCAGATGCAGGACGGCGTAGAGAGACCCATAGCATATGCAAGTCGGGGGCTGAGCAAGTCGGAGAGGAACTACAGCGTGACCAAGAGAGAGCTGTTGGCGGTGGTTTTCTACTGCAAGTATTTCCGGCACTACCTGATAGGAAGAAAGTTCAAGCTACGCACAGATCACGCCGCCTTGAGGTGGCTGCAAACCTTCAAAGACGCCACGGGAATGTGGGCCAGGTGGCAGAATACCCTGGCAGAGTTCAACCAGGAAATTGTGCACAGAGCTGGCAGGAGTCACGGTAACGCCGACGGCTTGAGCAGACGACCAAACGAACAACCAGAGAGAGGGAGAAGCTCCGACAGTGGCGACCCCGAAATCAAGAGTACAGAGAGTGAATCACCTGAAGAGGTGGAAGAAGACATCACCTGCCTTCGTCCGGAGGAAAACCACAGGGTGGCAGCGGTCACTATACAGCCGCTGTGGACGAATGCTGAGTGGAGAGAATTACAGAAAGAAGACCCCGACATCGCGCCGATCTGGACTAGGTTGGCCAGGGGAGAAGAGAGACCCAGGTGGAATGAGATATCCGAACACAGCTTGGCCACCAAGTCCTACTGGGGAGAATGGCAACGCCTGAAGATGAGAGAGGGTGTCATCTACAGAAAGTGGGAGAGTTCCGACGGAGCGAAAGTTCACACTCAAGTGCTGGTTCCGAGGAGCAAGCGGAAAGAGTTCCTACAGCAAGCCCACGGTGAAAGATGGACGGCTCATCTGGGAGTGAAACGAACGGTGGCGCGTCTGCATGAGAAGTACTTCTGGTATGACATGCGAGCTGACGTCAGGAGTTGGCTGGCCCAGTGCGGGGTCTGCGTCAGAGCCAAGGGACCGGGAGGCACGACCAGGAGGAATCCTATGACCATTGTGAGATCGGGGACGCCCTTTGAGAGAATCGCCATAGACATGTATGGACCGCTGCCTGAGACAGCCAGAGGGAACTCGAAGATCCTAGTCATCACTTGTTATTTTACCAAGTGGGTAGAAGCCTATGCCTTGCCGGACGAGACAGCCGAGACGGTAGCCGAGGCCCTGGTGAACGACTTTGTCAGCAGATATGGTACTCCTGTCTCCATCCACAGCGATCAGGGAAGAAACTTCGAGAGTACGCTGTTCCAGGAGGTGTGCAGATTACTGGGAATACGCAAGACAAGAACAACTGCCTACCACCCTGAGGGAAATGGAATGGTGGAGAGGTTCAACCGTACGATGGGAGCCATGATCAGTAGCCTGATAGGAGAAGAACACGACAACTGGGATAAAATCCTACCCCTCACCCTGATGGCTTACAGATCCAGTGTGCACGAGACTACCCAACAGACTCCACACATGATGCTGTTTGGAAGAGAGATGACCGTCCCGTTGGCACTCACCATGTCCGAGTTACCCACCAGCCTGGTGGAGCAGGACGAGCTGGAGCACACTTGGGACCTCCGAGAGAAATTGGCTAAAGTCCACCGACGGGCCAGAGAAGTCACCGGTCAAGCAATGCGACGACAGAAACTGCAGCACGATCGGGGGGCAATGGGCCACCGGAGAGACGTGGGAGACTTAGTCTGGCTGATCACCAAGGTTAGAAGACAGGGTAGAGCTGCCAAGTTTGAACACAAGTGCAAGGGACCCTATACCGTGATCGACGTGATGGCCGACGTGACGTACCGAATAGAAGACAAGAAAGGAAAGAGAACAGTGGTCAATGGAGAGAGGCTGATAACCTTTGTCAAGCCCGGGGATTGGTCTAGCACCGATGGAGCTGAGGATGAGCTGAGAGAACACGAGATTCCGACATCGGTAGACTCCGAAAGTGGTGATGACCAACCCGACGTGAGACCAGAGAAAGAAAATTCCCAGAGAACCTCAGGGCGGAGAGAAAGAAGAGCTCCGCAGCGCTATGGGTGTACATAGAAAGTGAAGAAAACCAGGTGGTCTAAGGCAGAGAGAGATCGTATGGAAGTGTAAAGAACAGAGAAAGAAAAGGCAATGAAATTTGAGCTACGGAATACGTGTGTATATGCTGTGCCGGCTGGTAGCAGGGGAAATGGCAAGACTAGCCAGCAACAAGGATAACCCCTACAACCCTGGATCATGCTGACATCAACTCAAAAGCCAATACACCGTGAGGACTGAAGAATATTCGTCTAGCTGGAGGAGGAGTCATTTTGAAGAGTGAGAAGAACGCCAAGTAAATTACCAAATCCGAAATTGTGATCACACCCTCGAGACATCCTTTCCGTTCAAGAATGGTGATTTCGTCCGCTTGGAAAAGTGACAACCGCCTGAGTACCAGCAGGAAAAGACGATGGAGAGAAGATGTCCGACAGAAAGTCCTTATGATGACACCTGGGGGAAATGGTTGCCATGGAAACGAGAAAGGAAGGCATCTGGAAGAAAAATCCCAGAACAATCAGGAGATTGTAGCGTAAAAGAAGAGGGGGAGTAGGGTGACGGCATCATCCAGACCACCAAGAACAGAGAAGACAAAAGAAATTTCTGAAGTGTGAAAACTGAAGAGAAGAAGATTCGCTCTGGCGTAGGAAATCGCTGGAGTAGAGAAGAAGATTCGCTCTGGCGTAGGAAGTTGCTGGAGAGAAGACATAGAGACGCTCTGGCGTGAGAAACTGCTGGAGAATGGAGACTGTGGAGAGCGGCGAATTGTGCCTGTTGCTGCGTCGAGTGTTGACAAGTCGAGTGAGAATTCCCATCTGGAGACCAAGGGGTTTCCCCGCACGTGAGAGGGAGTCCCCGCATGACGTCACGGCAGTAGCTGAGTTTGACCTAGTTGGCGAAGTGAGGAATTTGCCGTGGGCGAAAGTACAGAAATAATCTCAGCGCGGCGAAATAGAAACCAACCGAGCTGATGGCAAGCAGTCAAGCAGTAGCTGAATGGAATGCGGGAACGTGGAGGCTGGAGAACGAGGAGACTTGGGGTATTTCAGCGGTGATGGTGGAGGATGGCGGCGGCGAAAGAGTCCGAAAAACAACAAGTGTCGCAGAGGTCACCTGAGAACCAATCAGATGTCTCCAAGGGGTGCCACACCCCCGGAACCGCATCACCAGATTGACCCAGTTAGCAGAAAGACGCCATTCTTCATCTCACGCCTGAGCGAACCAAACACATCACGAATTAATCGCCGCTAATCCTATTGTCAACAAGCCATCCAATACAAAAGAAAGCAACCTGAGCATGCAGCCGACACACTCGCTTCGAGAAGAGGGATACTGCGGAATCTGCAAGGGGAATTTTCGAGATATGGGCCGACACAACCTAGACTTGCACGATGGAAGGGGAATACACGCGTGGAGGTGCCTGAGTTACAAGGGAACGGGACATGGCGGACGGTGTACGTACGTAGACTGCAACTTTACCGAGATGAAGATGCACTACATGAAACATCATGCCGAAGAACTCGAGTGCATACAAGTCAAGTGGAAAAAGGGGTACTATGCAGTCGAAGACGGACACATCGTGCCTGGGGCCCCATTCTACCCATCGGAGCACCCGTTTAGCGCCGTCGACGACCCGGATTTCCCTGCCCGACGTCTTGAGATCGACGAGGAGAAATACCAGCAAGCAGAGAGGGGAGCGACACCGTTCGACCCGATGGTGCGGCCTACTTCGGCGAGTGCGATGTATCGCATGGAGGCGAGAAGATGGGAAGACGAGACTCCACCAAGGAAGCGAACGAGAACACCTTCACCACCTCGCACCCGCAGAAACTCCCGAGAAGAAAGCAGGCGAGATACCGACAGATGCAGCTATGGGGGGGGGGGGGGGGCGATAACTGGTACCAAGGTAGAGAGCCAGGAGCAGCGGGAGGCTACCCTCGAGACGACCATCCCCGTGGAGTGCAACCGGCTCACGTGCGGTACGAGGCTAATGCGGACAGGGCGAGAAAGGCAGAGGCAGAGCGGGACGCGCTGGCCCAGCGTGTCCAGGGCATCGAAGAAGAACTTTCGCAGTCCATGCAAGATGTGGAAGACCTCTGGAGAGAAAAGTACAGTGCCCTCGAAGAAAGCCACAAAGTATTGCTGAAGACGAAAGCAGAGATGGAACAGAAAATCGACCTGATGATGTTACACGAGACAGAAATAGAGCGGCAGTATAAGGAGCTGAGCGATAGATGCAGAGCACAGAGAGACTCGCTCACCCTGGCCAACCAGGCCGAGCAGAGGGCCGTTGCGGGCCGGCGGGACGATGGGCGAACAATCCAGCAGCTGCGACGGAAAGTGACCAGCATCCGACAAGAAATGGCAGAGTGGGCTGGCGTCGAAGCAGCGAAGGCAACGGACAGTTACAAGAAGAAGAAAGAAATAACCGAAAACATGCTGGCCGAAACCCTGCTCAACATGGAAGAAGCTGAAGAAGCCAAGAGACAGCTTGACGTTCGACTGAGGGCAGCGGAACAAGACGTAGAGAACTACAGAGAGTGTTGCGAGAGGGCGCTAGAGGATCTCCGGCTAGAGAAGCACGCCAACAAAGAAGCCACGAAGGTAGCCATGCAGGCTGCCCACTGCCAAGACCAAGAGAGACTGGTTCTACAGAAGCAGGTGACGGAGATCCGACTAGAAGCCAAGGAAGCGCAAGAACTGGTGCAGAGTTGCAGATTGGAGATCGACCATATGCAGCACCAAATAGAACGTCGAGAGCGGCAGCTGACGACAGCTGAGAAAGAAATCCGACTTGTCCAGGAGCAGTCAGCCGGAAAGCAGGAAGAAATAGACTCCCTGACGACAAGCCTGGAAGACCTAAAACTACAGTGGGACGAGCTTAGCGGAAGACAGGTTGTCGAACATCCTCGTCGTGTCACCTTCGATGCCAACGTGCTGAGCCCCATCGTGAGAACCAGCCCTGATGAACTGATGACATACCTGGAGAAATTCACCAAGGCGCGCATCGATGAAATCCGAATGGACCTCGAGAGGAAGGCCTTTGATCGGGGGGTGTTGGAGGGTATGCGGCGACAGCAGATGGCAGACCGGGATGTGGCTGACGGGATCATCCTTATCTCCGATTCGGACCCCTTCTCCGACTCGGAACCCATGCCCTACTCGGACGCTTAAGTGAAGAAACTTGGGGCAAGACAGAACAGACAACCTCGATCTTACGCATTAAGCGACCCGAAATATCTTACGCATTGAGCGACACTATCTCACGCCTGAGCGAACCATTTTATTTATTTATTTATTTTTATTGTGATCATCATGAGACGTCTACTTCTACTTTCTGGCGCTGGAGTACCCAGCTGCGGCGGTCGAATCCAAGACCTGTCTGCTACTTCAAGACAACACTAGACGATGACCTTCGATGTCTGACTCACGGGTAGCCATCCACTCTACCTCGTGAGATATCTCCTATTCTACATTCTGGCGCTGGAGTACCCAGCAGCAGCGGTCGAACCCTAGACCTGCCTGCTATTCCTACTACAACCTATTCCGTCCATCATCTGTGGCGCTGGATTACCCAGTCACGATGATTTGTGTTTCTTTCATGGATAATTACCAGAAGTGCCAATCTACTACGTCCATCGTCTGTGGCGACGGATTAACAAGTCACGACGATTTTGTGCCTTATTATTGGATTATTATTGACTACTCTGTGAACTACCGGACCTGTGTACCATCCATGACGTCCCAGGGAGAAATCGGTGACCAAGAAGAAGTTTTAACGAAGTGACACTTGAGAGATTTTGGACTATGCTGGTGTGTCGAAGTCGTTCACATTTTGGTGAACTTAAAATAAGCGGACAATTTTGAGACCTTAGCGACACAACAGCTGGTAGCCGTAACGTGAGTAAACCACTGTATTGCATGATTTTGATTGTTTTATCTTGCCATGTTTTTATCAATGTTTTTATTGTTCTTAGAGTTAACTCAGAGTTGCTATTTTTCTAGTCCAACATTTTATAAGTCAAGTATTTTAAGAATTAACGTTTAACGTTTTAGGTATAAGAGGTGCGTTATTTTAACTAGTAGTTATAGTAGTTCTTTTTAAGTATTCCGCTCCAGTGCAGAGTTCGCGTTGTTAGGTAGATTTTCGAGAGTTAAGAGTATGTCA
>OZ012692.1:30722294-30810157 GCA_963942565.1 Maea johnstoni
AGAGACTCATCTAGTTAATAAAGCCATAGCTTCTTTACAAAAAGAATGGAATGTTGTGTTGAGATTTTTTTAGCTGGAGAGAGTACAAGCAGTAGAGGTGTAGCCATTATCATTATACCAAACTTTGGATATAAGATATCCCAAATAGACATGGTCGATTTCTAATTCTCATCATTGAAGTAGAATGTAAATATACATTATCTATAGTTAATATATATGGCCCAAACTCTTTGTGGTATATTAACTCCTGATGTTTGCCGGAGATTGGAATATTGCTTTGAGAGAAGATGACTTCTACAATTATAAGACACACAGGAATGTCAAAGCCAACCAAATGATATTGGAAAACATCTATGAAAAAGGATTGATAGACGTATGGAGACTTCAACATGAAGGTGAAAAGAGATTCAGTTGGGGCACAAAAAAAAACTTTAAAAGGGCACGCCTTGATTTCCTTTTTTAATAAAAGAAGACTTCCTAAATCTCAATCCAGGGGGGGGGGGGGGGGGGGGGGGTTATCTGCTTATAGAAGTGATCATAACATAATAAGACTTAACTTTAAGACCTCACTAAACAAAAGAGGTAGAGGTAGTCGGAAATTCAACAATAACCTCCTTAAAGATAAAAAGATTAATAGAGCTCATTAAAGCTGAAATCAAATTGGTAAAAGAAACATATGCATTACCAGTTTAAAACCCTGAACATGTCAATTTAATTAACGAGATGGACCTCTAACTCACTATATCTGACAGTCTATTTTTTGATACTATGTTGTGTCAGCTTAGGGGAGTAATTATATCCATCTCAAAGAAAATGGCTAAAGAATCAGAGAGGAGTAAAAAAAACTCCTACTCAATATTGATAAGTTGACCAAAAAACTTTAATTTATCTCCATTGGTGAGAGAACAATTGATAAAAGAACAGGATTCTTTTCAAAAACAATATCAGGAAATGAAAGAATATAAAATGAGGGGTCATCAGATAAGATAAAGGGCTGAACTAACGGCAAACTGGAAAAAAAACCAATTTTTTTTCTCAACTTGGAGAAAAAACACTATCTTAATAAACAATCACAGAGTTGGTTGATGAAAATGAAGATAAAATATAAAACAAATTCTGAAAAGATACTCCAGATGCAACAAACATTTTAGCAAGATCTGTTCACTAGTAAAAAGACTATCCCCTTTCAATACAGCACATATGCACCTTACCTTAAAAATCTGCCACAATTTACTGATTGTATCAAAAAAACTTGAACTTCCTTTTACATTAGAGGAATTAGAAGATACAATAAAGAGGAGCAAACTCAACAAGGCACCTGGCCCAGATGGGTACACAAATGAGTTTCATAAATATTTCCGAGACAAACTCCAAAACCTGGCTCTTAAGAATTTATTATGAATCATTTAATGATGGGTCGCTGAGTAACCTAGTAACTCTAGGAACAATCACGTGATTCCCAAGTTTGGAAAATTGAGAACTGGAGGCCCTTAACCCTCCTCAATGGTTCATATAAAATTCTATCTTCAATGATAGCTGAAAGAATAAAACACGTATTAGAAGTTATTATTAATGGTGACCAGACAGGTTTCATTTCCTATAGATTTATTGGAGAAAATACAAGGCTCCTTTTTGATACAATCACTTACACTGAAGCTGAACAAATTCCCCGTCTCTTAATATTAGTAGACTACGCAAAAAAACTTTTTTCTCAGCATCCCTTAACTATACTACAGGCAGTGAGATATTCCCATTAGAGTCTGATCAACTGGTTCTCCTTAAATAGGAATGGAATTTTATTGATCAAGTATTGCATCTTTTCAATTTTGGTCAACAGATCTCCTAATGGATAGCACTTTTGAGAACAGACTTTCTCTCTAAAATATAGCAAAATGGCTTTTTTCTGAGAATAGTATACTCTCTAGGGGCTGTCAGCAGGGGGATCCAATATCCCCTATCCATGTTATATATATATATATATATATATATATATATATATATATATATATATATATATATATATATATATATATATATATATATATATTTATATATATATATTATATATATATATATATATATATATATATATATATATATATATATATTGTGACGGAATGACCCCAGGGCTAAGAAACAGGTCACGTTCCGTCACTTGTATTATTGTAAGCTGGGTCTCCGCCTTCGCAGAGCCTAGCATTTAGATGTGCTACAAAGTATCTAGTTTTCGAGTGCTCTGTGACGTAGCGCTCGTGCGGCCTCAACGATTAATGTACCGCGCGTGCGATTGGAAGGAAGGGCTGGAAACTAGGTTAGATTCGAAATCACGTCAGTCTTAGAATGGTGTTAGAGTAGAGTGGAAGTAGAAGGAAGAGAGTTAAAGATAGAAGTGTTTACAAGTGGATTAAGGTGCTATAGAACTGGATTTAGACTACCCAGGGAGTAACGATTACAAGGTCAAGTAGCAAGATAGAGACTGAAGCTGTTCGACGGATGATTATGTGTACTTAGTGAGGATTATGATGACAGCATAGAGAGGAACTGTAGCTGAGCAGAGTGTGTATTTACATCGGTATTTACCAGACATTGAGGCCAGATACCAGAGAGATCAAAAACTTTTTGTGGACTTGTGATGTCGAGATAGTCATTTACATTGAGTGGACTTATTGTGTTGATGTTGCTGTACAGAGAACGAGTGCGGTGGTATGTATAGTGTATTGTGATGATTAAACTGTATTGTTGATTTGTACTTGCTTGTCCCGTCTTCTCTTCAACACCACATCCATCCCCAACCTTCGCTAAGCGTTATTGTAAGAGTCAGAAACCCAACTGAGCTTTATTTCATTTCAAGAGAGAACTAAGAAACCTTTTATTTAAGTAAGGTGATTCTGTATGTTAGTCGGATCATTCCTTCGGTCAGGGATCCATTCCGCTACATATAGCACACTCTTCTTTGGTGACAGCGGTGGGATAGTGTCTAACACTATCGGCGAAATTCTCGAAACTTTTTGTCGGAACGAACTCACAGTTGGTGGTAATAATCAGTGGGGATGGAAGGTGAAGCGGAACGAAAGCAAATTGTCGAGGTGGTGGAGGAACAGGCGGACGGTGCGTTGCAGCTCGAGGGGGTAGACATCACGCAGCCGTGGCTGGCGGTGCAGTCACTGGCGATGGCGGCGGCCAACAGATCGGGGACGGAGTTTGGGCGAGAACATTCACCAAAAGTGGCATTGAGCCCACCTCAAGAAACAGAATTATCGTCCAGACCACGCATAAAGCGAACCTATCTTACGCCTGAGCGAACCGATTCCTTACGCATTGAGCGAACCTATCCCGAACGCATAAAGCGAACCTATCTTACGCCTGAGCGAACCGTTAAAACTTTCAGTGAACAGATCTCGGGTGCCCGTTTGGACGATTTTATGTCAGCAGATCGTTCATTTGGTGCCACCCGAGAGACAGAGTGGTCGTCCGAGCGACCGGTAGCCGAGAGACACGCGTTTCTTCAGAAAGAGAGCAAGGGGGAGGCGGGATATTCTTCGTCAGATGCAGAGTCGGTGGCGCCAGATCGACCGCGCCGTGACGTCACAGAGGAGCGGGTGACCTCCAGAGCCGAGCAGAGGACAGAAGCTGATTGCGGTACATGAGCACCACCAGGCCACCCCTCGGCGAGTAGAAGAGGAGCGGTCAACGCCTCGTTGGACACTACGGTGCCCGTGATGGAAGTGCCGTTAGCCAGTAGCAGCTCCGGGGTGATTGACTTTCCAAGGAGGGGAATTGTGGGGGCAGGGCGGACGACAGCCCCGGCCCGAGGTACAGAGTCCCCGCGAGAGAGAGAGCCGATTGGTATGGAACAGGTGATAGCAGACATGGCAGCCCTGATGGGAGGAACGTTGAAGACGATAGCGGAGACACAGCGGGCCATGGCAGCGCGGGTGGAGGGAACGGGCGAGCCCCACCGGCCGAGGACATCAGAGCACTGGCGAAACGCCCGGGTGGACCGCTTTGACGGGGTGAGCGAGGCATGGGTGGATTATCGCATGCACTTCGAGGCGACAGCGAGGCTCAACAAGTGGAGCGACAGCGAGAAGAGTCTGTGCCTTATTTCGGCTATGAAGGGAGGAGCCCAGCGGGTTGTGCAGCACCTGTCCGACGCCGAGAGATCCTCGTACCAAAACATCGTCAGGGTCCTTGACCAGCGCTACGCATCGGATGACCAGGCCGAGAAACAAGTCATGGTGTTAGCACAGCGTCGCCAGAAGCCAGAAGAGAGTCTGCAGGAGTTGGGTGACGTGTGTAGGAGGCTGTTCACCCTGGCCTATCCCGACGCAGAAGGGAAATTGAAGGATCGTCTAATGAAGAAGGCGTTCATGGAGATGATTGCGGACGAGAAGATACAGCGTTTGACCGCCAGAGGGGATGCCCAGACCCTGGAGGAAGCCGTGCACCTAGCCATCAAGTATGAGGGCACGGAGAGCGGGCGTAGCGCGAAGGAACCGAAGGGAAAACCCCTGCTGACTACGGTAGCAAGACAGGTGGGGACGGCGACACCCACTGCAGAGAACACCATACAAGCGAAGTTAGAGGCCTTGGAGGAACTCGTCCTGAAGTTGCAGCCTAAAAGATAGGAGGGTGCTGGTGGACAACGGAGGCCGTTCCTGTGTTATAGCTGCCAACAGCCAGGCCATATGGCGAGAGACTGTCCCAACAAGACCGGTTCGGGAAACGGGCAGAGTGCCGCCCCCGGGGCAGGAGGGCCGGCACAGGAGGAGTAGAACAGACGCCCAGAAAGATACACTTCGACGGAGAGGATGAGGGGAGCCCCTACATGATTGGAAAGATAGGAGGGAAGGAGTATGAGTGCCTGTTGGATACTGGAGCCACGAAGGTGATTATCTCACCAGAAGTCTACCTGAACCACCGGAATAGGAACGACCTAGCCCTGAGAGCGTGCAGAGAGAGGCTAGTCTCCATCGACAAGTCACCGGTGGCAGTTCGGGGAGAAGTGGAACTGGAAGTGGATTTGTGTGGAACGATATTGGTGGGACACTTCATGATAGCTGAGATAGCCGATGACGTCGTGTTAGGAATAGGATTACAGAGAGCAGGCGGAATAATGGTGAACCATCATACTCAACAAGTCGAGTTCGAGGGAGGAAAAACAGTCCCCTACATCAGCCAGAGAATATCAGGGCTGTCGAAGTGTTGCAAGGTGCTGGCGGACAGAACAGTGGTGATACCCCCCCGAAAGGAAATCCTGACCACGGGGTATATCTGCGGCCGCACGAAAGAATTGGAGAAAGTAAGAGGATCAGGATTGGTGGAACCTAGTTTGAAGGGGAAGATGGGGCAGAGGGGCGTCATGGTGGGGAAAGCACTGGTGGATGTGGGCAAAGATTATATACCCATCCGACTCCTCAATACCACAAGCGAACCTATCACGATCTACAAGGGCACGCCAGCAGGAGTAGTGACCCCGGTGGCCGGAGAGCCACCCGTCCCCATGGAAACCAAGAAATAACCAGAGAAGAAAAGATGTACAGAAAGGATGCCCGACTTCCTGCGGCCATTGTGCAAGGATGGAAGTGAGAACCTGTCGTCGGAAGGGAAGAAGAAACTGGCTGAGCTGCTGACCAAACACCAGAGTGCTTTTGCTAGCGGGCCAGACGACCTGGGGCGGACGCACTTGGTCCAGCACGAGATCAGGACACCCCCAGACATGCGACCACTGCGACAGCCGGCCAGAAGGTTCCCGTTTTGGAAACAGACGGAAGCTAAGGAAATAGTGGACGACCTGCTGAAGAGGGACCTGATAGAGCCGTCGGCAAGTCCGTGGGCGGCACCAGTGGTGATGGTGAAAAAGAAAGACAACACGACCCGTCTGTGCGTAGACTACCGACGTCTGAACAGCCACACCATCCAGGACGCCTACCCCTTGCCCAGAATCGACGATTCACTAGATGCCTTGGGAGGAAGCAAGTGGTTTTGTACCCTTGACCTGGCCAGCGGCTACTGGCAGGTGGGAATGTCCAAGAGTGCACAAGAGAAGTCCGCGTTTATCACCAGCGGGGGGTTGTATTCCTGGAAGGTCATGCCCTTTGGCTTGAGTACAGCACCCGGTACTTTCGAGCGGCTGATGGAAACAGTGCTGTCGGGACTACAGTGGGAAACCTGCCTCATCTACCTGGATGACGTCATCATCTTCGGGAAAACAGAGCAGCAGACCCTGGACCGCCTGGATGCAATCCTGAGCAGAATAGGACAGGCGGGAATGAAGCTCAAGCCCAGCAAGTGTCGCTTATTCCAGAAGAGAGTACACTACCTGGGGCACGTGGTGACGGAGGAGGGAGTCATGACGGACCCTGAGAAGATCGAGACCGTGAGGGAGTGGCCAGTGCCCACCACGCAGACAGAGGTACGCAGCTTCCTGGGGACTGCATCGTACTACAGGAGGTTTGTACAGAATTTCGGGACAATTGCACGTCCCCTGCATAGGCTGACGGAGAAGAACAGACCCTTCTTGTGGACCACCGAATGCCAGGTTGCCTTCGAGACACTGCGGAAGAAATTGGTGGAGGCACCCATCCTAGCTTACCCTAGCAGTGAGGAAGACTTCATCCTAGATACCGACGCCAGTGCCACAGGAATCGGGGCGGTATTGTCGCAGATGCAGGACGGCGTAGAGAGACCCATAGCATATGCAAGTCGGGGGCTGAGCAAGTCGGAGAGGAACTACAGCGTGACCAAGAGAGAGCTGTTGGCGGTGGTTTTCTACTGCAAGTATTTCCGGCACTACCTGATAGGAAGAAAGTTCAAGCTACGCACAGATCACGCCGCCTTGAGGTGGTTGCAAACCTTCAAGGACGCCACGGGAATGTGGGCCAGGTGGCAGAATACCCTGGCAGAGTTCAACAAGGAAATTGTGCTTAGAGCTGGCAGGAGTCACGGTAACGCCGACGGCTTGAGCAGACGACCAAACGAACAACCAGAGAGGGGGAGAAGCTCCGACAGTGGCGACCCCGAAATCAAGAGTACAGAGAGTGAATCACCTGAAGAGGTGGAAGAAGACATCACCTGCCTTCGTCCGGAGGAAAACCACAGGGTGGCAGCGGTCACTATACAGCAGCTGTGGACGAATGCTGAGTGGAGAGAATTACAGAAAGAAGACCCCGACATCGCGCCAATCTGGACTAGGTTGGCCAGGGGAGAAGAGAGACCCAGGTGGAATGAGATATCCGAACACAGCTTGGCCACCAAGTCCTACTGGGGAGAATGGCAACGCCTGAAGATGAGGGATGGTGTCCTCTACAGAAAGTGGGAGAGTTCCGACGGAGCGAAAGTTCACACTCAAGTGCTGGTTCCGAGGAGCAAGCGGAAAGAGTTCTTACAGCAAGCCCACGGTGAAAGATGGACAGCTCATCTGGGAGTGAAACGAACGGTGGCGCGTCTGCATGAGAAGTACTTCTGGTATGACATGCGAGCTGACGTCAGGAGTTGGCTGGCCCAGTGCGGAGTCTGCGTCAGAGCCAAGGGACCGGGAGGCAGGACCAGGAAGAATCCTATGACCATTGTGAGATCGGGGACGCCCTTTGAGAGAATCGCCATAGACATGTATGGACCGCTGCCCGAGACAGCCAGAGGGAACTCGAAGATCCTAGTCATCACTTGTTATTTTACCAAGTGGGTAGAAGCCTATGCCTTGCCGGACGAGACAGCCGAGACGGTAGCCGAGGCCCTGGTGAACGACTTCGTCAGCAGATATGGTACTCCTGTCTCCATCCACAGCGATCAGGGAAGAAACTTCGAGAGTACGCTGTTCCAGGAGGTGTGCAGATTACTGGGAATACGCAAGACAAGAACAACGGCATATCACCCTGAGGGAAACGGAATGGTGGAGAGGTTCAACCGTACGATGGGAGCCATGATCAGAAGCCTGATAGGAGAAGAACACGACAACTGGGATAAAATCCTACCCCTCACCCTGATGGCTTACAGATCCAGTGTGCATGAGACCACTCAACAGACACCACACATGATGCTGTTTGGAAGAGAGATGACCGTCCCGGTGGCACTCACCATGTCCGAGTTGCCCACCAGCCTGGTGGAGCAGGACGAGCTGGAGCACACTTGGGACCTCCGAGAGAAATTGGCTAAAGTCCACCGACGGGCCAGAGAAGTCACCGGTCAAGCAATGCGACGACAGAAACTGCAGCACGATCGGGGAGCAATGGGCCACCGGAGAGACGTGGGAGACTTGGTCTGGCTGATCACCAAGGTTAGAAGACAGGGTAGAGCTGCCAAGTTTGAACACAAGTGCAAGGGACCCTATACCGTGATTGACGTGATGGCCGACGTGACGTACCGAATAGAAGACAAGAAAGGAAAGAGAACAGTGGTCAATGGAGAGAGGCTGATAACCTTTGTCAAGCCCGGGGATTGGTCTAGCACCGATGGAGCTGAAGATGAGCCGAGAGAACACGAGATTCCGACATCGGTAGACTCCGAAAGTGGTGACGACCAACCCGACGTGAGACCAGAGAAAGAAAATTCCCAGAGAACCTCAGGGCGGAGAGAAAGAAGAGCTCCGCAGCGCTATGGGTGTACCTAGAAAGTGAAGAAAACCAGGTGGTCTAAGGCAGAGAGAGATCGTATAGAAGTGTAAAGAATAGAGAAAGACAAGACACTGAAATTCGAGCTACGGAATACGCGTGTATATGCTGTGCCGGCTGGTAGCAGGGGAAATGGCAAGACTAGCCAGCAACAAGGAAAACTCCTACAACCCTGGATCATGCTGACATCAACTCAAAAGCTAATACACCGTGAGGACTGAAGAATATTCGTCTAGCTGGAGGCGGAGTCATTTTGAAGAGTGAGAAGAACGCCAAGTAATCTACTAAATTCAAAATTGCTAGCACATCCTGGGAACATCTTAGAATTCAAGAATGGTGATTTCGACCACTTGGAGAGGTAACCAGCCGCCTGAGTACCAGCAGGAAAAGACGATGGAGAGAAAATGTCCGACAGAAAGTCCTTATGATGACACCTGGGAGAAATGGTTGCCATGGAAACGAGAAAGGAAGGCATCCGGAAGAAAAATCCCAGAACAATCAGGAGATTGTAGCGTAAAAGAAGAGGGGGAGTAGGGTGATGGCATCATCCAGACCACCAAGAACAGTGAAGACAAAAGAAATTTCTGAAGTGCGAAAACTGAAGAAAAGAAGATTCGCTCTGGCGTAGGAAATCGCTGGAGAAGAAGTAGAAGATTCGCTCTGGCGTAGGAAATTGCTGGAGAAGAAGAAGAAGATTCGCTCTGGCGTAGGAAATCGCTGGAGTAGAGAAGAAGATTCGCTCTGGCGTAGGAAATCGCTGGAGAAGAAGAAGAAGATTCGCTCTGGCGTAGGAAATCGCTGGAGTAAAGAAGAAGATTCGCTCTGGCGTTAGGAAGTTGCTGGAGAGAGGAGATAGAGACGCTCTGGCGTAGGAAATCGCTGGAGTAAAGAAGAAGATTCGCTCTGGCGTTAGGAAGTTGCTGGAGAGAGGAGATAGAGACGCTCTGGCGTTTGAAACTGCTGGAGAATGGAGACTGTGGAGAGCGGCGAATTGTGCCTGTTGCTGCGTCGAGTGTTGACAAGTCAAGTGAGAGTTCCCATCGGGAGACTAAGGGGTTTCCCCGCACGTGAGAGGGAGTCCCCGCATGACGTCACGGCAGTAGCTGAGTTTGACCTAGTTGGCAAAGTGAGGAATTTGCCGTGGGCGAAAGTACAGAAATAATCTCAGCGCGGCGAAATAGAAACCAACCGAGCTGATGGCAAGCAGTCAAGCAGTAGCTGAATGGAATGCGGGAGCGTGGAGGCTGGAGAACGAGAAGACTTGGGGTATTTCGGTGGTGATGGTGGAGGATGGCGGCGGCGAAAGAGTCCGAAAAACAACAAGTGTCGCAGAGGTCACCTGAGAACCAATCAGATGTCTCCAAGGGGTGCCACACCCCCGGAAACGCATCACCGGATTGACCCAGTTAGCAGAAAGACGCCATTCTTCATCTCACGCCTGAGCGAACCAAACACATCACAAATTAATCGCCGCTAATCCTATTGTCAACAAGCCATCCAACACAAAAGAAAACAACATGAGCATGCAGCCAACACACTCGCTGCGAGAAGAGGGATACTGCGGAATCTGCAAGAGGAATTTTCGAGATATGGGCCGACACAACCTAGACTTGCACGATGGAAGGGGAATACACGCGTGGAGGTGTCTGAGCTACAAGGGAACGGGACATGGCGGACGGTGTACGTACGTAGACTGCAACTTTACTGAGATGAAGATGCACTACATGAAACATCATGCCGAAGAACTCGAGTGCATACAAGTCAAGTGGAAAAAGGGGTACTATGCAGTCGAAGACGGACACATCGTGCCTGGGGCCCCATTCTACCCATCGGAGCACCCGTTTAGCGCCGTCGACGACCCGGAATTCCCTGTCCGACGTCTTGAGATCGACGAGGAGAAATACCAGCAAGCAGAGAGGGGAGCGACACCGTTCGACCCGATGGTGCGGCCTACTTCGGCGAGTGCGATGTATCGCATGGAGGCGAGAAGATGGGAAGACGAGACTCCACCAAGGAAGCGAACGAGAACACCTTCACCACCTCGCACCCGCAGAAACTCCCGAGAAGAAAGCAGGCGAGATACCGACAGACGCAGCTATGGGGGAGGCGATAACTGGTACCAAGGTAGAGAGCCAGGAGCAGCGGGAGGCTACCCTCGAGACGACCATCCCCGTGGAGTGCAACCGGCTCACGTGCGGTACGAGGCTAATGCGGACAGGGCGAGGAAGGCAGAGGCAGAGCGGGACGCGCTGGCCCAGCGTGTCCAGGGCATCGAAGAAGAACTTTCGCAGTCAATGCAAGATGTGGAAGACCTCTGGAGAGAAAAGTACAGTGCCCTCGAAGAAAGCCACAAAGTATCGCTGAAGACGAAAGCAGAGATGGAACAGAAAATCGACCTGATGATGTTGCACGAGACAGAAATAGAGCGGCAGTATAAGGAGCTGAGCGATAGATGCAGAGCACAGAGAGACTCGCTCACCCTAGCCAACCAGGCTGAGCAGAGGGCCGTTTCGGCCCGGCAGGGCGATGGGCGAACAATCCAGCAGCTGCGACGGAAAGTGACCAGCATCCGACAAGAAATGGCTGGAGTGGGCTGGCGTCGAGGCAGCGAATGCAACGAACAGTTATAAGAAGAAGGAAGAAGTAACCGAACACATGCTGGCCGAAGCCCTGCTCAACATGGAAGAAGCTGAAGAAGCCAAGAGACAGCTTGACGATCGGCTGAGGGCAGCGGAACAAGACGTAGAGAACTACCGAGAGTGTTGCGAGAGGGCGCTAGAGGATCTCCGGCTAGAGAAGCACGCCAACAAAGAAGCCACGAAGGTAGCCATGCAGGCTGCCCACTGCCAAGACCAAGAGAGACTGGTTCTACAGAAGCAAGTAACAGAGATCCGACTAGAAGCCAAAGAAGCGCAAGAACTGGTGCAGAGTTGCAGATTGGAGATCGACCATATGCAGCACCAAGTAGAACGTCGGGAGCGGCAGCTGACGACAGCTGAGAAAGAAATCAGACTTGTCCAGGAGCAGTCAGCCGGAAAGCAGGAAGAAATAGACGCCCTGACGACAAGCCTGGAAGACCTAAAACTACAGTGGGACGAGCTTAGCGGAGGCCGGACTTCGAAGCCGCGAACGATGGTGGGAAGTCCCGAGACCCTGGCCCTATTCCCACCCGTAGAAGACAGAGAAACAGATCAAGTCCAAGTGAGGCGAACCCTGGCGGTAGCCTACGACATCAGAGCAGTCCAGCGGGGACAGGTCTTCGAACATCCTTGTCGTGTCACCTTCGATGCCAGCGTGCTGAGCCCCATCGTGAGAACCAGCCCTGATGAACTGATGATATATCTGGAGAAATTCACCAAGGCGCGCATCGATGAAATCCGAATGGATCTCGAGAGGAAGGCCTTTGATCGGGGGGTGTTGGAGGGTATGCGGCGACAGCAGATGGCAGACCGGGATGCGGCTGACGGGATCATCCTTATCTCCGATTCGGACCCCTTCTCCGACTCGGAACCCATGCCCGACTCGGACGCTTAGTGAAGAAACTTGGGGCAAGAAAGAACAGACAACCTCGATCTTACGCATTAAGCGACCCGAAATATCTTACGCATTGAGCGACTCTATCTCACGCCTGAGCGAACCATTTTATTTATTTATTTATTTTTATTGTGATCATCATGAGACGTCTACTTCTACTTTCTGGCGCTGGAGTACCCAGCTGCGGCGGTCGAATCCAAGACCTGCCTGCTACTTCAAGACAACACTAGACGATGACCTTCGATGTCTGACTCACAGGTAGCCATCCACTCTACCTCGTGAGATACCTCCTATTCTACATTCTGGCGCTGGAGTACCCAGCAGCAGCGGTCAAACCCTAGACCTGCTTGCCATTCCTACTACAACCTATTCCGTCCATCATCTGTGGCGCTGGATTACCCAGTCACGATGATTTGTGTTTCTTCCATGGATAATTACCAGAAGTGCCAATCTACTAAGTCCATCGTCTGTGGCGACGGATTAACAAGTCACGACGATTTTGTGCCTTATTATTGGATTAT
The DNA here is from genome assembly GCA_963942565.1 of Maea johnstoni. Taxonomy (NCBI): domain Eukaryota; kingdom Metazoa; phylum Annelida; class Polychaeta; order Spionida; family Magelonidae; genus Maea; species Maea johnstoni. The sequence goes on from OZ012692.1 coordinate 30,734,959, forward strand.
TATTGACTACTCTGTGAACTGCCGGACCTGTGTGCCATCCATGACGTCCCAGGAAGAAATCGGTGACCAAGAAGAAGTTTTAACGAAGTGACACTTGAGAGATTTGGGACTATGCTGGTGTGTCGAAGTCGTTCACATTTTGGTGAGCTTAAAATAAGCGAACAATTTTGAGACCTTAGCGACACAACAGCTGGTAGCCGTAACGTGAGTAACCCACTGTATTGCATGATTTTGATTGTTTTATCTTGCCATGTTTTTATCAATGTTTTTATTGTTCTTAGAGTTATCTCAGAGTTGCTATTTTTCTAAGTCAAGTATTTTGAGAATTAACGTTTAACGTTTTTATGTATAAAAGGCGCGTTATTTTAACTAGTAGTTATAGTAGTTCTTTTTAAGTATTCCGCTCCAGTGCAGAGTTCGCGTTTTTATGTAGATTTTCGAGAGTTAAGAGTCTTGTCACTGAGCGATATTGGAAGTAAACAAAGTGAGCGATAATTGGGGGAGTGGGACCGGAAGTTTGGGACTTGTCCACTCTCTCGGGAACTGTGTATATTAGAAGTTAGTATTCCTATACTGTGTTTAGTGACCTCTATGTCACTTGGTTATTCTGTTATGACAGACGAGTTTAGAACTTTTTCGAGAGATGATTGTTGTTTAACGTTCGAGTTACGTTAGAGTTCCCTTTTTGGATATTTTTGAAATTTAAGAATCGAGGACGATTCAGAGCAAGTCGGGGGCTGTGTGACGGAATGACCCCAGGGCTAAGAAACGGGTCACGTTCCGTCACTTGTATTATTGTAAGCTGGGTCTCCGCCTTCGCAGAGCCTAGCATTTAGATGTGCTACAAAGTATCTAGTTTTCGAGTGCTCTGTGACGTAGCGCTCGTGCGGCCTCAACGATTAATGTACCGCGCGTGCGATTGGAAGGAAGGGCGGGAAACTAGGTTAGATTCGAAATCACGTCAGTCTTAGAATGGTGTTAGAGTAGAGTGGAAGTAGAAGGAAGAGAGTTAAAGATAGAAGTGTTTACAAGTGGATTAAGGTGCTATAGAACTGGATTTAGACTACCCAGGGAGTAACGATTACAAGGTCAAGTAGCAAGATAGAGACTGAAGCTGTTCGACGGATGATTATGTGTACTTAGTGAGGATTATGATGACAGCATAGAGAGGAACTGTAGCTGAGCAGAGTGTGTATTTACATCGGGATTTACCAGACATTGAGGCCAGATACCAGAGAGATCAAAAACTTTTTGTGGACTTGTGATGTCGAGATAGTCATTTACATTGAGTGGACTTATTGTGTTGATGTTGCTGTACAGAGAACGAGTGCGGTGGTATGTATAGTGTATTGTGATGATTAAACTGTATTGTTGATTTGTACTTGCTTGTCCCGTCTTCTCTTCAACACCACATCCATCCCCAACCTTCGCTAAGCGTTATTGTAAGAGTCAGAAACCCAACTGAGCTTTATTTCATTTAAAGAGAGAACTAAGAAACCTTTTATTTAAGTAAGGTGATTCTGTATGTTAGTCGGATCATTCCTTCGGCCAGGGATCCATTCCGCTACAATATATATATGTATATATATATATATATATATATATATATATATATATATATATATATATATATATATATATATATATATATATATATATATATATATATATATGTAAATATATATCCTACCGGATTGCAGTTTCTACCACGACATATATATATATATATATATTTATATATATATATATATATATATATATATATATATATATATATATATATATATATATATATATATATATATATATATATATATATATATGTTACAGCAAGAGTGTCAAACCAGGGATTTAGTCAAATCCCTAAAACTTTCAGGGATTTTGTCAAATCCGTGTTGCAGTTAGGGATTTGACTAAATCCCTAAAATTTCCAGGGATTTGACTTAATCTCTTAAAATAGGAGGGTCATTTTTGACTAGTTTACTGGAAGCATTTCAGAGGGATTGTTGAATGACAATAGCCTTTGTTTGATGCTTAGTTGAGTGCTACTTATGATTCCTGACTATCAAAGTAATGAGCTAAATACTTGGTTTCGTGCTGAATAATTCATGCTCAACCAAAATTTCTTTCTTGCTGATTGGTAAAATAATGATATTCAGGATAGAAGTACAATAACTTGTAGTATTGGGATTAGAGGTAGACGTGTAATTAGTAGTACAGTCTGAGTAGTGGTATTCTAATTAAAGGTAGTAATAGTTGTAGTTATAGTCGCAGTAGTAATATACGGTAACAGTACTTTATACGCTGAATCGCAGACCTGGATTACCCAGTGAACTTTCTGGTATACGGAAACCCTCGCGCAGCGACTACGACCAATCCGAACATTCGGGACAATCAAATACAATAGGTTACACAATACCTACTCGACTCAAACAAGAGCCCGGTGAGTTGCCTTAAATTTGAAACCCAATAGTCACTTCGACTACCTTCCACCAAGATCGGTTAACAATCACATTGTAATCATACTGTATTTATTATCCTGACCAGATTCGATTGTTTGCGTGTACCACTTATGCATGTTGGGAATCTAGTTGACAGACATAATATCAGTGAGCGATAATAGGGAATTAATCCTCCCTAGCAACGAACGATCAAGGCAAACGCTCGGTGAGCGATAATAGAGATAAACAAAGATCGTGAGTAAACTATACTAGAGATATGCCTAGGAAAAAGAGGGTATCGGGTTCAAAGAAAAAACCCAGAGAACCAAAAGAGAAAAGAGCACTTAGGTCAGGTAGAAAAGACTCTGAGGAATCTAGTTCAAGTGGTTCTACAACTCCGGAGAGAATGGATGAGACAGTGGCAAGCGGAGCCGAACAAACGGCAATGAAACTTGCTCCCATTTTCGAGAAAATGCAAACAACAAGAAATACTGTCCCAAACACCTCTCCGGATGGTAGACCTCTGAGACTGGAAGATAGACAACAAGAGGGTAAGGAGAACAATAATGGAATAGGGAACATACAACAACAGTTACTAGCAGAAGCTATGGAATCACTAGGGCGTAGAGAGGAAGAAGACCAACTAGGCAGGGAAGGGTTAGAGTATCCGAACGTGGACAGCATTAGGAAGAGACTATTTGATAGTGGGGACTCTGTTGACAGAGAGAGCAGAAATAATGATGCAGATCCATGGAAAATAGCCTTAAAAGAGATGGAAGAGAGAATAGTTAAGAACCAAATAGAAAGCGAGGCCAGAATTAAAAGAGCCAACATGGAAGCTCATGATAAATGTAGGAGAGATATGAAAGAGTTAATCAATGCTGAGGAAGAGAAAATGAAGACAATCATTGATGATAGAGTAAGGAAAGCAGTAACAAACAAGTCAGATAGAAAGGAAAACGAAGAACTAAAACTTAAAATCAATAGATTAGAAACGGCCATAGAAAAGATCATTGACAACATTAGAATAGGGGTAGAGCACCAAGCCGCCAGTCAATTCCAGATAGATAAAAGCAATGAGAAGATCAAATCCCTTGAGGAATTGGTCACTAAAAAGGATAAGGAAATTGCCGCCCTTAACACCCAGTCCGAGATATCGGACCAGTACACAAGAAAATTAAACTTGTGGATCTATGGCCTCTCAGGAAATGACAAAACACCAGAAGACACCCTAAAAAGGGTACAGGATTTTGTGATAAATGACCTGGGAGCCGATAGAAAAACAGTAGAAAACTGGGATATTAGAAACATCCATAGAGTTCCAAACAACAATAATGATCCCAGCCCAATCATTGTATCATTCCTCAAATGGAAGGATAAAGACTTCCTATTGCGAACCGGAAAGGAATTGAGGGGATACAACGAGGGGAAAAAACACTGGGTCAGTTTCAAACATGATCTGTGTAAAGGGTCAAGGGCGGCAAGAAAGTCAATGGGAATTGAAGCCACTTCCATTAGGGAAAATCAGCAGCTACTGGCAAGGGTTTGCGACAATGCCAAAGGGCAAGTGTGGCTTCAAACTAAAAAAAGAAAGGAAGACAATTGGAACACTGTAAAGTCTTATAAACCATAATTGTACAAAATGTTCTCTGATCTGTGAGTGTGCAATCCACTGTCACCCCCCCCAAAGAAAAAAAGGGGAAAGCACCTAATACTACCTTAATTAACCCAGTATAACACTATTAATAATTACCCAGTACCCAATACCTATTACTAACTGCTATGCTTTTTTATAGGACATGTCATCCTTCGTAACATATCTGGGAGGGGAATGGCCTAGGAACTGTGTGCTATGTGGCTCCACCGACAAGAACAGGAAAAAACATTTTATAAATAGCCACCTCGGGACGTCGTGGTGGGGTCTATTCCCGGACCGGACCTGCTGGAAATGTTGCCATTACGAGTCAACCACCAATATAGAGACATGCAGGAGATATGGCACATGTGGAACTTTCAACCCTATCACACACTTTATGACATATGCCCTCAGAATCAGGGACTTTCTCAACTATGTAAAGACAGACCTCGGTCTGGGCGATATAAAGGAGGTACTCACCACTGTTCAGACAAAGCGACTCTTTTGCCCGGACTCCTACTTCACTGCGGAAATGATTGAACATTGCAAAATTATAGATGAATTTTTCGAACTCAATCCCAAGGCCAACTACTCACCGGTGAACCCCACCCGGCTATCAGAGCTATTCCATTGGCAGACTCTAACCCTTATCTTCGACTATTGTGACAAAGTCAGCATACTCTCGGGACCCCTAGATGACCATGTTCCAGTCGCCTATGTGGACTCACATTGTCACATAGATAGGCTACAGACCAACTTTGGGGTGTCAGGAACTCAAGATGTCGTCACAGGATTATATGCAAAAATCAGGGATGACAGATATGAGGGATGTATCTCAAACCTCGTCGACCCATGGCTATGGGACAGTCCATTACATTCCGCAATACTAAAGGACCCAAGAGTCCATGTAACAGTTGGTCTGCACCCCAAGCATTACAATAAAATGGGCGCCAATATAAAACACGACCTCGAAAGGTTACTGACTCTTCCAACAGTGGTCGGATTTGGGGAAATAGGCCTAGATTATAACAGAGCCACACCGGCAGACAAAATTGGGCAGATGGCAAGTTTCCGACAACTTTTAGAAATAGCAGACAAAACGCGTAAAACTGTAGTTATTCATGGTAGAGACGCTTTCGATGATGTGCTATCAGAAATGGAAAAGTCACTGATTCCTGCAACCCAGGTACACTACCACTGCTTTGGAGAAAGTATGACGGAAGCCAGAAAATTCCTAGACTCATATCCTAATACCTGTTTCGGCTTCACGGGCAAAATTGTTAACAATCCAAATTACCAAAAAGACCTCATAGAAAATCTACCTCTAGAGAACTTGATCTGTGAAACAGACAGCCCCTACTTTCCAACAGGGAACAACCCATACAGCTGCCCATCTGATGTACTGGACACAATAGAAGAGGTGGCTAGGAGGAAAGGAAAGTCAACCAATGAGGTCCTGATCAAAATGAGGCTCAATATCTTAAAACTCTACAGGTTCTAAATACATAAACTAATTTACCAAATACCCTTAAAACACCCCCCCCCCCCCCCCCCCCACATCAGTGTTGACATCTACTATAATGTGTTACACCCCTACTGGATAACCCAGGACGGATGTGACACACTGGTAAACTGGGTGACCCAGAATGACCAGAGACATTATACACAAAAAATTCTTCTCTTTTTCACCAACCCCATCCTAATGCACAATCCCAATCCGACCACTTGACATTAACTATAACACAAACCCCATCCGATTAAAAATCATAAGTATATGTGTGGACAACCTTCATTATGTAAAAGTATGATGTAATCCAACTGGATAACCCAGGAAAGATATATCATGGTAGTGCACAATGGATGACCCAGTGTGTACTAACTATACATATTCAAAAAGCAACTAGGGTATTGCCCAACTGGATAATCCAGGAAAGGCTTACCCAAGTATGTACATAATGGATGACCCAGTGTGTACAAAATATTAATGTCCACACACAGGTATATATATAATATGATGCTTTATAATTTATTAAGTCTGAACCCTATGGGTAACCCAATATGGGGAAAGACCGTGAATATTACTCTCCTTACTATAAAGCATCATCCATGTAATATTTGCACACCACAGATCATTTGTTATAATAAGACGCCTGAAATTTAACTATCTTGAACCCAATGGGTGACCCAGTGTGGTGAAATACTATGTGTATTACTTGCTATCTTAAAAAGCGTCGATTATTTAGTATTCTGCATATCATAGACTCAATCAATCTATTGAGCAACCATGTATATAGATCTGTATATATCAGTAACCTTGATGCCAGTCTACCCCCAATGACCATTCTGGACAAGTTAAATGCTAATCCCACTGAGGAAACTATAAAGACAATACCTGTATATAGAGATAACTTTCCCTTCTGGAAAATCCAAATTAACAACACATACTGATTTAGACCATTCTTGATAATAAAGAGATAATACAATTTCAATGCCAATGCCACTAATGACTCTATAAATACAATACCTGAACATATATAGATAACTTTCTCCTTCTGGCAATACAACTTAACAACACATACTGAATCTGTTTTTTTATCTTGGGAGGCGACTGGCACTAGGGGTGCAAAACTTTTTGTATTATTGAAAGGCGGGGCCCACGAAAGTGTAGGGCAATGTCATGTAACATGACTATGATAAGGTTTTCTGTTACACTATGTATTTCGGTGTTGATACATGTTCTTTTATGTATATTTGTATGTGCTGCTCGAATATTATATGCATCAATTGAAACAATGGTCAGAGTTTGGTGTCATCGGCAAAACATCCTTAAAGCATGTCAGAAAATCTAAGACTAGAATCCTTAAATTGTAGAGGATTGAGAGACAAAACCAAAAGAGCAGATATATTCGAAAGAATAAAAGACAGAAAAACTGACATAATATTATTACAAGAAACACACTTGACTGAAAATGACTATACTGAACTTAAAGAAGACTGGAATATTGAATATTTTTTATCAGGTAGCTCGAACACATCTAGAGGGACAGCCATATTATTAAATAAAACTTTTGAGTATGTATTACATGACAAAATTCTTGATGATAACGGTAGATACACATTAATAGACATTGAGATTACTCTAATAGGAAGACTGACCGTAGGAAGTATTTATGCCCCAAATGATCAAATAGAAATTTTTTTGGAAGAAATATTTGACAAAATTAACCAATTAAACAATGTTTTCAACGCAATAGGGGGAGACTGGAATATGATACAAGATTTCAAATTAGATACATACAACTATGAAAAATGGAACAATAAGACAGCAAGCAAAAGACTAGAAGAAAAGAAAGTAGAATACGACTTAGTTGACATATGGAGAATCAAAAATGGCAATAACAAAAGATTTAGCTGGTGGAAAAAAACTCCTAGAAAGGCTGGACGGTTAGATTTTTTTTTAGTTTCGGATCAGTTAACAACAAGAATAGGGGACACTGAAATACTCTCACCATACAAATCAGACCACGGGACAATATCGATAGAAATAATATTAAGTGAAGAAAAAAGGGGAATAGGATCATGGAAGCTAAACACGGATTTACTTAAAGACACAGAGTTACAAGATAAAATTAGGGAAGAAATAAAGTTGATTAAAAGAACATACGCACTAACTCCATATAACCAAATAAACTTAGAAGAAAACGAATTAGAAATAGAATACAGCATTAAAGCAGACCTACTGTGGGAAGTCATGTTAACACAAATAAGGGGAATAATAATAGACCACGCAAAAAAGAAAAAAAGGAAAGAGAAAAAAAGAGAAAAAGAATTAATAACAGAAATAGACACACTAAGCGAAGACATGCAACAAAACATAGAAAGAATAGAAATACTAAACATTGAACTAACAGGGTTAAGGGAAGAAAGAATAAAAGGGGCTCAAATAAGAGCAAGATCTTTAAAATTAAATGAGGGTGAAAAACCAAGTTCATACTTCCTATCACTAGAAAAAGCCAACTACATTAATAAATCAATGCTAGAGATACATGACCTAAAAGATAAACTAATCAAAAACAGAGACGGAATACTAAAAGCACAAAAAGATTTCTACCAAAAATTATACTCCTCGGGGAATACAACCAACCTAGACCAATCACCGCTAAACTGGGTAACCCAGCACATGCGGAAGCTAAATAACACAAAAAAAGAGAAATTAGAGGAAAATATAAACTTAACGGAAATAGAAACAATACTTTTTAAAATGAAAAATAATAAATCACCTGGCCCAGACGGCTATAGCTATGAATTTTTCAAAATTTTCTGGGAAAATTTAAAATTTTTAATGCTAAACACTTTCAATGAATACTTAGATAGCAAACGAATTAATGACCAGCAAAATTTAGGAATAATAACATGTCTCCCTAAACAGGGCAAAGATCGAAGATACATGAAAAACTGGAGACCAATTACACTTCTAAACTCTACCTACAAAATTTTTAGTGGTTTATTAGCTGAAAGGTTAAGATCAACACTAGAAGAATTAATACATAATGACCAAAAAGGCTTTGTACAGAATAGATTTATTGGAGAGAACATCAGACTGATACACGACATTATGACAGAATGTGAGACAACTAATACCACTGGATTTATGATACTTGTAGACTTCGAAAAAGCATTTGACACGTTAGACTGGAAATTCATACAAAAGACTTTCGAATTATGTAATTTTGGAGAAAAATTTTTAAACTGGATAAAAATACTACAGAATGGCTCTAAGGCCATAGTCTCTCAAAACGGGTACTTTTCTGAACCAATAAATTTGCAAAGAGGGTGTAGACAGGGTGACCCTGTCTCACCCTACATCTTTGTAATTTGTGCAGAAATACTAGGCATTGCCATTAGGGAAAATAAAAATATAGAAGGATTGACGATTTTCGGATACGAACATAAAATATCACAATATGCCGATGACACCACTCTCATAACCAAAAACTGTAAAAAATGCTTAAATAGAGTACTAGATACTCTAAAAGACTTCCATCTTGTCTCAGGGCTTAAAGTAAATATTGAAAAAACCAAAGTCGTGCAGCTAGGTGTGGCACGGGATGGCAGGATGATAGGTTTAGAAAATGGAAAATTAGAACTCACAAATGAGTTTGTGCTATTAGGCATACACTTCAATACAAACGAGTTAAACAAGATAACAGATAATAACTGTAAATTAAAATTTCCGAAAATGAGAAAAATTTTGAGACAATGGAAAAGGAGACGATTGACTCTAAATGGTAAAATCTCGGTTTTTAAAAGCTTAGCCTCTAGCATGATAACTCACATCCTGCTGTCCCTGCCAGACCCATCACCAACACTTTTGGATGAATTAGAACAAATTACAAATGACTTTCTATGGGGAACTAAACCACCCAAATTTAGAAAGGAAATTCTAGAATACCCCCATGAGTTAGGTGGCCTTCAACTACACAACCCAAAAAGGTTTTCATCCTCATTAAAACTGACATGGCTAAGAAGAATAATCTTAACGGATAGTGGATGGACAAACTTTGCACTAGCCTATGAAATAGATAAATGCTGGATGTATGGCAACGAATTCACTGTTCAAAAATTAAAAACAACAACCAATAGATTTTGGAAAGATGTCATCCAATCAATTAACGACTTGAGAAGTGTATTGACACCAATCACAGACCAAGACTATCTATGTTGGCCCTTATGGTATGACCAAAAGTTAAAATTACCTATAATCAAAAAATTGCAAAAAAAGAATGTTTATATGATAGCAGACCTATTAGATAGATCATGGGAAATAATGACAAAAGAAGAAATAGAAAGATCAAAAAATGTTACCCTAAATTTCTTAGAATACATGTCGATCAAACAGAGTATTAAAGGTTTCATTAAAAATGCAAAAAAACAGATAGAAAATACAGGACCATATCGACCCTACCTGCTAAATATAGTTTTCTCGGAGAAAAAGGGATGTCAAAATCTATATAGAAAAACAGGACAATATGGAAATAAAATATTAATTGAAATATCACAAAAATGGGACATAGATATCTTACAAGATATCGAAGCAGAAGAGGTAAAGCAATCAATCAGAACTTTTAGAAAAACAACTCGGAATATGTACCTATGGGGTATTCAATATAAAATCTGGTTTGGAAGAGTAGCTACAAATGCAAGACTTTTTCGTATGAATATAAAAGAGTCAGACAATTGTGAATTCTGCCAACAGATAGAAACAAATGCACATGCCTTTATTTTGTGTGAAAGAGCTCGAAATCTATGGTCCGACATCAATACTTTCCTTACAGAAATTGGCTACAGGAATTTTAGACTAGAACATCAAATCTTAATCTTTGGAGACACAGAAATGGATCCCCTCTTTAACTTAATTATCATAATAGCCAAAAAACTGATCTATCAAAATAGAGGAAAAGGCAATAATTACTCGCTAATGCACTTTAAGGCATTATTAGAAATTGAAAGAGAGTCGGAAGAAATATACGCCAATGAAAATGACAAGATTGAACAATATGAGAGAAGGTGGGAAAAATACCTCACAATATATTAAACAAAAAACCCACATTTATTAATAGTAATAGTATATAGACAAAATATCAGCAGCCACTCTTGTGACGTCTATTAGTCCCAAAAAGACCTCCAATGCTGTATTGTGTGTAAAAGGGAGGCAAGTATCACTGTATATATAATGTATAGATAAGATTTATTTTTCATGTAAGATACTGTACTCATTGTGATGACTTTCTGTAATTTACCTGTTTTACTTTATCTGTTCTGTTACACTTATTCTTGTTATAATATTGAAAAACAAAATAAATGAACTATGGGTGATCCAGAGTTCTTTAAAAACAAAAAAAACAGTACTTTATAAAGTGGTAGTGGTTACAGTAGCAGTAGAAGTAGCAGCAGCAGCAGTAGTGGTCATATTGTATTGTAATTATTATTATAATCATTACTATTATTATTACCATCATTAGCATTATTGTTACAACTGTTATTATTATTATTATTATTATTATTATTATTATTATTATTATTATTATTATCATAAATGTTGTTATTAAAATTATCATAATTATTTTTATCATTATCATTTTTATTATTTTTATCATCATCGTCAGCATTATTATAATTATCATTATCATTATTATCATTTATTACTATTATCATCATTATTATTATTATTATTATCATTATTATTATAATGATGATGAGGATGATGATGATCACAGTAGTAGTAGTAGTAGTAGTAGTAGTAGTAGTAGTAGTAGTAGTAGTAGTAGTAGTAGTAGTAGTAGTAATGGCATTATATATCATGATTATTATTATTTCAATCATACTTATTGTTATGATTTTAATTGTCTTCAACATCATCATTATTATTATTAATATTATGATTATTATTATCATTTTTATTATTATTATTATTATTACTGTTATTGTTATTATTATTACTATCATTGTTACCATTATTGTCATTATTATTGTAATTGTTATTACAAGGATTATGATGATGATGATGATGAATACAGTATGTAGTTGTTGAAGCATACTGTTTTCTGGCCTTATTTTAGGGATATTGCCCATTCTTGCCTTTTTTGGATGTTTATTTCAAGTTCTGTTAACTAACATAATTCAATTCAGAATAATTAACTACAATCTTATTTCACTAATGGTCTATATCCCTAAAATAAGGCCTGAAACAGTAAACTACTACAACTACTACTACTACTACTACTACTACTATGATAATAATAATGATAATAATGATAATAGAAATAATAATAATAAAAATTATATCAATAATAATAATGATAACAATAATAATATTTATGATAATAATAATAATAATAATAATAATAATAGTAATAATAATAATAATAATAGTAATAATAATAATAATAACAACACTATTACTATGATCATCATCATCATAATAAAAATCTTAATAATTATGATGATAATAATGATAATAATAATACTACTACTTATAATAATGATGATAATAATTATAATAATAATAATAATAATAATAATAATAATAATAATAATATTAATAATAAAAACAATAATAATAATAGTATTGATAAAAGTAATAGTAGCAATAATGATAATAATAATAATAATAATAATAATTATGATAAAAATAATAATAAACACAATAATAATAGCAAAAATTGATAGCAATAATAACAATGCAATTGATAATGCTAATGATAGAAATGATATTAATAATAATAATCTTTATAATATTAATGATAATCTATAATAATAATAATAATAATAATAATAATAATGATAATGATAATATTTTTTACTACTATTATTATTTGTATCATTATCATTTATCATTATTAGTGTCATCATAATTATTACTATTGTCATTATTATTGTAACTATCATTATCATTATTATTACAATTACCATTATCATCATTATCCTTGTCGTTGTTGTTATCATTTTTATTATTATTATTATTATTATTATTATAATTATTATTATTATTATCATTATTATTATTAGCATTATTATCATCAGTATAACAGTAATTATAATAATAGTAATAATGATCATTATAAATAATGCCATTACTACTACTACTTCTTCTTCTACTACTACTACTACTACTACTACTACTACTACTACTACTACTATACTACTACTACTTCTACTACTACTATCACTACTACTACTACTACTACTACTACTACTACTACTACTACCACTTCTATCCTGAATACTACCTATAATGATAACAATATAGATGATGAATTATGATACTAATTATTATCATCATCAAGAAAAATAATTTAGGTTGAGCATGAATTATTCAGCGAAATACCAATTATTGAGCCAAATCCTCATTACTTTGATAGTCAGGAATCACAAGTAACACTCAACTAAGCATAAAACAAAGGTAACTGTCATTCAACAATCCCTCTGAAATGCATCCAGTAAATTAGTCAGAAATGACCATCCTATTTTCAGGGATTTAGTCAAATCCCTGGAAATTTTAGGGATTAAGCTAAATCCCTGAGTGAAACAGGGATTAGACTAAATCCCTGGTTTGACACTCTAACTGTCACATGTATATATATATATGTATATATATATGTATATATATATATATATATATATATATATATATATATATATATATATATATATATATACATATATATATATATATATATATATATATATATATATATATATATATATATATATATATATATATATATATATATATATATATATATATATCGAGACTCACGCGTGTGCTGAGTTGCGTTCGGCCAGACAGCACTCAGTTCACACTGTCTGTTAGTTCTCAGCAGACAAATACATGCTTAATATATGTCCAGCACGGCATATTCGTTGGCTGTTTTGACTTATGTATATCAAATGAGGCCCCCAATGCAATAACATACTCACTTTCATATGATGAATTGAGTCTGTCATATGCATATGCCAGATTTTGCATATGAAGGAACAATTTTCCTCGTCCCACTGAGTCTGTCATATCCGAGTTCACTTGTATATATATATGAATACTGTATACGACTAATTTGAAGTAAGTGTTAAAAGTTCAATTTGCAGCCCTGCTGGAGGGTATTTGTGCTATTCAATTCGCTAATTCAAGCACTCAAACTATATACCTATGACTATTTAGATATTTATTTGAAGTATGTTATTTTGGCGCAACCATGGGGGATCGCGAAAATAGCAAAAATTAAATGCCTGTAAATAATTCTAGTTATACTGTATATATATATTATATATATATATATATATATATATATATATATATATATATATATATATATATATATATATATATATATATATATATATATATATATATATATATGTATACATATTTTTATATAATTGTGTGTGTGCATGTGTGTGTAGATATATTTACACGCGGAAGGGAAAGGTACACACAATTCTTTTGAGTAAATATCAACATTAGATTGTTATTATTGCTTTTTTCATTTTATTAGCTGCTATCTGTTTCCAGCACCACCTTTGTGTATATGGAAATGTAGCTGATTAGTGTCATAACTTTTGACAAAGGAGGGTGAACATATTTTATTTTCAGTTTCAGAAACAGACCTGCAGACACTGGTAACAACCTTCCATGTGATTGCGAAACCCCAACAGGCCAGCCGACACCTTCCAGTCCCACCACACAACCGTCAGACCACTGTCACACTTCCCGTGATGATGACACAACCAATTTGGATCAATACCCCATTCTAAAGATGACCACAACTGGCATTAGGAGAGATCATCCCCGTGACACATGTGCTACCCCAGCAGTCCCTTGTGCAGACACCAATATTTACCCTCAAGTCGTGTATGTTACATGTGACTACCCCCCTCACACAGATAATACTACAACTTGTGATGCCAACCTCCCGCCCCCTTATCATGAGAATACGACAACTGGCGATGCTAAATTCCTACCCTCCTATGATGATAAAGTGACTGCCAATCCGCCACCCTCTTATGAGGATATTGCTACAACTGACAATGTCAACTTCCCACCCTATTATGAGAATATTAATACAACATCAGATAGTCTGTGACTATGAAAAGAATGCATGACATTTCGAACATAATGCTGACAAATTGGTATTTATGAATCTCATAAAAGACATACTACTAACAGTGTTACAAGAACTGAAAATAGTGAAGATAAGCAAAACGTGAATTCAACGTAAAAGCTTGATTGCACATTGCCACTCAAAGGCCATTTATTGCTATGAAATCTATGTAAAATCATGGTCCTTTGTCATCTTCAAAATCAAGAAAAAAGCAATTAATGAGTAAAAAATGCAGCAGAGAAACTTGGTCTTTTAAATTCTGTGGTATTAGTTTTCATAGGAGAGATACCAGTAATGTCTAAGAACTATGGCACGCCAAAGTGCCCTAAAGTCAGCATTTATGGAATTCCATAAACGATTCATGGAATTCCATAAACGATTCATGGAATTCCATAAATCATTTTTGGAATTCCATGATATTGGCTTCAAACAGCTCATTGCCATATATTTGAAAAAAAATTCATCAAGAATCATGGTTTACATTGTTTTTGCAAATATAAGTTGAGTGCGAATCTTTTCAGATCTATATCGAATGCGAACCAAAATTCACATCTTTTGTCTAGAGTAGTAGTAGATTCTTCAGGTTTGCCATCATTATTGGTTAAGTTACCTCAATGTAACTAAACACTGACGTTTCTTTTGTAACATTAGTAAACTCTCTCGTCGTACAGAGCTCACTCAGGTAGAAACATAAGTGTGTCGCCCAGCACGTTTTACTCATCTGCAGTGAAGGCAGGCCCCTCCCCATTTCTCCTGCGTTTATTGGCTGCAAGCTGTATATATCAGTTGATCCCCTGCTGTGATGCGTACCCCAGCCCAAGCTGTCAAATCTACTGCTGGACTGGGGTACATGTTTTTATAGTCTGAGGTTTGACAATGCCTCTTAAGGCGGCACATGTGAAGTGAACAGCTCAAGCTCATCAATCAACAGCCTGTGCACTTTACAACCTCAGACACTAACCTTACTTAGAATATCAGCATTCTGAACAAGGAACACTTATCTTTTGATAAATGGTGCAATAAAAGTTCTAACCAAAGCCCACAGTTTCCCCCTCTAGCAGGTGGTATTAAAGACACTGCTAAACTTTGCAATCTGGGATAGAGCTATTCATAAGGGTAATTTCCCTCTTTATGCAGATGCCCTCACAGGCCTTGAATGGGTGTTTCATACCCCTAACCATTACAAATATGTATGTGCAGGGATATGGTAAGAAGGGAAAATTCACATTAAATATGTCTAGACAACCATTTTCCAGGAGGCCTCTAGATGAAAGCCATGAGCAAAATAATGCTTGTGTAAAGGCAGATGGTGGAGCCATTGGACTAACTCAAAATCATACAGCTCTTCTCCAGTGGATGGTATCAGCTCCACCTTCAACTAAAGGAAAAATAAATAAATTGGGGGGGGGGGTTAACTCGTTAATGTACTGTGTCCCTGGTACAAACTGTGTGGTACAAACATAAGGGGAATACTATAGATACTGCCTTGAGAGAAGTCAAGTAAAAGCCTTAGGATCTTATGGGAGGTAGACTACTCCATAAAGAACAAGAAAAGTTAATATTTTCTTTATAATGCTTGCAGACCACTACCAAGAATTGCCTAAGCTAAAATAGTGGCATACAGCTAGGTATATGGAAATGATTCATTAGGTTAAAGGTTATACTTTCAATATCTGGCATAGATTAATTGAATATGCCTGTTCACATGCCTACATAAACAAAAATAGGGTGTGTAGCTATTGGCCATCTTGATATCCAAGTTGGCTGACATTTGAAGTACCTAGTTGTGTCAGAAATTAATTTTCTGTCCATTTGACCTTTCACTTTGGGACCAAATGGGCCCAAATTGTCAAGTTGAAAGCATATATGGGCTCGTGATTCATATTCATGTTCTCACATTTTTTGGCCACAAGATAGCCAACAGGGATCCAAATATTTTAATGAATACGAATGACATTAATTGACATTGGATGATCTTGAAAAGATATTGGAATACATTTTTTCAGCATGTCTTTCTTTCAATCAAATTCTCTCCTCAAAATTGTGCGAAAATGAAAAATCTGCTCTCATATGATTATGAGAAAGGCACTATATAATAAATTTGCAAACAAATCGGTACAAAAAGTGAAAAAAATGATTTTTTTTTTTAGCCAATAGGGATCCCAATATTTTAATAAATCCAAATGACCTTAATTGACCTTGGATGATCTTGAAAAGATATTGGAATACATTTTCTTTCAGCATGTCGCTCTTTCAATCAAATTTTCCCCTCAAAATTGTGTGAAAATGAAAAATCTGCTCTCATACGATTATGAGAAAGGCACTATACAATACATTTGCAAACAAATTGGTACAAAAAGTACAAAATGTATTTTCTCTTCTACATGTACGCCTTACAAATATGACAATCACATAACTAGTTAGAGCTTAAGATGCAGATATTGTATATAAAAAGACCATCCCGAAATCTGCTTCCTTTGCAAAGGTATGTCCAATGGATTTTCGAGGTCAAAGGTCATCACAAATTTCGAAATAGGACATAACTTTGCAGCGAAAGCAGAAATTGGGATGATTATTTTTTTGCCCACTCTGATACTTTCAGAATCATTCCCTCTTCCTTCTTAATCAGTTTATATTTCAAATAATATAACGTAGTATTTGTGCCCTCGTTGATAATTTCTTGACATATTTCTGCTACTTAACTTGATTTCATCCATGTAGTAGCCCAGTAGATGTGTATTTATTGATAGATATTAAGTATTTCTGCCATGCCGGCTGGAAAAAGATATACTTCCTATGTTTACAAATATATATCTTTTATCAAACATCACCAGTTTGGCTTTAGATAATGTTAAAACCTTGTAGACAAACAAATTCGAAAACATTTGTAGTGTGTCATATCTTAGTTTACTTACTTTCCAATTTTCATGTTTTTTTCGCTTTCGTATTCACTAATTATCAACATCAAGACTAACCAGGTTTTCACAAAGTCTATGTTTAAAAAGAGTTTTAACATGCATTTCAAATAGAATTGTTGTTCACTTGCATTTGTCATAGGATTTGTTTCTGTGGTGGATGAAACATTGCAGATTGTGGATTTATCTTGTTAGAAAAAAATGGCTCAGATTCTGAATGAATTGTTAATCACATGTTGATTTCAAACAGGACCATGGACCATGTGAGCATGACAAAAGTTTGAAACCAATTTGTGAAAATTTATTTTTTGAAGAACAGTCATTTTACTGGGGATTTAGAAATCAAGAATTATCTGCAAAAGAAAGCCATTGGTGCTCTTTACAGCACATAAGCTGCATGTATATATGTATACAAAAAGTATGTGTATATGAGAAGGGTTTACATAACCACAATACTGGTGGGGAGTAGGGCACCACCCCAGGAGTGTGTATACTGTAAATCTGGAAATTAGTGCGTCATAAAATTTTGCGTTTTTTTCATTTTCAGATTTTTGTTGCATCTTATTTTTGCGGTTTTACCATTTGAGAAGCGCCATCTATTGTGCAGCATTGAAACTAAATTACCCAGGATATTCAATGCAATGCTTGTTACTAAACTTCCCAGGATATGCAATGCAATGCTTGTTATGATGCTGTTCAATAGGTGGCGCTTCTACTACTGTTATGATATCATTTACAGTATACTGAAGATATCCTGAGATTCTCAACAATCAATTAAAACACAGAGTGTAGATGGTGATAAACTTAACCACTTAATCATTGTGAATGAACAACAGTACTAGTCAGAAAAGAGAGCAGTGTTAGCAACTGGTGTAGCAGGTGGCAGGGAAGACACTCAATTGCGAGTAGGACAGGAGATCTATGCTAGAGTGTCTGTTGTCCCTAACAACCAGTACACACTCCTGGATATAGTCTTCTTCTTCTTCTTGGATATTTCCTCCTTTATAGGAGCTGTATATTAATTCACATACAATTACAATTCTATTCAACAATATCAACTATACTATTCTATACTATACTAATACTACTATACTAATATTAGAGACTATATCACCTATACAACTACACATTACTTAAATCTATCAATTACAATTATAAGTACAATCACAGCTATTTTAAGGCTGGTTGCCACTGCCAACAGACCGGACCGGTCAGTTACTCCAGCCAGTGACCTAGAAAGCTCTGGCTGTGAGCAACCAGTACACACACACATGCTTTTTTAATGCTGGTTGTCATGGGCAACGAACTGGCCACTTGCTCTGAACCAGTGACATGGTACATTGTGGCCGCCTTGTTAAGTACCAGTATCAAAATGCTTTTTACATTGTAAATAGAGTATATTTTGCAACCTGAGTGTGAAAAAATGATAATTTCTATAATAAAAACATTCTAGTTTTTCTATCTGAAATACTCTACCCCCTCCCACCCCTGAACACTGTTGAATGTATAAGATTGCCTTAGTTTCAATGTAATGTACATGGCGAAATCTAGTGGATAAAAACTGAACTAAACTTATGGATTTTTGGCGTCAGGAAATAAGTGCGTATGTGAGAGGTGTTTATATAACCACTTCACAGGTGAGGAGTGGGATGTCTTTATTAAGGCAATTTAGTCTGTAGTTCCTTATACTATATGAAGTTTTTAACCCCTCCAATGCTGACGTTATCCAAAGTACAAGAACGCAAAGATTTTTGAAAACCAAAAACAAAAAAAAAGTACTATGTTCAGGTGAGTGCCTGTGTGGCGGGGTTTCGGTCATTTTACTGGTATTTTTCAAAATTGTTGTATTGGCCAAATTAACAACCAGCAGCATAAGGGTTGATGTGCAGCATAGACAATAAAGCCAAAACGGTCTTGTGATGATTCCTATTTCTGAATCACAGAGGTTCCTCAGAAAAATATCATCTGGAGGTACAAGGATTTGAAAATTCCTTTTCAAATAAAATTACTTATTTTTTTAAAGGAGGATTGTAGACTGATTTCTGATAAAAATTTCTCCTTTGTTTTTATTTTTAAAAGATGCTTTTGTCAGAAAAATATCTCCAAAATAGTCAGGCTACAAGAACGCAAAGATTTTTGAAAACCATCTTAACCCTGTAATGTTGGTATTCATTGGAGAGCTCTTGCTGAGTACTCTCAGATGAGTACCCATATGCCAGGGTTTCAGTCATTTTCCAGGTTTTTTGCATCATTTTGTATTGGACAAATTAGCCACCAACAGAATAAGGGTTAAGACGGAAATCTAGGAGAGACGTCCTCAGCTGTCCTCGGCCTGGCCCTGGAGTGTGAATAAATCAAAACCCAAGATACATGTGAGTAGTGATCACTGGCCACAAATCTGGACCAAAGAAACTTGCTACTAACCCTTCTGATGCTAAGGGTTACTTTCGTCCTAAGTACAAGAATTCTATGATTTTTGAAAACCATTTAATGCCTGTCATGTTGATATTCATTGGCAAAATTAGAAACCAGCAGCATAAGGGTTGATGTGCGGCATCGACAACAAAGCCAAAACGGTCTTGTGATGATTCCTATTTCTGAATCAACTCAACCAAGAATCAGTGTGAAACACATACACCCTTTGTGCCTGATAGCGGTTGAACAGTCAGAACTAATGATCTTCTATTAATCGTGCCTATTTACACCCCTTTGGCGACATAAAAACTAATGCACAAAAGTGTTATCTATTTCATAAAATAAAAATGCTATTTAAAATGCTGGAGTATTCATATTCAACAAGTCGTAAAACGGCAGTTAAGATTCCAAGTATTTATTTTCTTTACACATTCGAATACACACTCATATATAATTGAGTTACTCACATTCCGCTTGGTTAAGGGAATTCATTGGATGAATATATTCCTTACTTTTTTGAGGATATTTTTCTACTAAATCCTTTGATAAAAACACCACTTTCATTATTGTTCGATGCTTCAATCCGAAAAGTTTCACAGAGGTTTATTTGCTAACCTGTTTCCATGGAACAAAATTACTTACTTACTTAACCATTTCATGCCTGAACACCCAAATACACCTTCATTCTTCTCATGATATCTTATTGAGCAGAGCATTTTTTGGAAAATATTTGAAAGAGAAATGCTGATTAGAACCAAACCCACAACTCCCCTTCAAATATATTGACAACTGATGCTTAATTACTAAGTTATTTTCAAAAGTTCAATTGGTTCAGACGACAATTTTTGAGATCTCTGAGCATGAATGGGTAAATGATACAATAGTAACTGCCCCATTACTCATAAGTACAAGGAATACTGGTTACCAACACCTTTTCCGCTATAGTAAAGCGAAGTAGTGTCTAGCCAGTTGTATTTGGTGGAGGAAACCCAAGTACCCAGGTAAACCACCCCCTAGCCACGGTCTAAGCCACGATTTGTAAAATGCCTGTCCAGATTTAGCTTCTCATTCACTTCAAATCCTCATAACAACTAGATTAATTAGACTTTTGTGTCAAAAAAGGTAATTTATACCTCAGCCATGTCTTAAAAGATGGTTTGTCATGAATAAATTTGGTTATTACCCCAAAAATATCAAATTTGAAAATTCTTCACAAAATTTTTTGCCTGTCCAAAAAGGAGGTTTTCAGAAAACTACCAATCCAAAAGACAGGCTGGACGGTTCCTGGCTACATCAATGCGCCAAAACCCCAGGTCACTGGCAACTTTCTTGCACGCCTTGACCTGGATTGGTCCCCAGGCAGTGGTGAGAAACTCATCATCCAGAGTACCTAGGAAATCCACCGCCTAACACCAGGTCACAGGCAACTTTCCCACACGCCTTGACCTGGATTGGTCCCCAGGCAGTGGTGAGAAACTCATCAACCAGAGTACCCAGAAAAACCACCGCCTAACCCCAGGTCACAGGCAACTTTCCCACATGCCTTGACCTGGATTGGTCCCCAGGCAGTGGTGAGAAACTCATCAGCCAAGGCATAACCCATTCATGCTCAGAGGTCCCTCAGAAAAATATCATCTGGAGGTACAATGATTTGAAAATTCCTTTTAAATAAAAATACTTCTTTTTTTAAAGGAGGATTGTAGACTGATTTCTGATTTCTCCTTCATTTTTATTTTTAAAAAGATCCATTTGTCAGAAAAATATCTCCAAAATAGTCAGGCTACTGAAGGTAATACCTGGAAATATCTGCGATAAGTAACGTCTGGACCTGTTTAACTTTTGCAAAAACATTTGAAATAAGCATGACTTCACAAAATATTTGAAAGAACGTTTATGTTGGGTTCTAATCAACATTCTCATTTAAATATTTTCTGTAGTTTTGGTCTCAAAATGTGAGGGTGTTTTGGGCAGTACAGGAATCAATGGGTTAAAATATAAGTTGCCTTGGATACCAGCATTAACCTTTATTTTGAGTGATATTTTCATTAGTCATCCAATAACCCGGTCGTGTTTTATATTTTTCCAGCAATTTTGGCATCTATATGCTCAGAACATAAGTATCATATCAACACTCTGATATCATTGACAATTTGACATACATGCTGTATTCAACAGATGTCAGATTACACCTTTCAAGCCGCTACTTAAGCACCTTAAACCTTCCAATGCTGAGGCTACTTTTGTCAAAAGTACAATGTTGCAAAGATTTTTGAAAAACATCTAAACCTTGTCATGTTGGTTTTCATTGGATAGCTCTCGCTAAGTACTCTCAAATGAGTACCCATTTGGCAGGGTTTCGATGATTTTTGAGGTTTATTGCCTCAATCTGTATAGGCCAAATTAGCCACCAGCAGCATAAGGGTTAAAGTACAAGTCGTCTTGGATAGCAGCA
The DNA here is from genome assembly GCA_963942565.1 of Maea johnstoni. Lineage (NCBI taxonomy): Eukaryota > Metazoa > Annelida > Polychaeta > Spionida > Magelonidae > Maea > Maea johnstoni. The sequence continues at coordinate 30,757,476 of OZ012692.1, forward strand.
CAATAGGTTCATTGTTTTATTGTCCCCTTGATGTCTCTATAAGCTGGCTGCCACTCTCATGAGCTGGAAAGGATTCTTGGATAGCAGCACAATAGGTTCATTGTTTTATTGTCCCCTTGATGTCTCTATAAGCTGGCTGCCACTCTCATGGGCTGGAAAGGATTCTTGGATAGCAGCACAATAGGTTCATTGTTTTATTGTCCCCTTGATGTCTCTATAAGCTGGCTGCCACTCTCATGGGCTGGAAAGGATTCTTGGATTGCAGCACAATAGGTTCATTGTTTTATTGTCCCCTTGATGTCTCTATAAGCTGGCTGCCACTCTCATGAGCTGGAAAGGATTCTTGGATTGCAGCACAATAGGTTCATTGTTTTATTGTCCCCTTGATGTCTCTATAAGCTGGCTGCCACTCTCATGAGCTGGAAAGGATTCTTGTTGCTTTTGTAAATTAACTCTTTACGCCCCACATCACTGTCAACAACTGAAAGAGGGAGAAACAGGAAAATAAAAATCAAATCTATAAAACTATCTATGAGCATATATTCAACATTATTAACTCATCACCTTTTGGAGCATGCATATAGTCTCAGACTTCGGGAAAATTATTGTTAAAAAAGACATTGATTTTGGAATTATTTAGCAGTAAAGTGTCTGTCTGTTTAAACAATTCCTTCAGATCTCTTTTTCAAATATCACTTTATTTGACCAGATAAAACTAAAGTTGTTAGATCATGTGCTCACTTCAGACATAAATGCGGTGAAATAGAAACTATGTATTAAAAACACACTTCGGTTTAACGTTCACAAATTAAACATTAAAGTTAAAGTTATAGGTTGAAGACCTCCATAGGTTATATAACTCTGAGTTTAGACCTCGCGACTAAGAAGGCAGGTCCTCAGTGGTATAAGACAGCAAGCTGTCAGTGGTCACATTAGACCACTCAGCCATCAGGGCATGCCCTCATTGGTATAAGACAGCAAGCTAGCAGTGGCAATGCCTTGGACCATTGGCTACCTGAGCTTGACCTTAGTGGTGAGAGACAACGAGCAGTCAGTGGCAATGCCTTAGTCCAATCGGCTATCAGGCCAAGCCCTGGTAGTGGTAAGAGATAGTGAGCAGTCAGTAGAAATGCCTTAGACCACTCAGCTACCTGAGCTTGCCCTCAGAAGTGAGAGACAACGAGCAGTCAGTGGCAATGCCTTAGTCCAATTGGCTATCAGGGCAAGCCCTGGTAGTGGTAAGAGAAAGTGAGCAGTCAGTAGAAATGCCTTAGACCACTCAGCTACCTGAGCTTGCCCTCAGTGGTGAGAGACAACGAGCAGTCAGTGGCAATGCCTTAGTCCAATCGGCTATCAGGGCAAGCCCTAGTAGTGGTAAGAGATAGTGAGCAGTCAGTAGAAATGCCTTAGACCACTCAGCTACCTGAGCTTGCCCTCAGTGGTGAGAGACAATGAGCAGTCAGCAGCAGTCCCCTTAGACAACTTGGGCACACAATGGCGACCCTGTTCTTACCTGCAGGATTCTGAATCCATAACCTGTCAATGTAGTAATCAAGACAGCTTTGAACCTCCTTGTCGCTGTAATTGTCCACCTGAATTGGCACAAATGGCTCCATCCACTCAAAACCCTGCAAAGAAAATACAATACATCACAACTTGGTCAGCAAGGTTTTGTTTGTTTGATTGGCATTTCACAACAGTTGTACATACTGTAAATCCCTATAGATTGCATACCTTGTTGTTTGCAATCCAAAAATGGCCATGATATTTCATGCAACATTTTTTCTATAAGTAAAATGCCATTGATAAGGTATGGTAGTGTCATAAATACTCAAGTCTATATAAAGGGTTTTCAATATATACATGAATACATACAAATATATATATCTTTATATATATATATATATATATATATATATATATATATATATATATATATATACATATATATATATATATATATATATATATATATATATATATATATATATATATATATATATATATATATATATGTATAGCGGTATATATATATATATATATATATATATATATATATATATATATATATACATATATATATATATATATATATACATATATATATATATATATATATATATATATATATATATATATATATATATATATATATATATATATATATATATATATATATGTATAACGGTATATATATATATATATATATATATATATATATATATATATATACATACATACATACATATATCCTGGCTTAGCAATCTCATGGTAGTAGCAACCATCTATTGTTAACTTAGATTTGTGGTGCAACATAACATTTTTATTTCAATGATAAATTCAATTCCTTCTGATTTCCTTTCTTACCTCTTTCTGGAGTAGATATCTTGGGGTATATGAATCACGGTTGTCTTCAGGAGAAGCCTGTCTGTCTACAGTTGTAACTACAGCTCCATTCGTCTAAAATCAAGAGAGAAATATCATAAGAAATTAAAATTAAAAATAGATATAATTTAGACATTGCTGGCCAATTCTCATAACTTACGAAGGGATAAATGAATAACTACAGAGAGATAAAGTGATACCTGTATCCTAAGTTCCATAAATCTGCAATTACAACACAATGGCAATTCATAAGAGGTGGTAGTAAAACCTGTGACAATAAACTTAAACAAATCAAATGGACAGGAGTAAAAGTAAATGGCGAAGAATTTTGTTGGTATACAGAAGACCTTTAATGCTAATGACAATGGTTTGTCATTCAGCAGGTGTGCATTCTCAGGGTCAATGAAATAAAAGAGTCCATGTATTGCTATAATCCAACGTGGGTTGCCAAAGAATAAGAAACTAATTACCATAAAATGAGGAAAAATTATTACGAAAAAGACTACATTTTCAAGATCTGTGAGTAATACACACTTACTCCTGCGGTACCTAATAATCCATTTGGCATTACTGAATTGACAAGAAATTTTAGTTCATAGCACTATAAGTAGATGGCACCACCAGTAATAATAGGCATATTTGTGTGGGCCATAGTAGTACTACATTTCTTATGAATAGAATTAAAATAGAAAAATAAAATCGCTTCACAAAAACCAAAAGCAAGGTTAACATCGACAGTCCTAAAATAACAAAAAAAATCAAGCATACAACCCCGTTCACCAGATTGGTATATAATATTCTACAGTGGTTTTACCTGACAGTCCAGGTTTTACTACTGGCTAGTCAGAATTTAGTTAAGCGTTGCGAAAATGTGATAATAAAAGTTATTCAAAATTGAGATACAAATGACCTCTCAATCCCCAAACAGAGAACTGATAACTTTGCAGATATTTCATACAAAAGCATATTTTAGACAAATACCCAATGAGAAATTTAAGCAAAATTCAGCTTTCAACTCTCTCTCATTCAAGTTTTTTTAGAAAGAGTCATAGATCCAGATAAGACAATACAAGTGAATGGGTAAAATGAAAGTAGAATAAAACATGCGTTACTCACCCAATCATTTTTAATCATTTTCTTGAAGTGATGTACTAATGAAACTTTGTCCACTGGTACCTGAAAAAAATATGAATATGAATATGAAAATATTCAATTATCAAAATGATACCAAAATTGTTAGTACATAAATCTGTATAAATGGCCCTTTCTGAATGTATAAGTTATCAATTCAAAACAATATTTCATCAAAAACAATAAGGCCTAAAAAAGAAATAGTTTGTTTCCTGTAACGGTCTAAGAAAAAATAGGGTAGGTAGGTTGGTGAAATTTTTTTATCATTATTTTTTTGGTCAAAAATGTGTGTTTTATGCATGTTTTTCGTTGATTGGGAGTTGGGAGGGCGGAAAAAACTTTAGGGTAGGGATTTTTTTTAATAAAAACTTGTTAGGGTAGGGTTACAGGAAACAAACAACTTTTTTGGGGGGGCCTGAACTGTGAGTACATGACAAACATGAAAAAACACACACAAAAAAAAGAAAAGAAATTTGACATTGGCTTTTTTGTTAATATACTAAATAGGATGACCTGATAATGTGATTCACTCAAAAGACAGGACCATAGGATTCCCAATCAAATGATCTATTAAATAATCATTATTTCTTATGGCTTGCCTTTCATTGGGAAAACAGAGTTTTAAATGAACATAAATCAAACCTCAAAACAAGATTCCCTCTTTTCGTAACAAGTCTGAACGTGAATATGTGAAAGCAACATTTTTTGGAAAAAAGGACGGAAGTGTTGTTCATATTGGGTATGAAAGCCCCTCTTCAAAAAATTTACAAATATTATATCATACAACAAGTTATGTTTAAAATCGTCAGACCTTGTGTTGACTCTTAAGTGTGAGTGGGTCAATAGAACAGGTACTTATACCATAACTAATACTATGAGGTAAGAGGTGGTGAATAATCATTACAATAGCTCTAAAGATGATTCCTTTGAAAGATTTCTATATTCTATATTCTATAAGGGTCATTTACCCCTGGTCAAATTAACATTTAAAGTGAATTTTTTTTTTTTTAATTCTTTAAAACAGAAAACTGCTAGATAAAGCAATAAACCATTCAAATGACTCCGAAGAGTGGTATTTCCTTAGGAAATGCATCAACCATTCTTTCGGCATTAGTGTTAGGCACACAACTGAATCAGGGTCTTAGCCAGCAGTCTGGGTGTCTTTTGGATTCCCTGGTTCATGAAAAACATCTGATTTTAGGTTAGAAGACACCCTAGATTTTGGTATGTGTTTTAAATAAATACTTATTCCACGTTGAATTTCTAAAAAGGATTAACTTCAAAATAATAACTAAGACATTTCCTAAGGAATTAAGTATATAATCACTTTATTTTTTATTGTACATAATAAGTGTAATGGTTTTCACTTTTTCAATCAGGAACTTTGGACACCCTAAAATCTTGAAATCCCAATTTGGACACCCTGTTATGAAAATCCTGGCTAAGTACCTGAACTGAATTACAAAAAGTTGATGGTTATCCTTACCTTGGACCTATCCTCTAGTTTTATCTTGGTCTCGCTCCAGAATGCATTAACCCCGTCGACTGCCACCAGGGTCTTTACGCCGAGGTTCGGGGACTGGGCTCTGATCTCCCTCAGGATGACGCCGACACAATCGGACGCATATTTCACTCTGTTCAAACCCTGAAAACAGACATCATCAAATCTAATCACACTTTTAGGTTTCCAAACACTTTAACTTGGGAGAAGTCTGAGACTAGAATATTATACATATAAGACATCCGTGTGGGGTTTCCACCAGGAATAACTTCCCCAAGAGAGGATTGTCGCCCGAGGGTGACAATTCTCTCGAGGGGAAGTTATTCCTGGTGGAAACCCCTGACGGATGATATATCTGTTTTATTATACCAAACAAATACAAAACACATAAGGGGGAAAAGTTACAAACACCCGAGATTTTGAATAAATACTCGTCGTCTGCCTTGTTGAACTAGTTTCACCGGTAGGTCACTCGGCAAAGTCTGTAGGTGTTCGTGGGTAATCTTCGGGTTAGCGGTAATTAGTCAACTAATTCATGGCTGTTGCCGTGAATTATTCAACTATTTCATAAGCTGTTAAGGACAACAGCCTGTCACTAAGGAGTGAGGAAATCATGACGATTAATCCATGGCCCTTGACCAACCAGAATCAAGAATCTTCACATGAGGTATAATAACACAAAGTGTTACTGAATACATGGTTGTATTCCATTAGATAATATCAGTATAAAAGTGTTATATACATAAGATTATGTACACTTCTTGATGAGTGCCAGCTGGATTTATTTCTTGATTATCAAAACTTACCAAATCCATGACCTCTGAGAGTGGGGATCCTTCCTCTGTGGCCTCTCTGTGACTCCAGACATACCTACGTGTCGTCTTCATCTACAAATACACAAAAATATCAGACACCAGGGTCTTAGCCATGTATCTAGAGAAACCCTTGGGTTAAAAGCCTGCACAAATTTCCAACAGCAAAGGAAGCCCACTGACCCAGGGATGGTCAAAAGTTGTCTTTGCTCAGGGTCTAAGCCAGGATTTAGAAACTGGGTGCCCAAAATGGAAATTGTAAAATTTTTGGCCATCCTATTTTTCAAGGGAACCAAAATACACCCAAATTAGAATCATAAACATGTGTTTACTTATTGACATAAGGTATAATATCCCTACATATATAATGTCATGGGAAATATATTGAGGTGGAATGAATTCAATTATATGCTTGAAATTGACATTTTAAGAAATTACTCACAAAAACATGTGGGTAACCTGGAGGGTGATTTTTGAGCATTTGGATGTCCAAATGGCTAAGACTGTAAGAATTTGTCAGACTCAGTGACTTCACAGGACACCACAAGAAGTATCAGACGTTGACATAAGTGTTTGCCTAAGGCAAGTAAAAATGGCTGCCTGGTAAATAGAAACTTAAAACTCTTATTCTTTTCAGTTAATAAAATACATAAAATGTATAAATGAAATCAATTTACATTGATTAGTGAAAGTAAAATTCAATCTTAACACATTGTTCATTTTTAATCGCACTGAAGCAAAGAGTATAAGTTTTTGCAGGGGCAAGTAAACTTTATATTGAGACGGATGTACCCCAGGTCCTCTGAGATCTGTCACGCTGGCCGTATCTTGACTTGATGTGAACAGAGAGTTTGCTTTGCGCTTGATAGCCGAGCAAGAGTCAATGTAAAGAAATAAAGCTAAATAGACAGGCTTATCGGAGCTGGAGCAGAATATTCACAAAATATTTGAAGGGCAGATGTAAATCACTTCCTGATTAACATATACGCTGAAAAGGATCAAATATCATGATAATGGGAATGAATATTTGATTATAATTAATTCTCAATGTTTTGGGTAGATAAATTCCCTATTATCTCCTAAATATCTGATTTTGTTCAAGTTACTAAAGAGCATTATCTTGGCATGCCATTTTCATTTCTCCTGTAATTTTGGTTGAAGATTTGAATCTCCCAGTCAGAATAAAAAATCTCCTATGACATAGCGACCAACGATTGAACCAGAGTCACATGCAAGCGCTGAACCTGGGACTTTTGGCAGCAAGCAGTTGCTGCATTATGCTTTAGACCACTAGGCTATCAGGGCAGCCCCCCTCCCTGTAGTTTGATACATACATCTAGTGTCTGTAGCAGGCCTGCGTTCTGCTGTCGGAATTGTTTTATCCAATCAACTGCCTCGATGGGAAGATCCACACGTCCAGGTTTATAGCTTGATGGTGCGATGTCCTTGAAATGACGGAACCAATAAAATGCTACAAAAATAAAATTACAAATGGTAAATAATGATCAAATCAGGAAATAGTAACCATGCTTCATTTGCAAAGACTAGAAGTGCTATCATTTTTACGCTCAGTATATGTTTTTTAGAATCCCAGAAATTGATCATGATAAATTGGTCTGAAAAATTCTTAGGATAAATCAACCTAAAAAGCATTTATTTTGAGTGATGTTTTGTGAAAAAAATGTCCTGAAGGCTAATTTCATATAACTGAAAGTTCCATAGATTTTATCTATAATTTGATCAATACTTTTTCTTGATTTTCAACTGATCTATCGATTATGAAACCAATTACATGAGCACCAGTATCTGACTTCAAATATTTTGATCAAAAGATTGAACCATTTGATTCACAAAGGAAAACCCCAAGAAAATCTTCTAGTAGCAGCTAAATAGAACCCTTCCCTCTAAGAAGACCCTAGTGATGATAAGCAAAAATGAAATTTTCCTGCCCTGAGGCATATTTCCCATTGTTCCCTGGCAGATTTTCAGGATTGACAGTGATACTTACGCCATGGTGCATTGACAATTAACCAGCCCTGCGTCGCACAGTAGTGCAGGATGTGAGATAAACTGCAGGTCTTGCCACTGCCATCTTTACCATCTTTGGATACGTCAAGGAAGCATTAAATAAAGATCAAATAGGGATTGACAACATTAAAATGTTTGAGATATGATGCAATATTGATATTTTCTTGCCATTACCTCAATGATATATTTTAATGATACTGCCTGCCTCCCTGATGTCTATTCTCTGCATATTTGCAGGTTAACCCTTACACCGCTGGCTGCTAATTTGGCCATTACAAAATGATGCAGAATAACCTGAAAAAATGACTGAAACCCTGGCACATGGGAACTCATCTGAGAGTACTCAGTGAGAACTATGCAATGGGTACCAACACAACAGGGTTTAGATGGTTTCAAAATTATCTTTGTGTCCTTGTGATTTGGATAAAAGTAGCCTCAGCATTGAAACGTTTAAGAGACAATTACCCCGCCTTCTCGACCCATAACAATAAAAAGGATACAGAGGGCGTATCTGATGACAGGTAGGTTGTAGTTGGCAGCTTTCAGGTACTCCATCACCTCCACTGCTGGCTGGCGAACCATCAAACACGACTCCCCAAACGTTGTCATCTGAAACATGATGCACGATGATGTCAAAGTGTGAAGATCACAGGGTCATCATTAAATACATACACAAATATGTATTCTAAAGCAGATACATGTATTGATTAATCAAGAGTTTCATTTTGTTCTTTTCTCACACCTGTACTCCTAAAATTCTTATATTTCAGGCCTTGGTTTGCTGTGTCAGGCTAGAAATTGTGCAACTCTAGCGTCATCATCTTTATAGTCATCCTTGGCCGAAAAAAAAAATTGGAACAGGAAAAGAAAAAAGATCAGGGAAATTGCAATCTGTTTTTAAATTGGTCTAGAATTGATTTACTTTCACACAAGATAATTCTAATAAGTTGGAACAGGAAAAGTGAAAAGATCAGGGAAATTGCGATCTCTGTTTTTAAATTGGTCTAGAATTGATTTACTTTCACACAAGATAATTCTAATAAGTAGGGGCATTCTTTAAGCATAAGGATTAATAAAGATCTTTGAAACAAAATCCTGAAATCAAAAACAATTGTATTCCTAGTGTAGTCTAATGTCAGCTAGCTAAATGAGCATGCATTTGAATTATAATATATATATTTCAGACTTTTTAGAGGGATGTCATTGGCTCTTCAATGCCAATATAGTTATATATTCTTTTTTCAATATCTTACCTTTACTGACTCTATAACTGTCCATTTGAATATTCTAGTTCAAGAGAGAGACAGATTTTAATTTGGGTTTCAAATAGGACAATAACAAGATTTCAAAGTCCGGATGCTGCTTGATTCCAATATTGTGATGATTATCAGGTGTCCATATTTTTAGAAATTAAATGTTGTCTTCAATTGCAATCCTAATAATTCCATATAGAAGGGGGTACACTTCTGTGGTAAATTGACATAATCATAATTTCATGACTAACACTTTAGGACATAGCAAAAATCAAATTTGTATTTGACTGTGTTACCCTCGTGAAATAAAGATAACTATTATTATTATTATAAAAGGTAAAGGTATTCGGTTTATAGTCTTGTATCCACCAAAATGTTCACACAACCGACCTTCCCTAGCAGGCCTGTTCACACAGAAACCATTTCAATCCCGAAGGGATATCCCAGAGCAGCTGGCAGCATATAACGCACAAGCTCTAAGCACTGCCTTATTAATGCTAGGTACTCATTTTGCGCCTGGGTAGACTGAGGCAATATGGAATAAACTGTCTTGCCCAAGGACAGACCAAAGTGCCCAGGCTGGGAATTAAACCAGCGACCTACTGATAACTAGTCCGACACCTAACCAACTGAGCTACTTATTATTATTATTATAATTATTATTATTATTATCATTATTGAACTACTCTTCACTACGGAAATCTCCAAGCCCTACTGAAACTGCTATTGGTCCACTTAAAAAAAACACAAAGATAATTAAACTTTTAATCACAGTAATATAAACTGTAACAATGTGTATTGAGCAATTATGTATTGCTTTGACGAGAATGCATTATTCTTTCTTTTGACTAACTCTCCTAAAGGTTAGGATATTTGACTCTAAATGATACTATCGAAAATACTCAGTAGTTCCAGGTCTGGTCCAGCTACTGGGTTAAACATGTTACTAGCCCTCCAGCTATTCATTTATGATTCTGCTTGTCTGGGCTAGTACTATTGTCAGACTGTGCTGCCTCTTTATGATCCGAAGCTCATCTCCAGTCATGTGTTGTCATACCTGTTGTTTAGTATATTTATTGAGGCCTTTCTCAAGCCATTTCTTTGAGTCTTCCTCTGTGATTGTGTAGAAAAGTCCCTCATGCCTGGTACTGTGATTAGCCTGGAAAGGTTGAAAGAAATACAAATATCAGAATTAGCAAATGTACAAGAATTTTTTTGCAAAAACAAGTAAACTGTATGATACGTATCTCAAAAGAGGTAACTGATATCTCCTAGCTGAGATTTATTTTCAATTGTTGTTAACTCTCTGGTTAATTGTAAATCCTGCTAAGCCTGCACCAACCAAGCATCCCTAACACAGTAAACACACACATACAAAAGTGCACAAAAGATTTGACTTGCAAGCTGTTGTTTTTCAAAATTCTAAGTAGTTTATTGTTCAAAATCATACATATCCACAGGACATTAAATTACTGTGGATACAACGATTTCAATATAAGTAATATGAAAAAAGATAGCAAGACGACCATTTTTACAGTCATGTGCATGTTAGAAGCCTCAACAACTATCTTCTAGCCAAAAGTTTCCACTAAATTCATAATTGAGAACATTTTAAGCTTATTTTATCAAAAGAAGGAAAAGTTAAGCAAAAACACTTACTGGATCATTTTCACTTGTTCTAAAAAGAGGCCGCAATTTCCCCGTACTTTTTTCTTTTGCTGTTCTGAATTTTTCGGCCAAGGATGATTCTGAAGATGATGACGCTAGAGTTGCACAATTTCTAGCCTGACACAGCAAACCAAGACCTGAAATAAAAGAATTTTAGGAGTACAGCAGTGAGAAAAGAACAAAATGAAACTCCTGATTAAGCAATACATGTATCTGCTTTAGGTGCTTGGATGAATTTAACTTTTTATAAAGCAACATCTTATAGGGGAATTTCACATATACCTGAGTGAGATTCTTTTCAGGTGCTGATTATGATCCAAATCAAACATTGTCAAGAATGTTACAAAAAATAAAATCTTGATACAAGTACATACATCAATGTTTCCAACTTGCCATAGGCAAGTAACTGCTGGGCAAGTATAAATTTTCACTGAGCGCCCATCAGATCTTACAGAGGCAATTTTAAACTGTCCCAGAATAGGTGAAATTGGATATAAACTTTTCCAGCATGGCGAGTAGATTTGAAATAATGGTGATGGTCTCTGTGAAGGAAAATCGTTATCGTTTTCAGACAGCAGTTTGACAATAACTTGGCTTGCTTGAGCAACCTTGGCCCTAGAGCCATTAGCTTTTTTCAGTTTCAGATGTAAGAATAATAAAAATTAAGCTTAGTATAGAGACCCAAATAGGGATGTCCAAGTTTTTCGGACATTGAGAATTGGTCCTGGAGCACAGCAACTTTTGGTGGGCGCAGTGTGAAAAATCTGTGCATGTATGAAAATACAATTGTGAACATTTAACAGAATCATTTGGTCTTGAATGCCTCCCAAAAATTCCCTGGAGTTTAATAGTGATTTAAGGGGTGCCATATCACACGTATTGAGGCCTCTGTCACATTCTGGTATGGTAAAGCCACTGTTGTACACGGTCACCCCTGCCGAAATTGGGTCTTTATGTAAACTTGTGTAACTTTTAAGCAGGTATGTAATTGATTTGACATTTTATATTTGAAAGGATAAAACATGTTTGAATAAAACCCTACTTTATAAAAATGTATGAGACTTGAATAGGTATTCTCTTACACATTAATTTATTTTATTACATCAAATCACACACATCTATGAACTATGCTGAATGTTTTTCCATTTAAACCATGGCATGGCAGAGGTCATAACATGAATGACAAACACACAATCATGTTTTGGCAGAAGTTTTTCTTGGCTATGTCAAACATCTCAGCAAAGCAACCCTTAAGAGACATGCCTAAGAATTCCCCTGCCATAAAGCATGGAAAGTGTTTGTTTTTTAATGGTTGACTAAGTAAAGAATTTCAAATAAAATGAAGAAATCACCTCTTCTCCTGCAAATCATGTTCACTATGGGCGCTGCCATATTGGAAAATGGAATCATGGGAAATTTAATTAAGAAAAATGTACATGATGAACCCGCTTCGTTTTACATTATGGATAAGCAATAATAGAAATAAACCAGTATGGGTCCAATTGTAATGGAAAGTTATTCATCTAACAATAGCACTGTTCGAGTGCAATCTTAGGAATACGAGGCCATACACTGAAATATTTGCATATGAATCTAACCAAAACAACTTAGAGGCTCGAAAGGATAATCGGAAACATATGCATGAATTTCACTTATGTTATCTTTACTGGTTTTAGACAAAAGTAAAGTTATAAATAAGTAAATGGATATGATATCAACATATCTACGGAATCAAAAATAAATAAAATGACGCGAATTTATTTTCTTCTTTCGGATACGAGCATTGTTTGTCTCCTTTCGGTTCTAACAAACCACAACCGCCATTTTGTTTCCTACATTCGCAGTAGCGATGGCGTAGACTGTTTGTACGTCTCAAGTGAAAATCTGCATTTATTTGCAGCTGTGACCTCAGTCAAAGGATTGCAATTGTAAGGTATGTACACATTAAAGTTGTTTAATATTGTTTGGAATGAAACTTTCCGGAAAAGACCTCGCTAAAGTGGATGTAATTGGACTAAGTTTTGGCGGGTTCGTGTTTTATTATGTTCACATTGAAGTCATGTTTCGTTTTGAGTCCCATACGTGTTCCGTGCTAGTGTTGGATAAATAAACTGTGATTGTGTAGTACTCTAATGACAAACATACCATCACTACCACGAATACGTTAGCAAGTGTTAGAGGTGTATCTATAGTATATGTGTGTACATGAAACGATATTGGCAGTATGTTATTGATAAGATTATGGGATGTCCATTTGTGATCTTCAATGTGCATCACCATTCAAAACCCAAGATTTGCATGCCCTATGTCAATGACAACCTGATTTGAGCATCACTTGCTCTTCTATTCACAGGTACCCTGTTAGCTACTACTATGGTTGACTGATAGTAGCAAATGGGACAAACTACAAGAGGAGTGTTATATCTTATTTGACAATGGAACAAAGCTTAGGACAGTCGGATCAAGCTCAGTCCCAACTGTCCACTGAAAGAACAGTTGAAGACTGTGTTGATAATCCGGATAATTCCTGCTCCAGCGACTCTGGATCGGAGAGTGACAGTTCGTCAGATTCGCACGAGCCACAGTTCGCAATCAGAGAAGCTAATTTTGAGCCTGGACAACTTAAGATCAAGATTGCCACGACAAACCGAGTGAAAAAACCCGCTCAGGATGGACGTGACATGCATGACAGTTCACGCCGTGGTATCAAATTAACCATCAAGTCGCAAAACCCTGATGAACCAGATGGATCTACCCCTACCACGAAAGAATCAGCACCTAACACTAGTTCAGTAGACAGTACTGAAACCGTCAAAAAGGTAAGAACAGTAGTAGTACAATAAGTTGAACTTGCGTGGCCTTTGTACCACATCACACCTGCATATATACTAGAAGTAGGTCAAGGTGTTCAGGCGGGTTGAAGAAACCCAGATCAAGGCATTTGTATCACTTATTGATTGTGTGTGTTGCTATATATATTGACCAGGATTATCAGATATATGGGTCAAGCAGCCAGCAGTTTATTTATGTTGCTGGTATGATTTTCTTGCATGTACTGCACAGAAGTTGGCATTATTCTTACATAGAGTTCAATATCATGCTGTACAGGGGTCAGCTGTGGCTGTTGGTTTACTTCTTGAACTTGGGGGATTGATGCCAAACCCAGTCTCTCGTCTTGTTTGCCTACATAGACTGGCAGGTGCTACCATAAGCCCTGTTGACAAGAAATCCTTTGAACTTGTGCCTTGTGAATCAGTGGAAACTGGCCTATTTCCCTCCAATCCTCACTGTTTGCAATTAATTAATAATCAACTTAAATCTGACACAAGTGGTCATCAATGTGAAAATGAAATCTGTTATTGAGTGACAAATCTCATAGCTGCTGCCTAGTAATATTTCATTAAGCCTTACCACTATTAAAGACAAGCTCCTGATCCCTGTAAGTGCAATATGTAATTGGATACTGCATGCCAGGTGGTGTTATGCAAAAAACATCCCCATGCTTCTGTGTGGTCACATGTTCAATTTTGGGCAGGGTGGGAGACTTGCCTTGACTCGGCAGACAATGCCCTTGATTGCAAAGCGTCAGTGTTGATTCTGGGGGATTTACTCAATTATGTACATCCACGTGGAGGAAACACAAACACTCATCTCACAGTTGATTTATGTTGGGCTACCTTCAGCTTATTAATTGGTGTACAATACCAGTGCTAATATGTGATGGAGAAATTGAACAGGTGTGCCTTCAATATGACAAGCAATTACACAAATTATGTCAATCCTGATAAGGGCAGAATGGAGGCTTGATTCCACACTAACCAGGTGGCTCCATGTAGAGTAGAGCTTATCAGCTACTTCTCTTACATTGTTTATGATTACCAGGAGTGTCCTGAAGAGAAAAGTAGTAGATGATATGATTGGTATCACCAGCCTTGTGATGTATGTGCCGAGTTGGAGGGGCATGGAAATGATGGAATTATTATTGTGTCTTAAGGGTCCTAGCTGTGTGTCATTTGGACTCCCAAACTCTTGAAAAATACTCTTCAGGACAGCCAAAATACTTTGTGGGGAATTTCTTAAAACAGGGTTTGACTTAAATGGGTGTCCAGGCGGTATTCACGCCCTGAAATTTGTCCTGCCGACCCAAGACTGACTATCATTTATCATATGAGATCGCCCGAAAATCAACCAGAAAAATCTTCTTAAGTCAATCCCTGTAAAACAATTGAATATTTTAACCTCAATAAAATATTTATGACATTGGATAAGGATGATTTATGTATTTTGACTACAAATAAACACATGTTTATAGTTGTTATCAGAATATATTAGGGTCTCTCTAGAAAAGTAAGATGCCAAAAATGTAATGAAATGTTAGTTTTGGGCTCCCAGTTTCTTAGTACCTGGCTAGGACCCTGTCTAATACAGTCCGTTGGAGAGAAGATCCAAAATGCTGATGTACTATGTCTTTGATAGTACCTACTGTCTATATCAGCAGAGGATGTATCACTCTATGATTGAAGGATATCAATTAGTGTCAAAAGCAATTATATGGCCATCCAGTAGTGGGGGTTGGGGACCTCTGAGCAGAAGGCACACATATGTATGCTGGTCTAGTTCTCAGCACTGGAAACAGTGACAGTACTGATATTTAGGGTACTTTGTTTTATTGTGAACATGTATCAGTTTTAGCATAAAGATATTGAATAATATATATTGGTAAATTGATCATTTAGCTTTATTAAGATGAAATCCTTGCATGTGTAAATCAAATGATATCCTTACTAGACTTCTTTGAATTAAAAGCTTTCTTTTTTCAATATTGTTTCTTGGGCCAAACCATGGTAACATTCATGGTAATTTTGTGGGGACGAAGTAGCTCAGTTGGTTAGGTGTCGGACTGGTAATCAGTAGGTACTAGGTCGCTGGTTCAATTCCCGACCAGGGCACTTTTGTACAGCAAGGAGAAATTTGAAAAGGAATAGCAAATTGGATGGGACTTTTGCTTTAATGCTGGATCACAATTTCTCTTCAGCTTAGTTGGATATATTATCAGGTTTGGTAATCTGGAATATGTCAACAGTCTGAGTGCAGGAAAATTTCTGTGTGCAGTATTTCAAAAACCAGCGACCCTTGCAGTTTTGACAATGATTTACAGTGTTAGTTACTTATTTAAACATTCCCAAATTATGATGTTATTAGTAATTCTGTAATTGTGACATGAACTTGATTAAAGTCTATTTATATATATTTGTTTTATTACAGTAGCTGTAATGGTGTATGCTGTTTGTTTTATTATTCAGTGACACAGATTTCATTCCTAAGCTTTAAATATTTACATTCAGTGGTGCAATATTTCTATGCATTTGATATGCTTTGTAAACACACATTTTATCTGCGATAAGAAGCCTCAGCTTGCAGCCAGTGCAGAGATTAGTCTGGGAAAGGATATTCTTATCATAAACAGAGCTTTCTTTCTGGGAAACCTTGCTCAGTTTGGCACTCCTTTCCCTGGCACTAAACCGACGGTATCGTAACCCTGACGCCTTCCAAGCTAGTAAAAGACGCACAAGGTACTTGTAGTGTCAAACACCAAGTCATGCGATCCAGTGCGAGAGTTTGTTATCCCGAGTTGCATGCTGAAACAATGTCCTATCAAGTTGCGCATCCAGTGTTTGTTTAGATGATGTGGCCTGGGCTAGTGTAAACCTTGTGTCATTCTACAAGACCTACAAGCCCTCAGTGTCACCGGAGAACTCCCGTCCCAATGATGCCTGTGTAGGAATGCGCTCTTGGCTACCAGACTATCCTATATCGCAAATCCTCAACGCACACGTTTCGGTAATACTCTCAGTGGCATTTGTGAGTGAGATGACAAGGCATTATTTAGCATCACTGATTTCTTAGAAATGTCATGGATAGGTTTTTAAGATCATGGACAATCTTATTAGATAGTTCTTAATGCTAACATCCAATAAGACTTAAACTCTATTGGCGATATCTTTAAAAGTGGATTTGGTATATATAAAAAATGGAAAGACATAAATCAGGACTCAACCAACAACTCCTTCAGCTACCTTGTGAATTATCAAGTTTCATTTCTAAGCTATTCACAAAAATGTATCCTGAATCCAGATGATAGTTTTCAATTGAGAGATGCAATCAGCATGAATGAATGGGATAATATATACCTGGAGGGTTTGTCAATCATTATAATAAAATAGGGAATAAAAATGCATTGAAATTAAATAGTATCTGCATTGAGCAAGCTTATTCATTTTGCCCATAGGCCATAGCCTAGGATAAGTGTGCCATGGCTGCTTCTACCCTGTAGCTTGAGTTAGGTGTTATACATGCCCTGGGCAAGTGCACACTTATCTGTTAACACAGGAATCGTGGTTTGAAAAAAAGTAGCATTAGAGGCTTTTGCTACTAGAACTTGCACTGGGTCGCATTGTTTTGATAAGGGGATTATATCTGACTTAACATCTTGACTTTCATCAGCAGTGAGAAGCAGGGTCTTAGACAGGATTCAGAAACTGGGTGCCCAAAATTGGCAATTGTAAAATATTTGGGCGTCCACATTTTTAAGGGGGACCACAATATACTCAGATTTCAACCATTGACATGTATGAATTTATAAAAATAAGGCATAATATCCTTAAACAATGTCAAGGGAATCATATGGAGATGAAAAAAAAAATGAATTATTGCTTGAGATTGACATTTTAAGAAATTCTTCACAATTTTTTTGGGGTGTCCTGAGGGGTGCTTTTTAAGGGAATCGGGTGTCCAAAAAGACACCCAGACGCCCTGCTGGCTAAGGCCATGGACTGAGAAGCTTGTTGTGAGTACCTTTAGGAAGTTCTGTTTGGGCCACTCATGTCCCTAAGATCTTTATAGACTATAATTATGTATTCAACCACTTTATTTTATACTGGAAAGCCTTGTTGGAGGGTGGTAATTCTAGATGATATGGCCATGTGATAAAGTAAAGCACCCTCATTTTCTATTGTGTATCTAAACGGTTCACTACTGAACATCAACTTTATACATGGACCATGAAAAACTTTTATGACGGCACATTTTGGAGTACCCAGTTGCAAAACCCTTGATAAGGGCGAGGATAAATTCTGTACCCGACACGGCAACACCCTTTTCGAAAGGTGTAGGTTGTCTTATTATAGGTAGCGGCCTAGCGGGCAGTGTGATTATGTATAAAGCACATGTTTCCTGCTTCTCTTTTTTTCTATGAAATTGTCCAACACTAAGCAGTGAACTTGTTGCATGGAAAAAACTTTTATGATATAAACACATTTTGGAAACCCAGTTTTGGATATTTTCTTGGTAAGGCTGAACACCCTTTTTGAATGGTGGCGGTTAATGTGATCAGGTAACGCACATATTTCCTGCCCTTCATTTTCTATTGAGCGGTCCACTACTGAATGTTAACGTGGACACATGGACCATGAAAAACGGTTATGACCTGCTTTCTTGCCCCTTTGCTGCTGCATGCAACATGAAAGATCCACTTGTAAATTAACAAGTCAAAAAGCTGTGGTGGGTGAATGCAATTTCCTCAGATCAAAAAAGGAAGCCCTGCAAATCGGCTGCCATTATTTATCATGAGAAAGGGGTTTAATAGCTGTTGAGGCAACATCAGAGGCTCGTATGCCGTATAATAATCAGTGTAATGTTGGCCCTGAGGAGATTAGCAATTAGACCAAGTTAACTCCCTCATGCTCGCACTCCCAGCTTCATGGGACACCAATGCAGAAATCATACAAAATAAGACATTTTGATGTATTATATTTGAATAAAAATCATACGTCATCTTCACATCAACGTTTATTCTCATTTTTAGGGTATATAGTCCTTTTATTTGTTATGTTTGATGAAAGGTGTGTGTCTGCCTGTCGTGCTGTTGCGTGAGTGTGTTAATACAGCACTCTAGCTACAGGGGGAAGCGGTTATGGAGTGTTGTGTGCTCGAGTTGCCGTTGCCGCTCTTTATCGCTTTGATAATCTAACATAACACCATCAAGGATGTACTGCAAGTGATCGGGGATATTAGTGTCTCCTGGCAGCGGCGGTGGTGACGGGCAGGATCATCTAGCTTCTCACTCGGGGCTGCTGAGCACTGTTTCTCACTTCACACTCCACATGCAGAGAAAGGCAGCAATATATAGCTAAATAAATGTGATTCCTGATGACCTGTTAACTTGGGAAAATGGAGGATATTTGTGGGGGGGTGGGGGGGTGATTTTTTAATAAAAGTGATTTTTATTTACAATATAGGTAAAAAAAAAAAAAGAATGACATGAATAAGTTGGAAATTTGCTTGCATTCTACATGCTCATTTCAGTGTCACTGTGTAATGTGTATCCCATAAATGTTGCCATTTTCATTTTAACCATAAGTGCCAGTGGAAAACATTGCTTGGGTCTTTATACAAGATTCATTGTCATGTTTGCTGCCTGTACTCATAGTGCTGGTGGAAGAAAACATCAATGGAATCGCTCAATCAGGCATGGTAATGATCTAGTGTGTGGTCATGTTTGCTGCCTGTACTGACTGTGAGTGGTGAGTGGTGGGAGAGAAGGGAGAGAAACACATCAATGGAATCACTGAATGAGGCATGGTAATGAGAGTGTGTGGGCTGGGCTGTCATGGAGAACATCCTGTTGCCTCCTCCTACTGCTGCTAATGGGATCACTGTGGACTTAATGCTACTACTACCATACATTTTCGGTATTTTGGGACACCTTAATAATTATGATTTTCATTGGTTGAGGGTGGCCCATGTTTTCCTTTAAATTTCCCTAAATAACTACCAGCGATAGAATGAGGGGGCCAAGATTTCCCAATAACTATTTTGCACAGAAATTAAAGTGGCTCTAATTCTTAGGGTGGTCCAAATTTCTGAGAAATAACGGTACTCTCACTTAGAGATTCACACACTATAAACCATTCCCCCTCTAGGAGTGGGTGGCGGCTTCAATCCATTACATGTGTAACTATTAAGGTTAAGTACTTGTAAAAAGGTGCAGTAGGCGGCCTTGAGTGTTTCCAAGCTATTGTCTCTGTAAACCAATATGTGTGACTGTGTGGGAGTCCCTAGAAAAGAGACGTATATGGGGATATGATATACTATGAAAGTAACTCATAATCAGGCAATTTGGAATTCTGGTTTTTGTTCCTTTTTCTCCCATACTGCCGCTAAGTCGTGACTAGCCAGTTATAGGTGGTGGAGGAAATCCGAGTACCTGGCAAAACCACTGCCTAACCCCAAGTCACCGGCAACTTTCTCACATGTCACAGTCAGGATTCAAACCCAGGCAGCGGTGAGAGACAGCTAGCAGTCAGTGGTAAAGGCTCAGACCACACAGCCATAAGGACAGGCCTTCAGAATTAGGCAAAGTTGTGTGAAATACTAGAATTGATTTGATTCTGATTTTTATATTTCTCTCTTCAAGAATAATTCCCGTAATATATCTGTATTAAAAAATTAATCACCATAAACAGGTAATTTTTAGCTGTAGCAGGCATGAATGGGTGAAATTCATTACCAGATGAAATTTGGTAATTTATGGTCCGCGATGATTTTTCTGTTGGGGTGTAAATTATTCTACTCTCCATAGTTACCATATGGTCTGACAACTCAGGGGCTGACGAACAAATGAAACTTGACTCACAGATGATCTTGATAATAAATATTTTGGGGGATGTTTCATGGTCGGGCCATTATCTTGTAAACCTGTTCCTGCCTGTAGCACCAAAAAAACAAAAAACACCCCCACTTCACTCTTTACATAATACCAGAGCATTTTTCTGAAAACATGGAGAAACTCTGTTTAGAACCAAACCAAACGTATTGTCAAGTTATGCTTAATTCCTAAGTTATTTTCAAAAGTACAATAGGTCCACACAACACTTTTCAGAGAGATCTCCTAGCATGAATGGGTTAAAAAAAGATTCAAGCATGTGTGAGTAATCTTTCAAAATTCCTTTTGTTTGTAAGACCAGCAGATGCTGTGTGTATTGACAGGTTCACTGAGACAATTGTCTCCTCGAGTAATAGACTAATAGACCCGCCGCCACTAGACAGCTGTGGTTACTGGGGCTGACAACAAGCAGCATTTAATTACATATCATGGCTAATTGGGCTAATTATTGCAATAGAGAATGGCATGATGATCTTGTTGCTCATTGCCCAGTGGTTGTGGTCACTCAGTGGCGATAGACTCGCTGACCAATAGTGCTGATGACCGCTGACTGACCACAGCCAAATGTCTGGCATTGTTTTAGCTGACGTTTGCATGGTATTTCCATTGAAATGCCCATCAGAAGACACTGCCAACCCTGGTATAAACTAGAACATAACCAACAAATTGCCTTTACATGAAAACATATTTTGAACATAAAGTTAAATTAGATGTAGCATCCATTCGAGGCAACATGTATCTTGAAGGTTACACTGAGCCTGAAGTGAACTTGGGTGGACTGTAGGTATTACGTTCCTGTTTCTGTTCACAGTTTCTGGAAGGGACTCTGAGCATGAAGTGAAGATGGCTGGACTATAGGTATAAGGTTTCTCTTAGAGGTGGTGTCAGTTCAGAGTAACTGAAGACTTGTCATTGAGTTGCCACTTGAAGGTGCTGCTTGAGGTGTGTGTGTAGTACTGTATACCGGGCATGTTTGTGGTCAATTACTCCAGCTAGTTGTGGTAGCCAAGGAGGGGTCTACAAGGAAGTAGGTGTTAGCTGAAGGGGGGATTAGAGGGTGTTATCTCAAGATGACAGGCCTTGTGGCCAGGATGCAGGAAGCCAACTCAGACACATGTGTTGACTTTATCTACTGTGTATTGTGGTTAACAAACTAACTCCTATTCTTGTCTGCATTCCAGATTCAGGTACATACTGATCAGGCATAGCCAGACAGAATGGTCCTCTCAGACACATGTGTTGACTCTATCTGTGTATTGTGGTGAACAAGCTCTGTTGATAGCCTAACTCCTATTCTTGTCTGCATTCCGGCTTCAGGTACATAGTGATCACTGATCAGGCATAGCCAGACAGAATGACCCTCTCAGACACATGTGTTGACTTAATCTGTGTATTGTGGTTAACAAGCTCTGTTGATAGCCTAACTCCTATACTGTCTGCATATCATGTTCATGTACATACTGATCAGGCACAGGCAGACAGAATGGCCCCCTCAGACACATACTTAAACTTTATCTGTGTAGAGCCAGACAGAATGGCTCTTTCGTGCCAGTCTGAGTGTCAGTAGTGTGGAGTTCAGAGTTCAATCCTATGCCTGGGTTAGTAGACATGTGATTCCTGTCTAGACTGGGGAAACCACCAACGGCCTCATTTGTTGCTCCTTTGCGTCTACATAGGGCCTATCCCAGGGTCAGGAAATAGTGTCCATGGAAAATGCGATGCCAAGGCCCCACCGATCCCTCAAAAAAGTGACGTAGATATCACATCAAAATAGTAATGCTTGAAATACAATTATTTGTCAAGGGCATGTTTTGAATGGGGCTGTCTTGCTGAATAAAGGTATGAGAGAGAGAGAGAGAGTCAGAGAGAGCGAGAATTAGAGAGAGAGAGAGTCAGAGAGAGAGCATTAGAGAGAGAGAGAGAGAGAGAGAGAGAGAGAGAGAGAGAGAGAGAGAGAGAGATGACTTATTTCTGGATGCATGACATGGGGGGGGGGGGGGGGGGGTTAGTGAGCATCCGTTGTTGTACTCAGAGGCCTGTGACTGTGAGCCACACTTGAAGGGTGGTGACCTAAATAATCCATGCCACTGGGCACAGCTTCTGAATAGCAAGGGAAGATTCACTCACTGTCCCTGGATGGGGCAGAAAGGTGGAGTGTTGACTCAAGGCATCATCCTCACCTTGGCTACCAGCATTTACCCGGATTAATGCTTAACCCTTGTGTTGCTGGTGGCTAATTTGGCCAATACATAATGATTTAAAAACCCTTTTAATATGTAAAAAGACTGAAAATTTTCATTGAAAAATAAGTGTCTAAGTTAAGTTCATTTCTGATATTGTATTGTCCTTAATTTATTTATATAAACATGTATTTATAGTTTTCATTTCAAAGACTTTCAAAATTCACATCTGATACCTATGGAGTTATTCTTGGTTTATTTATATCATCCTTATGACTAAGCTGTCATCTGGCCCAGCGAGAGGCATGGTTAATTAATCCTGCCTCTCACAGTTCATGGTGAGTCAATTAAATCACAACTGGGAAGTCCTTGTTAATATTAATTCTGCTGCTGCTGCAGATATTGATGTCTTATTCATGCCGGCTATGTGCCAATAAACCCCTAATACATCACTACTTCAGAGGATGTGATATGAACGCTAATGAAGAATGACTAGACAGACAATCTATCCAAGATTCCCCCCCCCCCCACACACACACACACTACTACTACTTGGAGGAGAGGGAGTGAAGGATTTGAGGGAGTGGATGAAGGAGTTGTTTGTGAACCTTGTTAATTTTTGTTGTAATTGGAGGAAAGTGAAATTTCATCAGTCCAACTGAGTGCTTTGTTTTACTTTTGAAGGTGATTTTTTTGAAACTATGGAGTGCTCTTCATCCACCTTTTCTTGATAGGTAAACGCATATCTAAGGTAGTGTCCCTTAAAAAGTAGATTTTCAGCGCCTCATAATTAAATCCTAGCTAATACTTGATGCTGTCCAGAGCTATGGGCAAGCTAGCCAGTCATCTTTGGGCTGCTAAAGGCGTGTATGGGTTAACCCTAAACCCTTCCATTGCCGAGGATACTTTCATCCAAAGAACTAGGATCAGGGACTTAGCCGCCTATGCGTCCAGCATGTCATTTGGACACCCAGAGCACTGTTTTTTGACAGTTAGGACACCCAAAAATAAGATAGAAGATGTAGAAGCTGTAGTGTCACTTTTATAAGACACACAAAGCAGTTACTGGCTTAAAAAAGCAAAATCTGTAAATATATAGGGTTTATTTTATTAGTAGTATGTACTTAGTACCACACTTTGGACACGCAAAAGTCTTTGAAACCTCTTTTTGGACACCCTGTTTCCAAATATTGGCTAAGACCATGACTAGGATGCGAAGGAATATTTGAGTGTTTCAGTCATATATCAGCTTTTTTGCATCATTTTGTTTTGTTAAATAACACCAGCAGCATGAGGGTTAACACAATGAGTAGCAGTACTTAGTAGTAGTGGTGGGAATGAGCTGCCTGCCACTATTTGCCATGCTCTGAGTTGGTTGTGGTAGTAGTAGC
The DNA here is from genome assembly GCA_963942565.1 of Maea johnstoni. NCBI lineage: Eukaryota > Metazoa > Annelida > Polychaeta > Spionida > Magelonidae > Maea > Maea johnstoni. Next base: position 30,781,549 of record OZ012692.1, read on the forward strand.
GTGACATGGTTAATGGGCGCTGTAGCTGCAGGCAGGTCTGTCATGCTGCATTTAACCCTGGAGTGGCAGATGACAACAATAAGTAATTAACCTCTCTCTGCAGAAATAGACCCATCCTACAGTGGGTAGCAGTCTGAGTCTACACAGATTTGACTTGGAGGTTGTCACATCTTTTATAAAAAATATGAGAATGTATATGACAACAGTAAGTAATTAACATAATTCAGCAGTAGACCCATCCTGCTGTGGTCTACAGATTGGACTTAAAGGTTGTCACATCTTTTATAAAAAAATATGAGAATGTATATGACAACAGTAAGTAATTAACATAATTCAGCAGTAGACCCATCCTACAGTTGGTAGCAGTCTACACAGATTGGACTTGGAGGTTGTCACATCTTTTATAAAAAAATATGAGAATGTATATGACAACAGTAAGTAATTAACATCATTCAGCAGTTAAGGTCCATCCTACAGTTGGTAGCAGTCTACACAGATTGGACTTGGAGGTTGTCACATCTTTTATAAAAAATATGAGAATGTATATGACAACAGTAAGTAATTAACATCATTCAGCAGTTAAGGTCCATCCTACAGTTGGTAGCAGTCTACACAGATTGGACTTGGAGGTTGTCACATCTTTTATAAAAAATATGAGAATGTATATGACAACAGTAAGTAATTAACATCATTCAGCAGTTAAGGTCCATCCTACAGTTGGTAGCAGTCTACACAGATTGGACTTGGAGGTTGTCACATCTTTTATAAAAAATATGAGAATGTATATGACAGTAATTAGATATTAACCTCTCCCTGCAATAGACCCATCCTACAGTGGTCTGCAGTCTACACAGATTGGACTTATACTCTTAGAGGTTGTCACATCTTTTATAAAATATATGACAGAGCACGGCGTTAACTATTGCAGCGACTTGCCCCATAGGGCAAGTGAGATTCAATTTTCACTTGCCCTACTCCAACTTTCACTTGCCCTTGAAAAATTGTAAGTTTTATAATATTTCATTTATAACCAAGTAGAACATGGTTCTGGGATGTGAAAGCATATTTTCTAGGACAAGCTTGGATGCCAGACCACGAAACACACATTCTCAAAAGTAAACCAGAAATATACAAAGCGTACTTTCCCAGTGGCGCAAGCAAGATTCAGTTTTCACTTGCCCCACAGCTATAATTTACAAATTCTACTTGCCCGGGGCAATGGGGCAAGCACCAATGTCGAGCCCTGTATGAGAATGTATATGACAATAATTAGTAATTGACCTCTCTCAGCAATAGACCCATCCTCCAGTGGTCTGCAGTCTACACAAACTGGACCAAAAACTAGTTGTATTCAAGATTGTCACATATTTTGATTTGAAATTTATATGGCAACAGTAAGTGATTTACTTCTCTTAGCAATAAACTTATCCTCTAATGGTCTACAGTCGATCCAGATTACGGACACTAAAAAGATGTCAGAATCTTTCACCCTATGAAATTTTTTGAAGACCTATATTCTTTATATTCATATCAGCAGTATTTGGACATCCTAGCCTTAAAAACAACAAAAGTATGACAGCCTTTAACTTGTGTATCCTGATAATTGGTTTCTGATGGTCTGGGTGTACAAATGTTAGCCAGAGCCCTTGCTGGCTAAGATCCTGTTCCTAATTCTTTTACACCAAGTTGGTTTAGTAGGCAATCAGTTTGTGGATCATCAGCACACACATTTTGCACAGTGGTCTGGATTTTGGTATACTGGCTAAGACCCTGTTCCTAACTCTTGCCCACTAAGTTGGTATACTCGCTGAGACCTTGTTCCCAACTTCTTTACACTAAGTTGGTGTAGCAGTCTATCAGTTTGTGGAAATTCCTAACTCCCTGACACTAAGTTGGTCTAGTAGTCTATATCAGTTTGGATAATCTCCAGAAGTGACCAGAACCCTTGCTGGCCAAGAGCCTGTTTCTAACTAGTGTATGTATGTACACTAAGTTGGTCTAGATAGTAGTCTATATCAGTTTGGATAATCTCCAGAACCCCTGCTGGCCAAGACCCTGTTCCTAACTCTTGTATGTATGTACACTAAGTTGGTCTAGTAGTCTATATCAGTTTGGATAATCTCCAGAACCCCTGCTGGCCAAGACCCTGTTCCTAACTCTTGTATGTATGTACACTACGTTGGTCGGACGAGAGATAGTAGTCTATATCAGTTTGGATAATCTCCAGAACCCCTGCTGGCCAAGACCCTGTTCCTAACTCTTGTATGTATGTACACTAACTCACTAAGTTGGTCTAGTAGTCAGATATCAGTTTGTGGATCATCCTAACTACTCTACACTACGTTGGTCTAGTAGTCAGTTAGGATGATCAGCACACAGTGGATGTTGTTCTGCATTTTTGGGGCTTGACTTTGCTGCCTGGCCCGCCTCAGGGGCCAGAGGCCTCCTTCTCCTCTTACCGCATTACACACGTGTTTGCTGAAATACGATCGCAACATTTAACGTGTCTACTACTGCATGTGACAAAACTCACCACTTGTAAGAGATTCACTACGAGAAATTCATAGCCTTTCCCCCTTACCAGTGTGATGTAGTATGGGTACAAGGAACTGCATAATCTTGTTACGTTGTGTTAATTATATATAGATAAGTAAGCTTAACCTTTTAACTCCCTTGCAAGCAGCTTGTGTTTTGTACAAGATGTGCACTGCTAAGTGGCTGTAGAGATGTGACTATTAGCAGTCTATGCAGGCGGTTGGGTATACAAGCATAGTCTTAGCCAGCAGGGCGTCATTTGGACACCCAAACCCTCTAAAATCAGGACACCAAAAACCCTCAAAAATCAACCTTCAGGACCCCTAAATGTTTTTGTGAGTAATTTGCTAAATTGTCAATTTCAAGCATATAATTGAATTTTTTCACCTCGATGTAATTCCCATGACATTGCATAATGATATCATGCCTTTCACTAAGTTAATACGTGTTTGTGGTTGTAATCTGAGTATATTGTGGTCTCCCTTGAAAAATAGAACACCCCAAAATTTCAGAATAGCCAATTTTGGGTACCCAGTTTCTAAATCCTAGCTAAGACCTTAGATAATTAGGTTAACGTTTAATTTTTTTGTGCAAAGAGTGAGTTAGGTGGCTCAAGAGTTACATGACAAATAGCAGGTATATGCTGGATGTTGCATACTGTAAATTCTTGGAAATTTGGACCACCCTAGGAATTTGGTTAAAAAGAGTGTCCCAAATTACCAAGAATTTACAGTACACTCACCTGAAAAAATGATTTTTCAGGTGGCTGAATTCAACTCAGGACTTCCTCACTGAGTTCGCCCCTTTTTAGTACAGTGAGTGAGTTAGGTTAGGATACTGGTAGACTTAAGTCTGTTTTCATGATGCAGCAGTAAAATAGCTAGACGTGAGGGATGGCAGTAGTGGCTGTGGTGGTGGGTATCAGTCTATGTAGGTTATCTTAGGAGGTTGTTGGTGCTTGTGGATTTAATGGTAGTGGTAGAAGTCAAGCACTTGGTCCTTGCCCTACATTTCACACACAAGTCAGCTAGTCAATCAGTGTCTCAAGTTCTAAACATAACTATAACTATGTATATATATATATATATATATATATATATATATATATATATATATATATATATATATATATATATATATATATATATATATATATATATATATGTATATATATATATATTTATGGGCATTTTTACCAAGCTAGATGACGATATATTCAGATGAGCACCATGGACATGTATCAACTTAGCTTAAAGGAATCACATTTGTATTTTATTTTAATGAATGCATGTATTTTAAAAAAAAATACAAAGGTTATACATCAGGAAATGCGTCCCTAATATTATGTGTCTGGATGTTTTGGTTTGTGTTATTCACAGATTTTGTTCAGAAATGCCTCCCTAATATTATGTGTCTGGATGTTCTGGTTTGTGTTATTCCCAGATTTTGTGTGTCCAAGTGAGGGCCAGACACCCCGCTGGATAAGGCCCTATTTTCTGCCCTCCCCATGCTATCACTAAAGGTCTCCCTCTCTGTCCTTTACATGCCTACACATACCCCCCAGTTTGCAGCGTCGATGGAACTCCTTGGGTCATTCCATGGCCTGCCTACATCACTGGCATCACCACTGTACATACCCACTGGGATTGACCTGATAATTTTCACATGATGTCTCTAATGAAGATTGTCCCTTGCCAACCTTCCGTGACCTAGGGGGCTGGTAACTTGACCCTCCCCTTTGTGCCTCCCTCAATGGGAACCCCTCTCCAATATGGGGAGTGTGGGAAATGGTGCACTGCCCCTTGTTTATAAATAAATCCCCACATCTGGATTAAGCAAGCGCTGCTATCCAAATATCGCTCTCCTCAGTCCTCGCGCTCAAGGAAATCCCTCCCTTTTTTGCGCGATTCTCATTAAGAATGCTAGTCAGGTTTAGCTAGACAAATAGTGCAGCACTTACAAGTGTACGGCTAGGAGATTCACACGGCCCTCTGCCTGGCTTAGCCGGCCCAGCCTATGGGTGTGTAACCTGAGATCGCCAACCCATACCCCTAACAATAGGTGGAAACAATAGCAGGGATTGGAGCTGTGTCTTTGACTGCTACTGGAAGAGTGGTCGTGGGTTTGTGGCATCACCAGCAGCACATGTTAACAACCCATTCATGCTTATTAGGATATCCTTGAAAAAATTGACATCTGAATCTATAATATATTTGACAATAGCTTGGAATTAAGAATGATCACAAAGTATTCAAAGAAGAATTGTTGATACTGTTCTGAATAATCTGGAGTTTTCCATCAAATATTTTCCCAACTATGTTTTGCCTTCAGGATTTCATCAAAATCGTCAAGCTACTATTAGCCTGTGAGAGGTTAAATACCACAGATTCTCAGATCTCATGCCCAGCGTATTCATGTTACAAATGCTTCTTTATTTGAAATAAAAGTGTCTTTCAACTGAGGTGAATTTAATTCAATTTAAGCTCAAATAGTTCTCTAAAAATTTCATTTATCTAGAAGTATTTGGCACCATGCTATTAGTGGGGGCATTTAGGGGTTGACTTGGCATATGGGAGTGAATGGCATATTATGATGTGCCCGCTCATGCCCCCACTACTGTCAAGGTATTTCCCAGAATAGCCGCCACAACGTCGTATACGCGGGCGCGTACCCCAACGGCTGGGAAAACTTCCTCCTCCTGCTTGACCTTAGCGCACACTGACCTCATTCCCAGGTTCCCCCTTCTGTCTCTGAGGAAATCCCCTCCTGCGGGCGTCAGCGGCCCTTCTGCTGCTAAAAGAGGCACTATCAATGGGGCGACCCTTCCTCCTAGTGCAGGGAAAACATGCCTCATGATTTATGCATAAACACACAGTATGTGCCCAGTTATCTGGCAGTAGTGGTGTATTGCACAAAACTGCGAACTCGATAGTATTCAAATGAATAACGATTGAAGGATTTTCTTAGTACATGTAGTGAAGATATGAGTTGAAATTTACTGTTATAGCATTTCAAATGAATAAAAATTGAATGATGTTCTTAGCACATGTAATGATTTACAGGGTCTGACACTTAGATTTCAGGCTAGTCCCGAAAAGGTCTTTTGATAAAGATTAGTGATCAAAAACAGAATTTCTGGTTATGATACATACTATTTTGGGCCCCTAGTCTGAAAGATCTAGGGGCCCACAGCAAAATCTAGGGGCATATGCCCCTGGGAATGTCGAACCCTGATGAAGGTAGGAGTTGTAATTTCTTGATATAGCATTCAAATGAATAAAAATTGAACCATGTTCTTAGCACATGTAATGAAAGTATCAGTTGAAATTTCCTGTTTTAGCATTCAAATGAATCAAGATTGTATGGTGTTCTTAGTAAGTTAGTGGTTGAAATTTCTTGATAAAGCATTTGAATGAATGCATATAGAATGATGTTTATAGTACATGTAGCTAGTAAGGCTACCATCCCACATGGAGAGAGATGTGTCGTGCTGCCCCATAGTAAGGTAGTAAGAAGCCAGCAGCAGCAGCTCAATCTGTTACTCCGCAGATGTTGGCAGTGATCACATAAACCACAGGTAATGACACTACTTGTGCATTGATTAACCTTGCTGCCGAGTTGCAGGTTGGTTGGAGCAGCTTTTCATGTGTGAAAGGTTCTGCGCTGCCGCCGCCATGTGATAGGTTGTTAGTACGTCATGTCATGTCAGCAGACCACAAGCCACAGTCTGGCCCTGCTGGCAGCAGTTTGTGGTGAAGGCTAGAACGTCGACAGACTACGACACCCGACCATGTGGCAATATTCAGTAGTTTCACTCTTTATAGATAGGTGGCACTGTTTGCGGTGGTGACTGGGACGTTGCCAAGCGATGCCCACAGACTACGAAGCCCGACCATGTGGCAATATTCAGTAGTATCACTCTTTATAGATAGGTGGCACTGTTTGCGGTGGTGGCTGGGACGTCGACAGCGGATGCCCACAGACTACGAAGCCCGACCATGTGGCAATATTCAGTAGTATCACTCTTTATAGATAGGTGGCACTGTTTGCAGTGGTGCCTTTGATGACAGTGGATGCCCACATGCACAGACCACGCCTGACCATGTGGGTTAGTCTCTCTCCCAAGCCTTATTCAGTAATGTCTTCACCATGGATAGGTGGCACTGCAGTATACCATAGTGGGTAGTGGTGAATCTACTGCACGTAGAACCTCCTTGTGTGGTAATGATATGTATTAACTAAACAACCAAATAGTAGGCCACTAATGTAGGTGTGAGTGTTGTATCAAGTATTTAGCCTAGTATCTAGGCTAGCCGTGTCTTTACCTGTATGAACATTGATTTGAAATAAATTTTAGATTTACTTCAGCCTGGTAGCTAGGCTAGGAGTAGGTGAAAACACAGGAAGCATGGTGGTGTGGAGCTTGCAGCGGTGGTAGGGAGGGAGGACAGCTTCCACTTAGCACACAGTGGTGGGTTCCACACTGTTAACTCTCTCACTTGACTGAAAATGAACAGTTGAGCCTCGTAGCTAGGCTAGGAGTTGTTGAACTGACAGGAAGCATGGTGGCATGGAGCGTGCAGCGGTGGTAGGGAGGGAGGAGGGAGGACAGCTTCCACTAAGCACACAGTGGTGGGTTCCACACTGTTAACTCTCTCACTTGACTGGAAATAAACAGTTCAGCCTCATTGCTACTAGCTACCGGTAGGCTAAGAGTTGGTGAAAAGACAGGAAGCCTAGTAGCTAGGCTTGGAGGCGATGAGAGACAGGAAGCTTTGGTGGTGGGGAGGGAGAGCTTCCACTTAGCAGTCGGTGGTGGGTTCCACACCGCTAACTCTCTCACTTGACTGGAAATAAACAGTTCAGCCTCATTGCTACTAGCTAGGCTAAGAGTTGGTGAAAAGACAGGAAGCCTAGTAGCTAGGCTTGGAGGCGATGAGAGACAGGAAGCTTTGGTGGTGGGGAGGGTGGGCTTCTACTCAGCAGTCGGTGGTGGGTTCCACACCGCTAACTCTCACACTTGACTGGTAATGACTTTGACAACATTATCACACCAGAACCAACACCGCCTCTACACCCACTATTAACATCTCATTTAGAATTGAGTCAGGCAAGGACTCTCTCTCTCTCTCACACAAGCTAACTGTCTGGGGTTTGAATCCATTATGTGGCAAGTGATAAAGTTGCCAGTGACTTGTAACTTTGTAAGGTAGTTTTTTATCCTGGATTCCTAACTTTCCTTACTTTCAGGAACATTTGAGAATAAAAGATAAATCAGATTTCATAACTATGAGATGTAAGTGCAGTTAAGGTCTTTGAAAAGATGATCACAGCGGCCAAAAGCAGCCTGGGAATTTTAGTAGTGTCTCTCAAGTAAAGATGAAGTTTGGAAAATATCTGGAGGGTAAACGCTAATCAGAACCTCACCAGCAACTTTCCTTCAAATATTTCGCGATTTAAATCTATCTTTCCAAGTATAAAAAAAATCCATACGACAATTTCTGAAGGAACTTTTAAGTACTTATACATAAACATGTATCAGGTGACTACTTTCATATGAATAGCTGCAGGCCATGTTGAGCCCTGATGCATACTGACGGCTTCAGGCATTCCCAAGTAATTGCTATATATTTAGCCACTAGTGCCGACTTGGCCATGGGTTAGGTTTTTTGGAGGGGTATTCTGGGGTATCCGTCCCTCAGGCAGTGAGTAGCAAAGAGGAGTTGTGATTTACTATCCCACGTAGCTGATGAGTTGTCTTCAATGATGCCCCCCGAACATGTGTGTGACAAAAATAATATAGGAGACTACTCTAACTGGAGATGTCTTTACTACAAGTAATGAAAATACATGGAAAAGTTAATGTAGACTTGGTTACTTTATCGCTTTATTACCAAATTATTTATGAATTTTCTTAGGCAACGTCACCAAACATGTGAGAAATATGAAATAGAGTTGTCTGCTAAATATTTCCAAATAGTTGATGAATTGTCTTTAATAACAATTTATATTTAACATATGAGAAAGTCAAGTCAAGCAGCTGGCCTGGTGAACATCGGCTGTCTAAAAATGAGATTTTCAGGAAACTGCCTGTCCAAAAGATGGTCAGGATGGGTGCTGGCTAAGTCCCTGCTTGTGGATAGATGGCTCTGCGGTATACTAGTTGGAAATATGTCATCCATATATATATATATATATATATATATATATATATATATATATATATATATATATATATATATATATATATATATATATATATATATATATATATAATATATAAATAAAGTAAAACACAGTACCCCCTAGTAGCTAGGCTAGGTGTGAAATATCAGGATTGTACAAGAATGAAAATTGTATTGCTGTGTAATATCTATGGTAAACAGCAGCTCTTGATGTTCATGTTTTTGCTGATGCTGGCACTTCCAGTCAGCCGCTGGACATAGTGAATTGTTTCCCCGGATTTCCTAATTGGTATCTCATTTCACAGAGAATTGCCGTATCAGTCTGGGGAATTCCTAATATTGCTGCTGAAATTGATTTTTCTCTTGCCTGACTCTTTTTGTGCCGTAGCGATAGCTTTTCTTTATAAATTCAAATTATGGGAATGGAATTTGCCGGCGCAGAGGGCAGTGGAGGTGACCAGGCAATTTTGAAGCTGCGTCAGTGAGCGACATTGTCAATATTTATAAGGGATTGCTCCTACGCACTACATCAATATTGCGCTGCGCATCGAGTGATAGTCTATAATGGAGGATCCTCATATAACTGGTTAGCCTAGACACTAGGCCTTTAGCTTACTGTAAGCAGCATTGTTGATATTTATAAGGGATTGCAGTCATTGCACCTAATCATTTTCTTATATATTGTAAAGCACATTGAACTTTTCTCTATAATAGAAGATCCTTATACAGCTGGTTAGCCACCAATGTTGCTAGTGAGAAAACATGTTGTAGAAACTGACCAGACACTGACCATACTGAAGACTGGTACTGTGGTTGCCACCTCACTGACCTCAGACAGACCTTTAAGGGAGGGTGTTTATAGTATGAATCTTGGATCTCCTGGTTCTACAGACCCTGTCTGTGAGGGTAGATAAGCTGGATACCAACCAGACACTGTCCTCGCTGAAGGTTAGTACCATGGTCTCTGGTGTGGGAGGGTATTTATATAGACTGTAGAAATCTCTGCTCTTGGTTCAGACCCTGTCTGTGAGGGTACATATCTAGGATACTGACCAGACACTGGCCTTGCTGCCTCCAAGTACCTAACCTGCCCTCACCCCAGTACAGACCCTGTCTGTGAGGGTACATATCTAGGATACTGACCAGACACTGACCTTGCTGCCTCCAAGTACCTAACCTGCCCTCACTTCAGTACAGACCCTGTCTGTGAGGGTACATATCTAGGATACTGACCAGACACTGGCCTTGCTGCCTCCAAGTACCTAACCTGCCCTCACCCCAGTACAGACCCTGTCTGTGAGGGTACGTATCTAGGATACTGACCAGACACTGACCTTGCTGCCTCCAAGTACCTAACCTGCCCTCACTTCAGTACAGACCCTGTCTGTGAGGGTACATATCTAGGATACTGACACTGACCTTGCTGCCTCCAAGTACCTAACCCGCCCTCACTCCAGTACAGACCCTGTCTGTGAGGGTACATATCTAGGATACTGACCAGACACTGACCTTGCTGCCTCCAAGTACCTAACCTGCCCTCACTCCAGTACAGACCCTGTCTGTGAGGGTACGTATCTAGGATACTGACACTGACCTTGCTGCCTCCAAGTACCTAACCTGCCCTCACCCCAGTACAGACCCTGTCTGTGAGGGTACATATCTAGGATACTGACCAGACACTGACCTTGCTGCCTCCAAGTACCTAACCTGCCCTCACTCCAGTACAGACCCTGTCTGTGAGGGTACGTATCTAGGATACTGACCAGACACTGACCTTGCTGCCTCCAAGTACCTAACCTGCCCTCACTCCAGTACAGACCCTGTCTGTGAGGGTACATATCTAGGATACTGACCAGACACTGACCTTGCTGCCTCCAAGTACCTAACCTGCCCTCAACTCTGACCTCTGCACTCACTGGTAACCACCAACATGACCAAGTGCAGTCTGCACCACAGCAACCAGTAGTCGGAGAAGTCAGGGGATACATGTCCTCTCCATCAGCCCAGTTACGTCAAGTGGGACACAGATAACCTCCTTCTGTGGTCAGGGGCTTCAGCCAGTAGGGTGATGTCCACTGAAATGCTGGTTAACCCTTATGCTGGTGGTGGCTAATTTTGCCAATACAAGATGACACAAAACCACTGAAAAATGAATGAAACGCTTGCATATGTCCTCATCTAATGAATACCAACATGGCAGTGTTTAGATGGTTTACAAAAATCTTTGTGTCCCTGTGCTTTGGATAAAAGTAGCCTCAGCAAAATTGGAAGGGTTAAACATGTTTTGGTAATCCCAAATATATTTGTCATCATTGATAATGAACTTGAACAATTTCCACCTGATGAGTAAGGAAATTGTTGTTCAATTCAAGTGCTTGGATATAAGTTAGGTCATTAGTTAGGTATTTAGAGTTGATATCTGAATATATTGTGGCCTCCCTTTAAAGATTCAACACCTAAACCCTCAAAACGATCCATTTTGGATACCCACTTCTTCCAATCCTATTTTAGGCCCTGTCTATGGTCTAATCATTTGGGAGTTAAGATCGATAAGTGCTTGCCTACTAGCCATGGCAAGTAAAAATCACTGGTGGGCAAGTAGAAGAATGGAATCAGGGGAAAAATCTCCTTCTCATTGGTTGTTTACCTATTTATGCCTGGAATTCACCTTGACAAGTATCATCTGGATCTGTCACATTTTTGAAAATAACTTAGAAATGGAATATCATTTCTAAAAATATTTGAAGAAGATTTGTTACTTAGGGCCTGATTGATGTTCCTTGAAATATTTCAATAATGATCTTGAAGTTGAGCAGATATCAAAATAGTTAGGACAGTAAATGAGTTAAACCTTTCAATGAATGTTGAGGCTACTTTCGCCTGAAGCACAAGAATGCAAAGATTTGCTACACAATTGCTGCTGTACCACTCATTTATGTTTGCATTTGGCTTTTGAAAGGTCCACCTTGTTGGTTATTGTACGGAGGCAGGGTTTTTATGGGTGGTATTTGCTTATGAAAGCACAAGAATGCAAAGATTTTTGAAAAAAGATGGAAACCCTGTCATGTTGCTATTTATTAGATAGCTCTCGCTGAGTACTCTTAGATGAGTACCCATGTGCCAGGGTTTTTGGCATTTTTTAGCTTTTTTGCATCATTTTGTATAGGCACAATTAGCCACCAGCAGCATAAGGGTTAATATTGAGTAATTTATCTCCTCAATCAGTGAGTGTCTGGTGATATGCTAAGAGTGGATGTTTCTGTGGTTGTGGCTATGATATCAGTCATCCAGGCGTAGTGATTGAACATGCGGGATCGTGCCAGTGAAGGAGATCTGTTTACACCGCTGTTTTCACAGCAGCTGAAAGGTTATGTCATATCACAGTCGGGAGGAAAATTACCATCACTACTAGTTATTTTACTCTCTCAGTTTCCATCAGCTCAGATCATGCACACAGGAGCTGCCACTCAATCCACTCACGCCTACACATTTTCACACAGGAGCTGCCACTCAATCCACTCACGCCTACACATTTTCAATCGAAAATTTTCGTCTGCTTTGATGATAATTTTGAGGATAACTTCTGAATAATGCATGAATTCACAAAATATTTGAAGGAGAGTTTTTAGTCAGGTTCTATTTTACATTTCTCATTCATTTTTCCCCTTAACCCTTTCATACCTGGAGATCTACTTGACTAGTAGCTGTTTTGGCTGATACGGGTATGAATGGGTTAATAACATGTTTGTTTCTATGATCTTAATATAATAGTCAGTCCATCAGGCTTCTAATCAATGTTTCTCCCATAAGTGTTTTATTTTTTTTTATCTAAATCTCATTTTATTTGATAAATGGTATTTCTTGCTAAAATCTAAGAGAAACGCAACTTAGCTACATATATCAAAGATATGAAATATGCTGCAGGAGAGAGGTAGGTTTATGTAACCCTTTAACCCATTCACACTTAGATCTCCACTAGAACCTAACGTCTGCTACTTTCATACTTTTGAAAATAACTTGAGAACAGAGCAAAAGTTCACAAAATATTTGAAAGAGAGTTGTAGTTCGGCTTCTGATAAACATTTCTCTTTCAAATGTTTTAAGGAAAATGCTTTAGTAAGTAAAATATTGCCAAAATTGTCAGGCTTCTTTTGGCCGCTCTGAGTGTTAATGAGTTAAACGAATCAAGCATCCGCAGTTGGTAAAAAATATCCTATTTTTATTAACCCTTCTAAAATATGTTTAAGAAGTGTGTATTGATTTTTTAATTTCAAGAACCATGATTTAGATATATTTAACACACAGTCAACCCTGCTCAAATGTCCCCCTCTAAGAACAAATTCAATTTATGGTTTATCTGTTTTGTTACCTGTGTGTCAACACAGGTGTTTTATATACCTTAATTATACCTGTTCTTACCCTTTTCTCTTGTGTTTTTCAGGTATGTACATATTTACTGGTCCTCTATGCAATAAGGGTTTGGTAAGTACCAGCTAGGAATAAACATGTACTTGTATAGGGGGCTCATTCTGAATTCATGATATTCTTATACAGTGGTGTTGGAATTATGATTAGGTGAAAAAAATCAGTTATATTTCTTAAAATGACATTTTTAGAAATTCCTTTAAAAAAATTGGGGTGTCCTGGGGGTGATTTATGAGGGTTTTCGGGTGTCCAAATGACGCCCAGAAGTTCTTTTGGCCAAGACTATGATTCTGAAGATATTGCCAAATAATAGGAATGTGTTTGGGCGCTGCAGGCGTAAATAGGTGAGACTGGAAAAGGGTAAAGGTGCATTGAGCATGTTACCCCCATCCCTCAAAGCTCAAGCAGGGATCAGTGTCCTTGTGCAAGTGAGTGGAAAGGAGATTCCACTGAGATGCCCACTGTTACGTAACCATGTGAATTATTGTGGTCACATGCTTACAGGGAGGAGGGTATCGATTCACTGGGCTATAAATATTTAATTCCCCATCCGTTTCTTGGCCTCCTCCAATAGTAGGAGAGTACTATGAGTGTTACGATTCCAGCATCTTCTCTCTCAGGAGGAGAGAAAAGACCATCCAAGAAGGCAAACGGCTCAGTAGTGTTGGGAGATGTAACACACGTTGTGATTGGTCAATATCTAGGGCAGAAGCTGCCTGCTGGCTTACTTTCCCTCACGAGAGATAAGCTTGGATAATATTAGCAGATGAAGTGCTGTAAGCTCTTAGGACCCACCGCTTCTGTGCTTAGCCAACTTGCTGGCAATCTTGTCACTAATTCACACATGTGCCTAGCTAGCCAAACCTCACAGGCGCATACGTATGTTGTAGTATTTACACATGTGAGGGGTTTGTCCTGTCTGTTTCCTTCGATATCTATCATCTGATTGCATGGTTATTGTTGAATAACTTAAAAAGCATAGATTCACAACAGTTTTGAGGAATAGATTAGATAATAAAACTGTGTTGTGATAGATATTTATACTTCAAATATTTTTGAAGTGGCATTTATTAGGAAAGTATTTCCAAAATAAATGGGCTCTTTCTATTGGTCTATTGGTGTCATTACCTGGTCCATTCCCCAGCTCAGCTCAATGTTCAGTTACCCATAGATTAAAACACCTTCATTTTCTACCTAAACTACTTCATTCTTCTGCTCAGTCCTTGCCCTGCATAACTAAGTACTATTGGTATCAATACCTGGTCCATTCCCCAAGGGAAGCAGCTTTTCATCCTATAGATTCTGCACACAATGTTGACCCATCCAGGCCATCCTGAGTGTCACCAGGCACTTGAGGGATTAGGCTGTTACGTAACTGCTAGAGAATTTGTATGTAGAGGATGTAAGGGGACCTGGGGAAGCTTATTCCTGCAATCAGCCTGCTTTTGTGGGGCAATTACAGCCTACTTAACTGCAGTTTAAGGGGAATTAAGGCCCTCCAACAGGTAAAACAGCTATTCAGAATCTTCAGCCTCCGGAACTGAGCACATTTTTTCGAGTTACAAAATAAAGGGTTTAGTTAGGCTTTAAGTAGGTTATTTCTAGCATACTAAAGCTACCCTAGTTAACTCTCTCATACCCTTAGTGGACCAAAAAGGCCTGACTATTTGTGGGATTTCTCTACGATAAAAATATCTCTGGTGGAAATATTTAAAAGAGAAATTATGTACAAACCGATGGATCATCTATGAATAGCTTCAAGTTGATGGATATCAATCAAGTTTTTATCAAAAAGTATATTAGCACACAGTTAGCAGATTTGAAGGGCAATCTGATTGTGTTAAGTTCTTTTACTAGTTTATATAGAGATGCTTATCCCCTCAAGTCTTAGTATAAACAATTGTAGCTTAAGGGCTGGTTAATGCCAAGCATTTCCTGTTTAGCCAAGATACATTACTTAGTAACTCTCTTGATGCCACTGAAAACAGTGAAACAATTGACTTCCTCTCCATACACTCCATTTCGCCCTCTGAGGAGGGAGCCCCCTAGGAATAGTTGTATGCTTGATTAGGATTTGACTTATCGTCACTTTTTCTGCCATGTTTAGGATTAATTGTGATAGGCCAGTTGTAATTGGTGATAGAAACCAGAGTTCCACTACGAAAGCCACCACCTAACCCCACTTACTCACCCTACACCTGTGGCCACTGAAGGATCTTACCAAGCTTCTAAAGACACTACGGATAGGGGATACAAGTTGGACATTGAAAGTTTACATGATTCCATGCTTCTATTTGTACTGCTTCAAATAGATAGGGATACAAGTTGGACATTGAAAGTTTACATGATTCCATGCTTCTATTTGTACTGCCCCTTCCCCTCCTTTACTTGTCGTTGCTTGTCTCTGCCCTCAGTGCCCTCCCAGCTTCTCTATACTAGCTGGCCATTTGACCAGGCCTTGGATGGGATAGGGAACCTGGTACAATCATAGAGTGAAGGTCACATGTCCCAAGTCTCTACTGCCTCTGATACCTACTGGCCCAGATTACGCAGTTGGGAGGAGGATTCATGACTTGGTGTTTAAGCTCACTTGTCCTACAGGGTAGGCTCCATGGGTTCGAATCCCGGCCTGGGCATGTGAGAAAGTTGCCAGTGACTTGGGGTTAGACTGTGGTTTTCGCCGGGTCCTCCGGTTTCCTCCACTATTTACAACTGGCTAGTCACGAATTAGCCACAATTGGCATAAATGTGACGAAAAACGAAATTCTAAATCCAAATCCTACAGGGCAGGACAAGTGCAATAAGGCAGTCCACTGACCCCATTAGGAATGTAAGTCTCAAAACCAACTTGCCTGTGATAGGTAGTTGGGACCTTACACCACTTGCCCCTTGAGTGAGATGAAACGAAATCCACTTGCCCATTGTATGGTAAGACATTGAACTATTGCAAACTATTGCTTCTGATATGGAAGAGAACCACTTGCCTCTTTAGTCCAGTAAGTCCTAAAGAGGCAAGTGGTTCTCTTTAGTCCAGTAAGTCCTGTGTGGTCTAAGGCACTGCCACTGACTGCATGCTGTCTCTCACCACTGCCTGGGTTCGAATCCTGGCCTGGGCATGTGAGAAAGTTGCCAGTGACTTGGCGTTAGGCGGTGGTTTTCGCCGGGTACTCCGGTTTCCTCCACCACATACAACTGACTAGTCACGAATTAGCCACATTTGGCATAAATGTGACGAAAAGCAAAATTCCAAATCCAAATCCAGTAAGTCCAAAAAGCAGATGTTGCTTTCGGGTGGTGAGTACTTATAACCACATGCCCTGTTAGGCAGGTTAGTTCTGCTTCCTGAGGGGAGGTTGATACTTGAATAATAAAACCACATGCCCTATTCGACAGGTGGGTCCTGGCTGGACTTTATAGTGTGATGGGAAGTGGATTTTCTCTGTCATTGCGTCAAGGGCTTAAGTAGGTGCTCATGTCAAACAGGGTATTGTGGGTGCTTGAGGAGGGGAACTAAACCCTCTCTGGTATCAGTGGGGCCTAATAACATACAGGGGAGGAGTCAGTTCACATCATAGCTGCCCCTTCATGCATGAAACTCCCACTGGTCCTGATGGCCAGAGGTGAATTGTTCACCCCAGACCTGCCCCTGCTACACAATTGCTGCTGTACCACTCATTTATGTTTGCATTTGGCTTTTGAAAGGTCCACCTTGTTGGGTATTGTTGGGAGGCAGGGTTTTTATGGGTGGTATTTGCTTATGAAAGCACCGCTGTATTAGATGTTAGTTTGAAGTGTGGTAGATGGGGGCTGGACGGAAAATGAGCTTAGTCATGGTCTGTCCCACTTAAAACAACCCTGGAACTCTCACTCAGCTGGGCTGGGGTGAGGGCTTTGTAAAGAAAAGGTAGTGGCAGAAACCACAGGGGCTTGTATCGTTGAGCGGTCACTCGTGAGTCTGAGGCTGGTACTATGAAATAGAGCAAGGGGGGAAAGCCTCTTCATCACTGATGCGGATATTAGTGCCCTCTAACTCTTCATTTCGATTCCTTTATATTTTTCGTCGTCATCAAGTGGTTACATTATGTACTTACTTCAGATAGGCACGTAAATACCATAAACTTTTATTGAGTATACATACAAAAACTGGTAAAAAGTAGGCACCACACAAGATTATCCAACTTAGATCTCAGAGAAGTTCAAATCATGACCTCTCACATAATCTCGTCCAAATCCCGTTGGTGGTGAGACTTCAATCCTAGTCACTGATTGGTCCCTAGCGATCACGTGACAATTTGAAAGATGTCTGCAGTATTTAACTATGATAAATTCCACCTGACATCTCCATGCCACATACAGTAAACACATTTTGAAAGTCTGCTTCTATATACATATCAAATAAAGTTCAACCTATTGCTGCCAATGATATATTAGCTTAGAAAATTACGCATGTTACTAAATATTTCGATTTTTTCATTTCGAATGTATTATGAAATAAATGAGCAAATTAGATGTGTTTCATAGGTTTGGTTACGCAAGCCAAACAGCGCCCCTAGTGGGCAAATATTACACCATTTGAGCAGATTTGTCAACCGGGGATGGATACATTGACAGCTCCCACCTAACTTCATTTTATTTACCTTTAGAAGGACAAGAAGATTGAAAAACTTGGATTAGATCAGACATATGCATGTTTTGACTAAACCTGATAGGTTTGGGGTTTCAGTATTTTTCTTTTGGGGAAGTTTGACAACATAGTTGTTGGGGCACCAAATTGCTTTCCCCCCTTGTCTATATTACTAGTATGGCTGTGACTACTGTGATCAACGATACAAGCCCCTGTGGCAGAAACCACAGCATATCTATGTATGACTGTCTAACTGGAGAGAGCCAGAAAGAGAGAGGGGGAGTGAGAGAGAGACAGATTTGTTACTCAAGATTGTACTAGTAAAACCATTGGCCATGTGTTTTGGCATTAGCTGCAGCAGCATCAGTGATCGCCTGTGGGGGCTTTGAATAATGCAGTATGGCTTCCTCCACTGGGCAGGTCAGAGGTCAGAGGTCAGCAAGTGCTCCTGAAGATTGAAAACTGGAGGAGGAGGAGCACCTCCTAGTCCTGGCATGCATACCCCTGGTGTTCCATATCTGTAATCAGATGACCCTGGGTATTAATTACCATTGCTACCTCCCTCCATCCCACCCTCCCTGGGAATATTACCATGGAGTACATAATCACCGTAGCAACCGCTGCTGCAGCATCATCATCCTAGTATGACCCAGTTTACCCCCTTTGTGGAGTAGTCTGAGCAGTGGTCTGACTCAACCAGCGGCATCCAGGGGACATAAAAATGAGCTACAGAGCCCCGCATAGTAAGACTGTAGTAGGAGCTACATTATATCATTACCAGCGTAAATTCTGCTTAGGCAATCCCCGGTCGACTGGCTGCCTGGCTGGCTGGATGATGAGCAGGCTTGCAGGCGAGCAGCGTGTAAGCCAGGCGGTGCAGGTTTTGTTGTTGGCAAGTTGCCAGCATCAGCGGGGTAAGATAACGCTGTAAAGGTATGGGAGTAATTTATGGTGTTGAGTGCGCTGGGCGCTGCTGCTGCTGCAGTATGTAGGCGCGCAGTCTTCATCGTCACTCGCTTCTCGCCAGCTCACTCGCTCACCGCCGCCCCGCTCCTCTCCTCTCCTCCTCGTCCTCCTCACCAGAAATCAATAAATACTAATGAGAAAGCTCCCAAGGAAAATAACGCTGCTAAATGGTGCGCGCATCAAGAAATGGGGCCATTCTACTGGTGTAGTAGCAGCCTTTGTGTGACTAAGTGGAAAAATAGCCGGCTCTCTCAAGTGGCGAGGATGCACAACCGATCTACTTATCAACAGGGCTGAAGCCTGGATATTGAAAATGGGTGCCCAAATTGACTATCGTAAAATAATTAACTGTCCTAGTTTTCAGAGAACATGTATTTACTTCATATAAGATAACTTCGATTTTTATATAACATCCTAGAATTTGTATTGAAGTGCAAAATGTTCTCATCATTTGCTTGAAATTGACATTTAAAAGAAAATGTGAACAAAACATATGGGTGTCCTATTACAAGTTTGATTTTCTAGGGTTTGGGTGACTAAATTGACATGTTTGAATTTACTGACAAGTAACAATCTTTGTAGATAGATGGCACTGGTGTATGCTAGAACGATCACTTTCAAAAATGTGTAGTGGTCCTGCAGGAATCTCAGGGCAGCAATTTACTTAGCAAACAACCTTATTTATTACCTGGGACTAACTAGAAAAGTATGGCATGTTTTGCACATTCCTAGGTATTATTGGGTATTCCCATCTACTTAGAATTATTAGGCCTATTCATTCTACATCATATACTTGCTTGGGACCTCTGCCCTCTGGACCAGAGTTGGTTTGGGGTACCAGTAGAACCCCTCTCTCTCCTCTCCAATTAAAGCCAGGGGCATCAGGTTACTATCCTCAGCTATTTGTTGTGATACTGTATGTGGTGAGTGGCTTGCTGTGCACAGGGGTTGTGGTCACTAGATGACCACTTTTGATGGCTGTGGAAGTGGTGCCCTCTGGTGGTGAAATAACGAACTATGATACTGTGTGTGGTGAATGGCTTGCTGCATGGGGTTGTGGCTGTGGAAGTGGTGACCCCTGGTGGTGAAGAACTACTAACTAGCTACACTTTTCCTCACTGTGAAACATATTGCTATTGGTTACACACGGTCATGGGATTTATATTGGGGTGTAAATAAGATCAATTACATGTTTGAAAATGACATTTTAAGAAATTATAGAATTATTTGGGCATCCTGAGGAGTGATTCTTGGGGGTTTGGGTGTCTTGGTGTCCTAATGACGCCCCAGATGCCAGCTGGCTAAAGCTATGGTAACACACAAAAGAACGCACTTATTTGCTTGTATTAACATTTCAAGAGTTAGATGTCAATAAGTGCTAGTTTGATTGATTGTTCAATTGAACTAACTAAGGGGTGAGCGATATCGTTTACGCTTCAGGCAGTGCCCTCTATAGGCCAGTTAGAGAATTAAACGCTTGTGGTTAGGGATTAGCTGTCCGATACCTCGGGGGCAAGTGTTACCGTTGTTTACGTACATTCCCTGAACCAGAAATCAATCGCAGGCCACACATGCATATGTTACATAATTGACCACATAATCAGGGCCTGTGGTAAATGATCCCATACCTAATCGGTGAAATCAGTGATTCCTTTACAACCAATCCTCCTAGTGGGCATTTCATAGGAATAGTGCACTGGGATTATGCACTGACTCACCTCAGTATTTGGTATACAGTGAATTTTGGCCACTCATTTTTAGGCTGAATCACTGTTTAATGGGCACTATGGTATGACCACCTACATACATATAAATAGGTTTGATTTATTACGGAACACCCTTAAAGTGACCATCCCTCCCAGTTAACCACTCAGGTAACCCATTCATGCCTGAAGCACCCAAATCTGCCAGACTATTTTGGTGATATTCTCTCTTGAAAATGTAAGTTATTTTCCGAAAATACTTGAAAAAACGTTTATCATAAACTAAAAATTTAATGATGAATGAACTTCTGGAGAAATATGATTTTTTTTTTTAAATGCTTAGGGCTGGGGCTAGGAATTTGGAATGACTAGTCAATTGCAACATGTAGAGGAAGCCAGTGTACCTGCCGAAAACCACTGCCTAACCCCGAGTCATAGGCACTTTCTCAAATGCCCCGGGCGGAATTCAAACCCTGACAGTGGTGAGAGACAGCTAGCAGTCAGTTGCAGTGCCTTAGACCACCTGGCCATCAGAGCAGGCCCTCAGTGGTTAGAGACAGCTAGCAGTCAGTGGCAATGCCTCACACCACACAGCCATTATGCAAGGCCCCAGGTCTAAGGCTAGGCTTAGCGAGTTCCAGGGGAGGAAGAGAACAAGTGGGTATTTCCCCATGCTAACCGCATGCTGCCGCTGGAGCACATGGCCCGCGCTGACACTAATAGCTCTGTGAGATGCCTGGCTGGAGTGACATTTAATTGAGTGTCTATGAAAATATTAATACACAGCATGGCGGCTAGAAATTGACTCAAATTGCTTTCTGATATCACCATTTGACTCATCCAGGCATGAAACACCTTGGTGTAGTCTACATTCATGGATTGTCCTTAACATGGGCTTGGCACCTTGACCAAAAGAAACTGGCAATACCCACTTAGCATAATGCAAGGAAAATGCAAAATGCATTTCTGCCCCGAGCATGAATACATGTTTGTGGTTGTGGTCTGAATTTATTATGAACTCTCTTGGAAAGCAGAGCAATTAACGTTTTCATGAATGCCCGTCTTGGCCACCCAGTTTCTGAATCCTGGTAGAGGCCCTAAGGCAAACATTGTCAAAAATATTATGAAATTTGGTTTGGTTTATTGGAAATCTTAGAGTGTCCTGCACTTATTTCTGCGCTACTGTCCTTCAGTACCTGTTACAGGATTCAATTCTTGGCTGGTACTCAAGGGTCAGAGTTGAAGTTCTCATTTTGAGACCACTTGCTCAAGTTTCCTGACACACTTCCTGTTTGCCCGCAGGTCAGAACTGGACACAGTCGAGCCAGTGTTACACACCCACTGACCACCGGTCAACACACCCACTGACCGCTAATCAACGCTGCTTGTTCGCATGACATTCTGGCCTGGACATTTCAGACTCCCACCATAATTAATTTTGTATTAAAACCTGGCATGGTCAATGAGAGACCTAACTATATGTAAGCTATTAAGCACCACTTGATGACAGAATGATAGAAATGTGTACTTTAAGAAAAAGTATTTTATAATGACATGTCATATAGTGTATTCTCATCCAGTGAAATTTTAGAGGGTACTCATGAATGAATTTCTTAGTTTAAAGTATATGTGCTGATATCAAAGTTAGCAATGAGATATGACACCCACAATTACTTTTTCTGGACCACAGTTTTCAGATTCCTAAACGAAGCTCTTCGCTGCTGTTGGAACAAGATACATGGCATGAATGGGCTAAAAAGGCAGTCTTGCTGTAACCACCATATAGAATATTGTCTATTTCTCATATGGTGCAGGGCACGACGTTAACTTTTGCAGCGACTTGCCCCGTAGGGCAAGTGAGATTCAATTTCCACTTGCCCTACTCCAACTTTCACTTGCCCTTGAAAAATTGTATATAATAACTTTATAGTTTTTCATTTAAAACCATGTAGAACATGGTTCTGGCATGTGAAAGAATATTTTCTAGGACAAGCTTGGATGGCAGACCACAAAACTTGCACACATTCTCAAAAGTAAACCTGAAATATACAAAATGTTCTTCCCCAGTGGGGCAAACAAGATGTAGTTTTCACTTGCCCTACAGCTATAATTTACAAATTTTACTTGCCCGGGGCAATGGGGCAAGCACCAATGTTGAGCCCTGTGGAGATAATGTTGTACATTTTTTATGAATGATAAGGTAGATTTATTCTCAGCTTTGAAATATGACACTCACAACCCTATAATTACCTGCCATGTATAAACCGAGTTTCAAATCCTAGATAAGAGCCCACTACTGGCTTCTGATGGAACAAGAAACTGAAGCACTCAATGACATGCTATTGTCTTTGGTGTCAACGACAGGTTGTTTAATGTCGAGAGTTATCTCCTTTGCTCCTGTGATCCAGGAAGTCGTGGAAATAAAACAACCGGTAACAGCAAACGGGCTGTCACAGCGCATCTACTCCATCTACTCCCGGCGGTGGAACCGTGATACTCATCCTCATGATAATCCTCCTCACGTCATTGCCTAGCCTATCGTCTTAGCCAGCAGGACGTCTGGGTGTCTTTTTCGACACCCGAACCCTAAAAATGCACCCTTCAGGACACCCAAAATCTTCATTGAGGAATTTCTTAAAATCTCAATCTTAAGCATATAATTGAATTTTCTCATCTCCATATAATTCCAATGACATTGTTTAAGGATATCATACCTTATTTTGAATAATTTATACATGTTTATGGTTGAAATCTGAGTATATTGTGGTCCCCCTTAAAAATATGGGTGCCAAAAAATTTCAGAATTGCCAATTTTGGGCACCCAGTTTATAAATCCTGGCTAAGACCCTGGCCTAGCCTGTTTCTCAGATTGAGTAAGGTTATATATGCCATGCTGCCGCCGCTTCTGGATAGGATGTGATGTCTCTATCAACCTATAGATGGCAGCACAGTTTTCAGAAGTTGCAGTTTGAAATTTACAGACTACAGCTCAAGTGTGTCCCCCTTGAGGATTCATTCAGAACTAAACCTGGAGTGAAATCAATTCAGGTTAGATCAGTGAGACTAAGGAAAGAGCCAGATGACACAGACTTGTATCACGTCTAGTCATTGACATGCTAACTGGTCCAATGATCTGTGCACATGGCTTATCTGCAGCATCAGCACTGTGGGAGTATCCTGCGCAGTCTACCTGCCTGCTAATGGCACTGATAATGGCAGGTGTTCTCTATGGCAGCATGCGCCATAGTGTAACAGCCGGCATCAAATATAATATAACAAATTATCACTCCGCCGCATCTCTCACTACTACTCACTCATATCTGATCCCATGCTAACGCAAATAAAGACCTTGGATAACTGATATCAATAGTAAAGTCAAGTAAAGGTTTATTGACCAAATACCTTAGTTACTGATACCAAAAGTTGTTTAGTTAATTTGGCAGACACCTTAAAAAACTGTTACCAATAGTAAGTTTAGTTTATTGACAAACAAGAGAAAGTAAACTAGAAAACACAGCGTAAGGTTAGAAAACCCATGCCTTTGGGTAGCTGTATTCACACTTGACTGGAAAAAGAAGAAATTCAACAATGAAAAATATATATGATATGGTATTAGAAAATATCACAACAAATAGCTCCTCTCTTCCAGTCCAAAACAAGCATTTTCAGTGCACTTGCGTTTTATTCAGACTTGTTCTAAGGTAGTGCTGTATTAGTAATTTATCTTAGGCGTAATACCTTGCGGTAAGTGGCCAATCTTGTGAGCCAATGAGCAAGGCATCTATCTCCTAATCCTTTCTGGGGGAGAAAGGAAGGAAGATTAATGTTCTCAAGAAACAAAGCCATTCAATGAGCACCTACTCTACTCCTCCTGCTCCTCCTCTGCTGCTGCTAAGAGGCTAGAAATCACTGTGGGGGGCGGTTCAACGATAAGCGTACTACAGAGCCGCCAATGACTGGTCATGCTTACAGCAAATGGCTGTAGTGATATCATAAAGGGATATTCACAACAATATTGAGCATTCATCCTACTGCGCAGTCTGTCCACTGCCGCAGAGCTGGCCACCGCTGCCATCGCCGCCGCTGGGAGACTCATTCAGATTTATCCAATTTTGCAAATCGATAATGGAGCAACTTGGTGTAGGCAGTCTCAAGTGAATAATTTAAGCTCTGTTAATAGTAGTTGTTCTGAGTGACTAGTAGGGAAAGGGGTCGCTTTAGGGGCTCCCGACATCCGCTCCTTTTCTCTTATACTGGGGGGGGGGGGGGGGGGGTAGTTAAGGGGTAGTAGTTGTACTGAGTGATTAGTAGGGAAAGGGGTCGCTTTAGGGGCTCCCTACATCCGCTCTTTTTCTCTTATTCTGGGGCGGGGGGGTACTCAAGGGCTCCCTTTCCCTCTCAAGTTGTCCATTATACTGAATGTAGAAGGGGATTGCTGTAGGGGCTGCTACACAGATCAGATTTACATGTTATAATTGTGGGCTATAACAATAAAAGCACTATTGCCATTATATGCTAATTGATTAACCAGAAATTCAATTATGTGTACTACTATGATATCCTTTCATTAGGGTAACAATGTACAATGTGATGGTGACATGATTATGATGATGATAATTATGAGTGACATCTGATGATGATGAGGATGATGATGATGATGATGAGAATGATGATGGTGAGAATATTGACATTGATGCTTATGATGACAATAAAGATGATGATGATAATTATGATGGCAGTGTTGATAAAAATGAAAAAGATAATTGCTATTATGATACTGCTGCTGCTGATGATGATGATGATGAGGATGCTGGTGATAATGTTTTCCCCTAGTGGTAATGATGCCTCTGATGCTGTTGATGATTATAATGGCAGTGCTTGGTGACCTCTTAACTTTGCTTTACTACAATCAATACACCACTAGCTGTTAATATTGATCCTGGGAACCTCTGCTGCTGTACATCGGAACGTCCTTGGCTTCCTCACAGCTGTCACGATCAATGTTTGGCGCCCAGCGTTTACAGATAAAATGGTGTGATATTAAGTGAAGTTATTTGAAGTTATGTTGTTTATCAAGGCGGATGCTTGGATTATGAAAGTGATTGTACAAAATGTGCAATCATATGAAACTTGGGGCATAAATCGTTTTTAGAGAGAGACCCGCAGTTGATCAGGTGACTGTACCTTAAACTTGAAGCAACTTTTGAAGATGTGTAGTTTAATGTATGAGTAGTGCCCTCATATGTATATCGAAGTGACACATGGATTTTTTCCGACTTTTTCCAATCTGTACTTTTGTAAAACTCCATAACAACCTCATATTGTTAAAAATGTGTGATATTTCTCCAAAGAAAAAAAATTGAATTTTTTTCTAGTTACTGGTGCTAGTATCAGGCTAGTAAGGCAGTGGTGGCACTCACTGGAGCGTGTCACACAGATCGTTCTGCTGTGTATGAACAGTTGTTCACGAGTGCCATTAAGCAAAGTTATTTGTGTAACTGTGCGCTATGGTCTGATGATCGAAATTCATAGCTGTGTGCTATATGGTAATATTGTTATTACAGGATGGTCTACTAAAAAAGGGAAATGGAAACCTTGGCAATAACTTCCGAGAATGTATGAATATTTTGGCTTCCTGTGTATTTCTTTATGGGTTCAAGTCAATAGTGTGAAAAGAGGCCTGACTTTTTTTGGTGATCAATTTCTTTCTACAATAAGGCCAAGAAAAAAATATGGTTTGTTTCCTGTAACGGTCGGGAAAAAATAGGGTAGGTAGGTCGGCAAAAAGATTTCTTTTTTTCCTTATATTTTTGGTCAAAAAGGTGTATTTTACGCATGTTTAACGTTGATTGGGAGTTGGGAGGGTGGCAAAAACAGGGTAGGGATTGTTTTGGATAAAAACTTGTTAGGGTAGGCTAACAGGAACCAAACAACTTTTTTTTTGGGGGGGGGGGGGGGGCCTAATGATTTTGGGGGGATAAGATTGAAGGGTAATTTTTTGGGGGCCTTCTTTGCATGCAATGGCTTTGTGAGGACTGCAGTGATCTCTTAGCCAATGGGAAGGCATCAAGGCGAAACTGTGATTACACTCCTAGGGCAGCCAAGATTATGATATTGCTAGTCTTTAAGAAGAAATCAAGATGATGATGAAGATTGCGACAATGATTATGATGAGGACGACAGTGATGGTCATCGATGATGAGGTGGATAAAAAAATGCAATGTTGATAAAAAAAAATGGAGTAGATGAGGAGGTGGATTGTTGTTTATACTTGATATAATGATAATAATGATGACTAAGAAGAGATTTCAGGTGGTCTCGTTATCCTCTGATTCTTGTCTTGTCTATGCTGATACCCACCCTGAGACAGCCTTCGTGTGTGACTCGTGGTGCTGTGTGTATTATGTGTATTACGCATGCCACGTTGGTCCCCTCTATTGTTCCCATATTGATCTACTTAGCGTTTGTTTGCCATAAGCTTGTCTTTAATTCACTCTGCCCGAAGAAGCGATGAATAATTTGGTTACGCCGCCGCCGCAGAGTATGGTATCTGGGCTGATGAGGCTGCGTGATAGGCTGCTGCAGAGAAGAAGTATTGATTTTCCCGTGGCAGTTTTTGATGTGTCTACTTAAGGAAGACTGAGAAGAGGAGATCACACTTGTCCTTCTTTCACTCCCTCTCTCCTGAAGGGACGCTCTTCACTGTATCAGGCCTAGGGCCTGCCCTGATGGCCGGGTGGTCCAAGGCGTCATATCTGACTTCTTGCTGTCCTGATGGCCATTTGGTCTAAGGCATTGCCACTGATTGCTCGCTGATTCTCACCTCTGAGGACCTGAAGATTGAGAAGAGGAGATCACACTTGTCCTTCTTTCACTCACTCTCTCAGGGACGCTCTTCACTGTATCTGGCCTAGGGCCTGCCCTGATGGCCTAGTGGTTTAAGGTATTGCCACTGATTGCTGGCTGTCTCTCACCACTGAGGGCCTTCCCTGATGGTAGAGTGGTCTTTGTCTTTCACCACTGAGGGTCTGCCCTGGTGGCCGTGTGGTCTAAGGTATTGCCACTGATTGCTCTCACCACTGTAGGTTTCGAATCCTATCTGGGGCATGTGAGGAAGTTGCCAGTGACTTGGGGGCAGGTGGTGGTTTTCACAAGGTACTCTGGCTTCCTCCACCACGTACAACTGGCTAGTCACGACTCCGCCGTAATATAGCAGAAAAAAATGATGAAAAATTGAAAATTCCAAGTTTCAAAATTGTATTAGGGCTAGTGGTTTTTAGGATGCCTGGCCCCCCAACCTTTGTAAAGCTATGTGTAATATTACTTTGATTATTAATCAATGATGTGTCATTGTGATCAATCTTGGACACCCACAAAATTCTCCTCCTTAACCCATTCATCCAGATTTACTTGACAAGTGTTGTCTGGAACTATGATACTTATGAATATAACTTTTAATTAATTTAATTGGAAAATTGGAAAATGTTTTAAATGAGAGATGTTAATTAGTTTCTGATCAACATTTCTGCATAGAATATTTCTTTGAAACAGATTTCGTTAAGCGATAACACCAAAAAGATCAGGTGGTTTTGGGCGCTACAGACATTTGGTCAACTCAATGATTGCATCATCCAAAAGCAGCTTGAAGAATTTGGTAAAACTTTTGAGGCAAAAGCATCATTAGAATAATATTTGAAGGAGACATGTTAATGAGAACATTACCAACAACTCTCCTTTGAATATTTTTTGAAATAATCAGTTATAAAAGTTATTGCGAAAAGAATTATTTGTCCAGACGACAAAATTGGCTGAAGTCATAAGCATGAATGGGTTAAGTACTGTCTGAGGGCAGTAGTAGTAGGATGAGTGTCGATGTCCGCTGCCTGATGACTTGATTAACTGGCCGGCCTCGTGATGGAGATGTATCTCAGCATAAGCCTCATCTAGTTACACACTAATAGTGTAGGCAAGTAGTAGTAATTATTGGCTCAAACGCTGATTCAGATCAGAGCCTTTTTCAATTAAGATGGGAGAGAAGCCCATGAAGATTTGCGTGATATATTTAGTCAGATGTGAAAGATATTGAGCTGAGACACATCATGATGAGGTATCGACTTGGAGGAATTGATCCCTAAGTCGCAATCATTTTTCACTGTCACTCGCGTAATCTA